>OX596282.1:38182099-38788349 GCA_951394225.1 Harpalus rufipes
TGACTTTGAAAAATTCCTTAAATGGCGGACCAACTTGGATCGCCGGTTTTCGCTTGTCGTCACAAGATGTCACCACACTTAGTTTCATTTGACGACAATTGATGGCTAATGAATAAATTCTAAAGTGATGTCACTGAAGTACTAGCTTACCATTTACCTATTATCTAATATACTGCTAATGCTCCTATCCTTTACGTAGACATTAACTGAAGCCTCGACTGAGAGATGAGAATATCATTACTGCATAAATCCATCTCACTCAATTTCTGATTTCTTGATTATGCGCATGCATGTAATATTAGAATTCTATTGGCTAACGTTTCCAGCGACTGCCAGTTGATCTGGGTGCGTTCCAATATCATATCATCGAGTATGGAGTAGATTATTAGAGTAAGAGTATATAACTCCAGGGTTTTGTATAGTTTTGGACCGACATAATGTAAGAATTTAATGATATAACAACATAACCTCATTTATTTAGATCATTTTCATACCTATCACATTTAAAACTTAATTACACCTCATATGAAAATTTTACTATTGTATTTCCCACGGATTCATATAAAAGTAGACATCTGGTATAAATATACATACACATATTTATTTGTTTTTTATTCGTATCTCGAATACAGGATTTTGTATAATATTTTTAGTTTCTGTAATTAAATATATAAAATAAACATTAATGAATGATATAACTTAATTTCTATAAAATTCTTTTATTTTATAAATCAAAAAGTTCTCTTTTTCTGCAAATAGGCATATTATATTATTCCAAAAAATATATGTAATTAGATATTATGATTATTATAACGTAAACAAAAAAATATTAATTAATATAAAAAATCGGGGGTCTCCTATACCCCTCAATAGACATGATATTTATTTGTGAAAAGGCTGAAAGGGTATTCAGGCAAAATCAAGAACAAATGTTTAAACATAAAAAACTAAAACAACAGATGGTTCTTAACGTATATCAACAATGTTTTATATACGTGTTTAATAAATACAACAAAAAATTTAAACCAAGTCAAAGAACAAACCATTTTAGACAACCACGAAACGCTATAAAAATTATAATTGATGCATTTTTAAAAATTAGATTTTATCTTTAAAAATTAGATTTTATCACGAGACTCAGTTACTTTCAGAGAAAGACGATTGTATTACAAATAAATTCAACAGAATTGTGTTATTTAGAAATCAATAAATATTTTAGAAATTATTTCTTTTACTCTTTACCTTCACCAAAATAAATTAATCCTGACCAGATTAAATTCCTATTATTTTTACAGTACAACAAAGTAAATTATTTAATTCAAATTTAGTAATAGAATATTTTATTATTATTTATTATTACTAATATTTATGTTCAAGAATTTACACACAAAATAAATAGTAGTGTTCGGACCACTTGCGGCATCTGGCGCTAGTTTCGAGAGTCAGTACTTTGCGCAATAACCCTACGCCATAGCGCAATATCCTCTCGCTATCTTGCTCGCAGCTCTTATAGCATTCTATATTTTGAGTTGAGAAATATTCGTGTTAAATATAATATTTTACATATTTCATATAGACAGTAGTATATTTTGACAAAAAAATTGAGAATAATTAATTTGTACCATATCTAACGCTTGTATTTGTTTTTTTAGGTCCTTCATGCAGTAAATGGGCCTCTCCATGTGTAGAAAATACTGAAGACGAGACTTCAGTACTTTCACTGAAGCAGTCCACAGGTAATAAGCTTTTTTATTATATTCCCATCCATAGGATTACCGGCAGGATTACCCAGGGAATAAAGAAACGGAATAATTCCTAACTTATTATAAATATTTTTTTTAGTAAATAAATAATTTTAATTTATTTTAAATAGCTTTTTTTTGTTAGACTTCTAACTTACTTCTTATATCTTCATTTTCAGTTAATTTTCGAGCACGTAATAATTGTGAAGTCGCAAAGCCAAGTGAACCCCCGAGGATTTAGATTTCCAAAAAGTTTAACATTCACATTATACATATTTATTTGTTATATATAAATATACATATATACTTATTTAATTTGTTTGTACTAGGTTCACCGAGACGTTTAACTCTGTCTGATTTGGGAGCTTCAAGAGTAAACGAATTAACGCCCCGGAAGAGAAAGATGTTTAGGAAACTGCAAACCGCAGAAAGGCTGCTGTACTTAAGCAGAAACAGAACGAAGTCACTCGCAGAAAAGTGCAAAGACATGAAGGTAGACGTCCTTTCCCCCGAGACCCTGAATAATATCCAAAATATTAATAGTTTGCCGCGTACCTTACGTGTTTTTGTTTTATGTACGCTTCGTAATTTTTTGAAATCAAAAAAAGCATGCCGGTACACTTTCGAGGAAAAATCTCTTTTTGTTTCGATATTGAAATATAGTCCAAAATGTTATCGGTATTTAGAGAAAGTTTTATGTTTGCCCTCAATTAGAACTTTGAAGCGGTCATTAGCAAATTTTAAATTAGCCCCGGGCATAAACGACTGCATGTTTGAATATTTAAACAGCGTGGCTGAGAATATGGACGAGTTGCATAGGCACTGCGTTCTTATGTTCGACGAAATGGAAGTAAAAAAAAAATTTAACTTTTTCCCGGAGTAACGATACGTGGCGTGTAGATGGTTTTGTCGAAACGGGCACAGGACGGGGACCAAAACTTGCTGATCATGCTTTGGTGTTCATGATTCGTGGCATTGGCATGAAATGGAAGCAACCAGTTGCTTATTATTTCACGCACAATGCCGCGAATCAGTATACGCTGAAAGCACTGATTCAGGAAGTTGTGCGAGCTGTTCATGAAAGGACAAAATTCAGAATCATGGCATCTGTATGCGACGGCGGTTCGTGGAATGTGGCCGCTTTAAGAAGTCTATCGGAACAGTCCGAAAGAGACAGGAATGATTTCGTATATAAAATAGATGGGCACGAAATCATTCATTTGTTTGATGCTCCACATTTATTAAAATGTATGAGGAATAATTTCCTGTCGAAAAATATATCCTTCAATGGGAAATTGGCACGGTGGAGCGACATAGAAAAATTATACGAGCTGGATGGGGCGAACGGTGCATTTAAGGGCACCAAATTAACAAACGCCCACGTAAGCCCCACAACTCGTCAGAAAATGAGAGTTAAATTTGCAGCTCAAGTATTTAGCCACCGTGTTGCATCCCATCTGATGATATTAAGTACCGCTAAAGCCATGGACGCCGCTGGAACCGCAGAATTTGTTCTTTTCATGGACAGTTTGTTTGATTCGCTTAATTCAGTATTCAACTCGACGAAAGCATTAGCCCGTAGGGTTACGAAGGGATCACCCCATTTACCTTTTTGGAGAGATGCGAGGGAGAAAATTTCTAAAATTAAGTTTTTTTCTGGAGATAAGAACGTATGTAATCCGCCATTCGTTCAGCTTCTTATGTCCACGCTGCGCAATGCTCAATATCTGTGGGAATCTCTAGAGAGGTGTGGGTTTAAATATATAACGATGAAATCTTTTAATCAAGACCCTCTAGAGAATCTTTTCAGCGTTGCAAGAGGATTGTGCGGAGATAACACTCGACCATCAACTACGCAATTCGCCGATGCATACAAAACTGCTATTTTAAACAACACCGTTCGGTGTAGCAGCGGTATGAATTGCGAAGATGATGGTGGGAATCTTCTCCTTTCCTACGATATCCTGCTTTCCCCTGAAACCCAATCAGATTCCGTTACTCTTCCCGCAACCTCAGTTTCCAATGAACCACAAATCCAAACCGAATCCCAACTTCCCGCACAACCCACTTGCAAAGATATTGGAGCATTGCAACTAAATCTTCAAACTGCAGTCTATGTCGCCGGATATTTAGTAAAAAAAACTGTTAAATTATGAATGTGAGTTATGCAGGCAGTTCTTTTGTGCTGATGCTATAACGAGCATTCATGATTTAACAGTTTTACGTGACTACGGGGGGAATGAGGCCCATTTTTTGAAATATGCCAGTGAACGTTTCATTAAAATAATTGAGGAAAGCAAAGAAGAGATTTTTTCTCGAATTCCTTCTTTTATTACCCTTCCTAATATTTTAATAACAAGTTTGGACGTCTCCTCCATGCCTTCCACTTTTTGCGAAGTGCACGGTAGTGCAATGAAGAAAAAAGTCACGAATTTATTAACAGTGGTATTAATAAATTATTTTTGCACACTTATTAATAAAAAAATTAGATGTCTCGACATTGTAAAAAACAATAATATTATTGAAAATTTTTACCTATTGTGTAAATAATGTTTTTTTGTTATACATGTAAATTTTTTTGTATATATTTTTACCTCTCGCTAAGAGAGGTATTGCATTCATGCTAAAAATCACATATCCATATTTTATTGAATAAGCACGTTTTAAGGTCCCTACAATCCGATTTTAACATTTTTACGATGATGTCTGTGTGTGTGTGTGTGTGTGTGTGGATGTATGTGTGTGTGTGTGTGTGTGTGTATGTATGTAGGATGTTGGAAGGACGATTACTCAAAAACTATAAGACTTAAAAATTGTTTAATTACGTATTTTCCAATCGGACATTCATGGGAAGATCTGAAAAGGTTTTGGTAACAATTGGACAACCGGAAGTAGAAGATTCTTGAAAAAAAATCTTCTAAATAATATTTTTTGAAAATTTTTCTTGGTAATATTAAAGAAAATTAAATTCTCTATCTGATACATTTAAATATTTTATTATATATTCTATGGATTTAGAGATAAAAGAAATATAATAAATAAAATAACGTTATAATAAATTTTACAGCCGAAAGGATGCCATGGAAAATAGTTGACCAGTTGAACTGTTTGTAACTGACAGATAAATGTCAGTGTCAGAAATTCATAGATATTACTAAAGAGTTTTTCTGGGAAGTACATATACATTATATTATTTCTTAATGTATTAGTAGTTAAATATTTAAGATTATAGGTCTATTACATATATCCTTCAAAAATACAGTCAATCCTGACAATGAATTGGAAACATTTCGAAAAATTAGAAGAGGACAAAATTTCTTCATATAATGAATTTAAAATTAAACAATCTAAATATAAGGAATAGATATGTAAGTACAATTTTTGGTGTAGAATGTAGGTATACAAGAAATGTTAAATACAATAGGGCGCCTTGACAAGCAGATATGGGGACTCATGTCAGAATGATAGCTAGTAATTATGTATATAGATGTATCATAATTTCTCATTCTAAATTTAGTGATTTTCCAATTCCATATGGTTTATTTTCCTCGACAAGTAAATTCCACACTCCTGGTGACAAATTAACTACGTGTATTTTGAAAATCTTGAAATTCTGAATGAAACATACTGACTAATTATCATTCTGAAACGGGCCCCCACATCTGCTTGTCAAGGCCAACAATGTAACATGACTGTTCGCGCCCTATACTTATGTAACCAAAAAAGGAAGTGGCGAGAGGTATTGTGCTGGCCACAACAGATTTTTTGTATATATTTTTTTGTATATATATTTTTTATTTTATAATAAATGTACATATTGGAAATGTTGATGTTTTACTTTACACTACTTTCAAAATATAAATCCGAGGTAAAAAATTACAGCATTCAAAATTAAGCGCGTCAAAAATAGTTCTTGCCAGCACCGCTACGTGCGCTGTTCTATCGGTGTGAGAATTAAGTAATTTTTGAAAGCACTGTACTGTCAAGTCTTTCAGTGTAGGTGGTCGTTGCTCTACATTAGTAGATAAGTTGTCTCTGGCAGAGACGCTGTCGATCATGTGAAGCATAGAAAATAGAGATACTGACCTATAGAAGGCGCACTCTATGAAGAAACGCAAGCAGATTAGATGTACAACTACCGCGCTTGGCGGACGCGCCGAGAACTAAAGTTTTGTGAATGAATCATGGATTTAGTATTATGATTTAAATTGAATATCAATAAGGAAAAAATCTGTTGTGGCCAGCACAATACCTTCCGTCATTCTCGTGTATAATGTATAAATTCCATAATTTTTCTTACAAAAGATTCTAAATTTCCCGTAAAATTATTTCATAAACAAACTTTTCAAATTGCACTTGACACTGGCATCTTCTTCATCTTTAGCTTTTCCCATTCGTTAGGGGTCGCTATTTTTGCATGTCGTTCTCATTCAGTTCCTTTTCTCTCAAATCTTCCGCAATACAGTCCTTCCATCTTATCTTTGGTCTTCCTCTGTTCCTTTAACGTCCTATTATTAAACTATTCATTCTTGTTCCAATATAATTCTTCCTTTCTCCTCATGACATGTTCAAACCAATGTAATCGTCTTTCTTGTATCTTTCTAAAAACTTGTAATACTAGAGTTATTTTCTTACCATATTTTTCCGTCTATTCCCCAATATCTACTTCAACATCCTCATATCTGCTACATTAATTTACTTTTTATTTATACTGACATCTGTCAATTTGAATTATATGAATTTGATACTAGTTCCCAAGTTTGGCATAGCTGGCTGAATTATAAAATTTAATTTCTTTAAAATTCTTTAACTCTGTATGTATTGAATATGAAGTATAAATTTTAATCAAAACGTATAGAGAATAATATATTCTTTAAGTTATAATAACGTTAAATGTCAATAAATCAAATTTAACTGTTAAATCTTCAAATGAGACTACTTCCGGTTGACCAATTATAACCAAAATCTAATCAGATGTTCTTCTGGATGTAAACTTGAGGAATACGAGAAAATTATAATTTTTGGAATCGTGGTATTGAAGTTATGGAATCCGGAAATTTTGTTACACACACACATACATACAGACATCATCGTAAAAATGGTAAAATCGTATTATATGGACCCTAAAACGTGCTTATTCAGTAAAAACTCATCATTGAATTTTTTGACCAAAGACAATACCTTCCTTACCTAAAGGTGGCGGAAGGTAAAAAAGACACAAATTGAAAACTGTTCATTTGATTAATTTATTAAACCTTTTTTTCTACAATAATTGATTGCATTTTGTATAACAATATCGTTAGATGTTTCCTGACATATTTTCCCTACTAAAACACGATTAATTTGTTTAGTATAATTAAAAAATAAAAATCTTACAAAAAATTCGAGGCATTCCTCATACAAATTATGTTCAATACATGTAAATACATTGTTTGCTATATATTTTGTTATTATTCTAATAATAATTTTGCTTAAATCTGCTTTGTGGCAAAAAAATTGAATATTTTCATTAACTATTTTTTTTACATTATTAATAAAAATAGAAAATACTTTATTTGGGTGAAATAATGCATTTATATGATATGCCCTAGCTGAAATGACAGATGCATCATTTCTTTCACCACAGATATCATTCCTGCAAGTTTTACAATTTTTATTTTTTAATATTTTTTTAGCTACATAGCCAGCCACATATTCAGTAGCACACGAACATTCTGTTTCCGCCACAATTTGCACTCGTGCTTCCTCTTCTTCTCTCGGAACTCGGAACATGCTGTTCTGTTTCCTGGGGAATATTGTCCATAACAAAATGTTGTAGCGTAGTCAATGTTCCATCAGTCTCATCGATCTATATCAAACAACAAACAACTTTCTGAATCCAATACGTTCCAGCCAGATATTGTACACTTCTTCGTAATAAATAGGAAAACGATGTGTTTTAAGTTCCAACTTGTCACAATTCGGCACACAACACTTGCTTTTCTTTGGTATTGCCATGATTCACGACTCAGATCGTTCACGAACAAAAGAAAGAACAACAAAAAGTACTTAACAAACAACAAAAAGAACTTAACAAAAAGTATTTAACAAACAACAAAAAGCACTAAACAAACAACAAAACTGAATCGCAAACAGGAATACACACAAAAGAATTAGAGAAACCAATGCTGACACTTCAAGAGCGAAAACATGAGTGATCTTTTTGCGACAAAATAACTTTGGCTGCTCGCTTGCCATTATTATAACACACGTGAATACAATAGACAACAAAATACAATTTTACACTACGAAACGCAATATAAAATAAATGCTGCGAACAATATGTAAGACAATGTATAAAGTCGGGACGAAATATAGAGCCGCCGATTTCAGTATAGTTTATCTATTCACCGCTAGGTCTACTCATAGCGCCACATCCTTATATTTCATGAAAATACTTACCGAATTTGTTTAAATTACGAATATATTCTATATTAAAAGATAAATATTTAAAATACTTATCTGAGACATATAGAAATATGTATAGTACCTAACACTAAACAAAATTTAACATTAGAACTTCAGACACTTGAGAAAAAAAATAAAATTAAACATTTTATTTTTTTTAAGTATGTTCTCGAAGTTTAATTTTCGATTTTTTTTATATGATTTGTATAACATAATTCTTCAAAACATATTAAAGTTTAAACAAAATTTAACGTTTAGTATAGAAGAAACACATTAAAATGTATGAAAAAAGTAGGTTTTTTGTATTTTTAAAATTGTTCTCGAAGTTCATTTTTTTTTATTTTCACATATTTTATTCCCTATCCTGTTACAAATTTTTCATGCAAATTTAATTAAAATCCAACATTTAGAACTGAAGATATTTTAAAAATAATATTTAAATTATTGTTTTGGGTGAATAAATAGATACAAAGATTATTGAAACTATTTTATTTTCATGACAAATTGTTTCCTTTTTATTATTGTATACGAAGAGATCATATTACATTATACAATTTTAAATAAAACATGAAAAACCTATTCACTAATTTTGAATTTCGCGGGCAGGGGTATCATTTCACCTTAATAACAATCACTATACATAATAACTTAACCAAACTTTGCTGACTAAATAACAAATTATGGGATCAACGGGGAGGTGCTGTAGAGGGAAAGCATTTGATCGACTGGGCCATGGTATATCACCTCGCTCTTTCTAAAAATTTCTTGTCCCTTTCTAAATTTTGTGGAGGGAGGTCCGCTGCCGATCCGCCGCCGATGACGTCAAAATCATAAGTCCCCATTGACATTTATCACCATTTTGAAAACTTTGTTGTGCTTATCAGCGCTATTAGCGGTACCGCGCAAAACTATTCAAAACGACAGTGGCGAAATTGCGGTCGCGCCAACAACTATTTGAAAAGTCCCGGTCGCCGTATGGAGTGCGCATAGCATGATGTGAAGTGATCACACGTATTTACCGCATTTTAATTTTCTCTCACAATAATTCTTATAGTTATTGTTACATTTACTGCTTTATATCTAGTTATATTAACACAAAAGTGTGTTTATGGTGCATTTTTATATATTTATACTACGCTTGTTTGTTTAATTTGTAGCTCATTTCGCACGTGGTACTCTCACCACTCTAACATTAATATATCTTACTTATATTGCTTTTCAGCTTAAATATTTATCCTTTACAGCACGCGCATTTATTTTCTATGCATCTGGGTTTATCTTTGACATCGTGCATAATTATTTGCATATTTGACTGCAATCACATTCTGCACACTATTACATGCTACAAGTTCACACACACTCAGTACACGAATATCAGGTATTCTTTACACAGTTTTTCACATCAAATACACAGTAAGTACTTATTATTATACATTATAAAATACAATTTTACACGTGCAGTATTCTTTAACTTATTCTATATTACAAATAAGTCTACTTTAAATTTATCTCAATTATTAATTGCATTTCAATATATTCTGTAATTTCTATACACAGTTTACATACTTACTACCTTTTTAAGTTCAACATTTTTAGTTCAATTTAGTGTAGTTACATTTGACATGCATTTTACTCTTGTTCATTTAACTTACATTCTCTTTACAAAAGCTTATATTACCTCACTTTTTGTTAACAATTTAACCTCATTATTTGATACGATTTACAAGGCATTTTGTTTATTTTGTTCACTACACTTTTACAATTAGTTTGAATTATAATTTAGCACTGAACAATATTTAATCATTCTCGTTTGGGTATAAAATTTATTTGTTTACTTTGGGGTTAAATTTAAGTTATTAAATACACATATTATCCATATATTTTTTTCACTTATTTCCAGAACTTTGTCAGTTATTGTTAGCTTATTTTTTAGTAATTGTTAGCACCTCACATTTTACAATTTATTTATACATCGCTTACAATAAATCCACGTTAATTTGTTAGTTACGCAATACTTTATAATTATCATAGTCAACTTTAACCACTACGTCTACAATACTTACAACGTTTTTTGTAACGTTTAGTTCTGATACGCATTTATTTCGTTTTTACCTTCCGTCACCTTTAGGTAAGGAAGGTATTGTCTTTGGTCAAAAAATTCAATGATGAGTTTTTACTGAACAAACACGTTTTAGGGTCCATATAATACGATTTTACCATTTTTACGATGATGTCTGTATGTATGTGTGTCTGTGTGGCTGTGTGTCTCTGTGTGTGTGTGTGTGTGACAGAAGTTCCGGATTCCATAACTTCAATACCACGATTCCAAAAATTATAATTTTTTCGTATTCCTCAAGTTTACATCGAGAAGAACAACTGATTAGATTTTGGTTATAATTGGTCAACCGGAAGTAGTCTCATTTGAAGATTTAATAGTCAAATTTGATTTATTGACATTTAACGTTATTATAACTTAAAGAATATATTATTCTCTATACGATTTGATTACAATTTATACTTCATATTCAACAAATATAGAGTTAAAGAATTTTAAAGAAATTAAATTTTATAATTCAGCCAGCTATGCCAAACTTGGGAACTAGTAATATATTCATATAATTCAAATTGACAGATGTCAGTATCAATAAAAAGTAAATTAATGTGGCAGATATGAGGATGTTGAAGTATATATTGGGGAATACACGGAAAGATACGGTAAGAAAATAACTCTAGTGTTACAAGTTTTTAGAAAGATACAAGAAAGACGATTACATTGGTTTGAACATGTCATGAGGAGAAATGAAGAATTATATTTGAACAAGAATGAATAGTTTAGTAATAGGACGTTAAAGAAACAGAGGTAGACCAAAGATAAGATGGAAGGACTGTATTGCGGAAGATTTGAGAGAAAAGGAACTGAATGAGAACGACATGAAAAAATAGCGATCCCTAACGAATGGGAAAAGCTAAAGAAGAAGATGTCAGTGAGAAGTGCAATTTGAATAGTTTGTTTATGAAATAATTTTACTGGAAATTTAGAATCTTTTGCAAGAAAAATTATGTATGGAATTTATACATTATACACGAGAATGACGGAAGGTATTGTGCTGGCCACAACAGATTTTTTATTTGTTGCTTCTCTTTCTGTGCTGTTGTTAGGAATATATATTATTATAATTAAATCATTGAGTTGATTGCACGTGTATAATTTCTTTTTGTTTAAAGTTCTCTATTGTGGAGTGTTTTTAAAGTTATTTTCTTCAAAAATTGTATCAAAGTATACATAAATTTTTTGTTATTATCTCTGTTGAAGTGTTTTTGTGCTCCGGTATATATATTTTAAAAAAATAGGCTAAAACCTTTTTTCAGTTAAAATTTTTTTGTACAAGTTTCTACTTAGCTTAAGTGTTAAAACTCCACCATGTCTCGCCAGTGCAGTGCGTGTTAACGGGGCATCAACGCGAAATATCCCGGAGTCGAGTGTACAGGACCCCGATTCTAATTCAACTTTTCGACGTGAAATAATTTTAATCGTCGAAAAGCTACACGCAGCCATCTATGAGTTGAGTCAGATACTAAAACTAATTTACCGACATGGAATCGTTTGCGTCGAATTCTTTTCGACGCCAAATTTCGCGTCGAATTCTTTTTTCACGTCGAATAGTTTGACATTTCACATTTCAAGTTAGTTTTGTTCATGATTTTGATGCAGATTTGGAGGTTAATATTATTTTCAATAGCACTGTAGACAATTTGTAAATAAAATACTTTATTTTTTACCTCTCGCTAAGAGAGGTATTGCATTCATGCTAAAAATCGCATATCCAGATTTTATTGAATAAGCACGTTTTAAGGTCCTTACAATCCGATTTTAACATTTTTACGATGATGTCTGTGTGTGTGTGTGTGTGTGTGTGTGTGGATGTGTGTGTGTGTGTGTGTGTGTGGGATGTTGGAAGGACGGTTACTCAAAAACTATAAGACTTAAAATTTGTTTAACAACGTATTTCCCAATCGGACATTCCCGGGAAGATCTGAAAAGGTTTTGGTAACAATTGGACAACCGGAAGTAGAAGATTCTTGAAAAAAAATCTTCTAAATAATATTTTTTGAAAATTTTTCGTGGTAATATTAAAGAAAATTAAATTCTCTATGATCTGAAAAAGTTTTGGTAATAATTGGACAACCGGAAGTAGAAGATTCTTGAAAAAAAATCTTCTAAATAATATTTTTTGAAAATTTTTCGTGGTAATATTAAAGAAAATTAAATTCTCTATCTGATACATTTAAATATTTTATTATATATTCCATAGATTTAGAGATAAAAGAAGTATAATATATAAAATAATCTATTGTAATAAATTTGACAGCCGAAAGAATGCCATGAAAAATAGTTGATAATTTAAATTATTTGTAACTGACAGATAAATGTCAGTGTCAGAAATAATGAGTAATGAATTAAAAATGTACTTGGAGAATCCCTTAGTTCTTGATCTGTGACTATTATGGAGATGACAAGTCTAGGTTGAAGGACTTAAATTTGTTTCAAACATTATGGGACAATGTACACCAGTACTGTAGACTAGAGTAACTTTGAATTGCGAAAAAGCTATCAAATTCTTCTCAAGTAAGTTGTAAATATTGACAAAATCGGAGTGCAATCTATCCGTCACTTTATTAAAGGGAATTAAGGTTATTTAGATGTAACAAGTATGAAAAAATAAAATGTAAAAGAAGATATATAAGAATAGATGCACAATCCAGATATATACATTTTAGACCGCCCAAAATTAATGTTTTTACTAGAAGAATATGAAGAGAAAGTAAACAAAGTTGTTCGAATTGAAAATTGCTGTTACCAGCCTAATATTTATATATGGTAAACTATACTTTGTAATTTATTGTAACATAATTTATGGTAAAATATCTTCATGTTGAGACATGCTATTATTGAATAATAAAGAAGTTTATACGTCATAGATTTATATGAATATATTATTTGTATTTATAAAAATAATCTTTGCTTTATGCATACAGCCAGGTAAAATATACGGCGAGAGGTTATGTGCTGGCCACATCAGATTTTTATGTATGATTTAGCTATAGCGTGGTTTTATATGCATCATTTATTAATTAGAACTAGAAGAAGAAGAGTGGCGAAATGCAGGCAGAATTTTTGCCACTTATATGTATATTTTGTAGCACCGTCCAAATTATTTAAAATATTTGTTAATTCTTCCCACAAAATTTTGGCCATTTTGCGCCCATTTGCCCCCAAAAAATACAATAATTGTATTTTTTTGTTGTTTTGTGACCCTTTCCAAATATGTTCGATCCATTATAAAAAATTAAAAACGCTTACACAAACAACACAACTTGTATAGCTAAAGGCTGAAGGGAAAATGATTTCATCTTTAAGATTTCATGGCCATCTAAGGGTGAAGGGTGACCATAAAACTCGCTTTCGGTTCATCCAGGCTATTTCTAAGTAAGGATGGTTGGGATTTTCTGAGGAAATTTTAATGTGTAGACAACCGTTTCTCATTTTCGTCATATGAAACATTTTTACCTTTTTTACTGCATTTTAATGGTATTCAAAATAAATTTTCTCCCGTTAATTTGCAATTTTTTATTGAATCGAAGAATGCAACTTGATTTCAAACTTAATACTTACCCGGCAAAAGTAAATTTTATTGATACCAACAATAAATGACAAAAAATCCCTACAGTGAAGGTGATGAGAGCGTTAATTTCCCTAGATATATTTAATCGTCGAAAAGTTTAAAATTGGCGCTATGATTTTAGTTTCACTATGCGCCACTAGACTTCGTTCAGCGCCACTATCTTTTTCGACATGAGTTCGCGTCGAAAACAATTAGAATCGAGGCCCAGAATGTGATAATTCTTATCATCCCCTGTGTGTGGGCATCTCTGATGAACAGTTCAAACTTTTTAATGATCTGCCAGTGTTGTGGCTTTGCCCGCATTGCCGTAAGTGCCGTCCAAAATCCAACAAGGGAGGTACCGTGATATCTGCGACGCCAGTGCTTCGCCTGACCTTCGCACCATACTCAGCACATTTGAACAACGAATGAACGATAAGTTTGCAACTTTATTAACTTCTGCAACTTTTTGTAGTGATAAAATCACTGACTTTGAATTAAATTTAAGAGACATAAATAATAAATTGAAAATTTTTGATGAACTTAAACGTGAAAATGGCATACTAAAAACTGAAGTAAAAAATTTAAATCAGAGAATTGAAGATCTTGAACAATACTCCAAAATAAACAATTTAATTATTAATAATATCCCGGAAAAAAATGGGGAAAATATTGACAATATAATTTGTAACATAGGTGAAAAACTTGGTGTTAAGGTTTCTAAAAATGATATTGATGCAGCTCATAGGCTACAATATAATAAAAAGAATAATGATAAACCCCGTAATATTGTTGTAAAATTTATATCTCGTCGTGTTAAGGATGATTTTCTCTCTCCAGCAAGAAAAAATAGGAACATAACATCTGCAAGTATAAATATTGAAGGGGCAGACAGTAAAATTTATGTCAATGAACATTTAGGGTCTAAAAACTCATTAATTTTTAGAACAGCATTGAATGAATTAAAACCTAAGGGTTTTAAATATTTATGGTCAAAGAACTGTAAAGTATTTGCCAGGAAAACTGATACATCAAAGATTCACTATTTAAGTGATGTTAGCGACATTCCCAAGCTACAATAGTTATGTTTCATTTTTGTTTTTTATATTTTTTCTTTTTTTATTTTGTTCCCTATATAAATGGGCATTTCTTTGTATTATCAAAACGTTCGGGGTTTACGAACTAAAACAAATATCTTTAGTATTAATACTCACTCATGTAGCTTCGATATTATTTGTCTTACAGAAACATTTTTAAATTCATCAGTTTATAATAGTGAATTATTTCCATCTACTTACAATGTAATAAGGAGAGACAGATCTAGTACTCCATGTTTAAAAAATGATGGTGGTGGTGCGTTAATTGCTGTTCGCTCGTGTTTAAATTATATTGAAAGACCTGAATGGAATAGTGATGCCGAAGACCTCTGGATTTCTTTAATAAACAATAATAACAATAAACAATATTTACATGTTTGTTGTGTTTATTTACCACCAGATGATCATGTGTCAATGTCTAATTTTTTAAGTAAACTGCCAGATATTGTAGATTCAGTACCTAATGATAATTTTTTGATTATTGGTGATTTTAATTTACCCCATTTGCAATGGGTTCCTAATAATACTCATAATGCTCTTAAACCTCTAAATACATATAATCTGTCATCGTCGAATTTTGTTGATTGTATTTCATATTGTAATATTAATCAATTAAATCATGTACGTAATGCAAACAACAGAATTTTAGATTTGGTTATTTCCAACTTAGATACTATTGAAGTATTATCATCTGAATCACCATTAAGTAAAGTAGATTCACATCATCCTCCAATTGAGATCTATCTTAGATTTGACAGTTTACCACCGATGACAAGTTGTCATCGCAAAATATTCTTACATAAATCAGCCGATTATTATATAATTAATCAAAAACTGCTTGAAATTAATTGGGATCAACTTTTCAATGGTTTAGACATCGACAGCATGGTAAATGAATTTTATAATATATTGTATATAATTATAAATAAGTATGTTCCAGTAAAATATAATTTTCATGGTTCGTATCCTGTGTGGTACACTGGACGACTTATTAAGCTTATTAAAGAAAAAAGTAAAGCACATGCCAAATATAAACAATATAAATCGCAAAAGTACTACAACAAATTCTCAATATTAAGAACAGCTGTCAAATCTGAAATTAGAAGATGCAACGATACTTACATTAAGAATGTGGAACTTTCTATACCGAATAACACGAAAAAATTTTGGTCATATGTTTCCTCTAAAAAAAGGTCGAACAGTGTACCTAACACGATGTGCTATGAAAACACAACAGCAAGCAATGGAAGTGACATTTGCAATTTGTTTTCTGACTATTTCAAGTCCGTATTCATTGAGGAAAATATTAATAATCAATCGACCCGAGTACAAAAAGACTTTATTGGAGCCAATATATTTTTCAATGAGAATGAAGTTCTGGATATTTTATTACAGCTCGATGTGAATAAAGGTGCTGGGCCAGACGAAATTCCTAGTATATTTATTAAAAACTGTTCTTATTCTCTCTGTTACCCTCTTATGTTAATTTTTAATAAATCATTATATTTAGGTTATTTTCCAAATGTTTGGAAGAAAGCTTATGTTGTCCCAGTCTTTAAAGATGGTACTAAAAATCAAGTAAAAAATTATAGACCGATTTCAAAACTAGACATCTTCGAGAAAGTTTTTGAAAAACTTGTATATAAAATTTTGTTTTCTTTAGTAAAAAGTTACATTATCCCTCAGCAACATGGTTTTTATCCAGGTAGATCTGTTGAAACGAATCTTCTCACATATAGCGAATATATACTGAAGTCTATGGATGAACGTAGACAGGTTGATTCCATATACACCGATTTCAGTAAAGCATTTGATAAAATTAATCACACTTTGCTCTTAAAAAAACTTTCTGATTTCGGTGTGTGCGGAAGTCTCCTTGACTGGTTTAGGTCCTACTTAACAGGAAAAAGTCAGCGGGTTACAATAAATGGTTTTCTGTCAAATATAATTAATATTCCATCAGGAGTTCCTCAGGGCTCTCATTTGGGACCACTTTTATTTAATATTTTTATAAATGATATTTTCCGTTGTTTCAAATTTTCCAAGTTTTTATTATATGCTGACGATCTAAAAATGTTTCATATTGTTAACAATACCATGGATTGCATAAAAATACAAGAAGACCTTAATCGGTTCCAGCAATACACTAAAGATAACAAATTATTCTTAAATATAAAAAAATGTTGTCAAATTACTTTTTCGAGAAATAGGGGTAATGTACACTTCTCTTACACTTTCTCTCAGGGCTGTAAACCGCTGCTAAAATAGGTTCGGTTTTAGTTCGCGGTTCGGAGTAGTTTACCGGTTCGGTTTTTGTTCTGGTTTAAGGAAATTTAATTCTGGAACGGTTCGTGTACCGGTTCATAAGATCGGTTCGGTTTGGTTCTTCTTATTTCATAAATATATTTACATTTTCCTCTTACCAACCATGATAACAGCAGTTTTAAACATGTGTAATTTTTTGTCGATTTAAATAAGTACACACTTATTATTCAGCCTTTTATTTATAAAAAAATGTATGTAATTGAACAAAAAGTACAACAGTTAAAAAATAAACTTGTAAAACATATTAATTATTCTTTGTAATGTTTAATTAAAATTAAACAAATTAAATGAAAAATATATATAATTTTTATTGTTTATTAAATATCTCGAAATTTCGGATTAACATAACCTTTTCAAGAATCGAACTTGTTAATGTGGCTCGTTGAGGAAACATTATGAATTTTAACCCTCTAAACAGCCTGTCCACGCTTACTTGAGTTGCTGGAGTGGCTAGTACATATGTGGTTCAGTTCATTTAACCGGTTCAAAATAATCGGTTTGGTTCGAGCTAGTGGTTCATATAAAATGTCCGGTTCGTTCCGGTTTCGGTTCAAGTTCCGGTTCGGTTCGAAGCCCTGCTTTCTCTAATGATGAAATCACACCTGTGTCAGAAGTAAAAGATTCCAAACCACTAGCTCGAACCAAACCGATTATTTTGAACCGGTTAAATGAACTGAACCACATATGTACTAGCCACTCCAGCAACTCAAGTAAGCGTGGAAAGGCTGTTTAGCGGGTTAAAATTCATAATGTTTCCTCAACGAGCCATATTAATAATAATAATAATAATAATTTTATTTAGGTAGAAGTAATACAAAGTATCATAAACCAAGTCAGAAACAAAGAGAATAATAATAATAAATACATCAAAATGTGTAATCCAGATATTCTTGTACTGTATAAAAAGCTTTAGACAGTAAAAAGCTTTTCAGTTTTAGTTTGAAAGTATGTGTTGACAAATTTCTAAAATCATTGGGTAGTTTATTAAAAATTAAACTACCTATGTAATACGGTGACCGCCTCATTAGATTAGATTTAGTAAATTTTAATCTAACATCATCTTTTCTCCTAGTAGGGTAATTGTGGAAACTGCTGTTTTTATCTAATTTATTAATATTTTCTTTAATAAAAATGGCAATATGTAGAACATATAAACATGGTAAAGTTAGAATTTGATGGTTAATAAATAAATTTCTACAATGATCTCTGTACCCTGCTTTACATAAAACACGCACTGACTGCTTTTGTAGTATAAAAATTCTAACAGCCCAATTTGAGTTTCCCCATAAAATTAGTCCATATAGGATATTAGCATGAATTGTTGCGAAGTAAATTGTTTTTGCTATACTGAATGATACCGAATTTATAGCTTTTCTTAAAGCAAATATATTTTTCTGTATTTTCACAGCTACATAGTTGACATGTTCTTCCCACAAGAGATTTGGCTGTAATATGAAGCCCAAAAATTTACAGTTTTCATTTTGATTTTGTACAAAATTATGTCGTATGTTATTTTTGCAAAAAATGACATTTTTAGTTTTGCTGTCATTTAATACTAATTTATTTGCAGAGAACCACTCGGAAGCTTTATTTATTGTTGCATTTATTTCGCTTGGGTTGTTATCATAGTGAATAAATGTAGTGTCATCAGCATATAATATTGTGTCTGCTAGCTGTATGTTATACGCTAAATCATTTACATAAATGATAAAAAGTAAAGGACCGAGGACGGAGCCTTGAGGGACACCATGTTGAATTTTCTTTGATTTGGACTGGATATTATTTGTCTCAGTTATTTGACATCTGTCACATAAATAGCTTCTGATCATACTTAATGCATTTCCTCTGATTCCATAATATTGTAATTTAGATAGCAAAATTTCATGATTGACACAATCAAAAGCCTTCGACAAATCACAAAAAGTTGCCGATGCGTGTTGATAATTTTCAATTTTATCTAAAATGTTTGATACAAAAGCAACAGCAGCTTTCACTGTAGATTGTTTTGGCCTAAAACCATATTGATCTGGATTGAGAATGTTAAATTTTTCAAGATAATTAAGCAGCCTGTTTTTTAAAGCTATTTCTATAATTTTAGAAAAAATTGGAACAATAGAAATTGGTCTAAAATTATTCGGATCATTTTTATCGCCAGATTTATGAATTGGTACAACCTTGGATATTTTAAGTTTGGATGGAAAATGTCCATTTTCAAAACATTTGTTTACAATATAAGTTAAATGTACAGATATTGCAGAATTTGCATTTTTTATTAATCTTGAATTTATATTATAAACATCCTCAGTGTTACTGTTTGATAAATTGCAAATTATTGATTCAATTTCAAACTGTGTAACAGGATAAAGAAAGAAGGAGTTATTTTGATTGCCCAAATTATTTAGAAAATAATTATGATTTTGAGTCCTAGAGTGTAATTTTGAAATTGTCTGCTCAGCTATATTTACAAAATAATCATTGAATTCATTAGCTAATATATTGCAATTCAAATTAAGAGGTTGATTTTTCCCAATTTCATTATTAATGATGGACCAAGTAGCTTTACTTTTGTTTTCACAATTTTCAATATAAGTATTATAAGCTCGTAATTTAGCTTTTTTGATTTCAGATCTATATTTACATTTAAGTTTATTGTAATGCTTTTTAATGTTATTATTAATATGACTTAATTCATTTAACAACAAAAGCATTTGTTTCATATCTCTCAATTCTTGTGTGTACCATTGTATATTAAACTGAGTGATATATATTTCCTTTACTGGAAAAATAATATTGGTTACATACATGAAATTGTCAAAAAATATATTAAACATTTTTTCTGTGTCATTAGTACTATACAAATCTTCCCAATTATTAGTATTTAAGCTGTTAAGAAATATTTCATAACTACATTTGTTTTTTATACGCATTAGTTTAAAATTTCTATTTTGTTTCACTTGTTTAATTGACCAAACAAATTCTATAGCAAAATGATCAGAAATATCTGGATTAAACACTTTATATACAAAATCATCATTTGGAATGTTGCAAACAATATTATCGATACAAGAACCATTGCCAGCGAAAGATATTCGTGTAACTTGATTATTCACTATAATCATACCATACTGAGAAACTAGATCATACAATTTATAATAAAGAGCGTCTTTATTTAAAAAATTGATATTGAAATCACCAGTTAACATAATGCAGCATGTTTCCTGTATCGTGATATTGAGTACTAAATTAATTATGTGTAAAAAATTATCAAAATTGCCGGAAGGAGATCTGTAGACTGTTACTATAATTACATTAGGCAACAAAATTTTTATTGCTGATAATTCACAATCTGAATCCCTTGAGAGATTTACAATGTTAGATAATAATTTATATTTTAAATTTGATTTTACATAAATAGATACTCCCCCATGACCTAGAGTTTTCCTGCAATAATAACTGGCAAGATTATAGTTATAAATAGTGTAAAGGGGAACTTCAAATTCTTCTAACCAGTGCTCACTAAAGCACAGTACATTATAAGTATTTGATGACAAGAGTTCATGTATTTCATCTATTTTATTTCTCAAACACTGAACATTAAGGTTAAGAATTTTAAAATCATTTCGTGGGGGCTGGTAAGGCTGGTTTTCTAAAAATATAACGCCGTAGTACTACTCCTTCAGGCCAGAAGTCCGGATTCTCAATAGCCGTCTTTAGTTTGTAGTCGACGCCTACTTTGAAGCACGAATTCTCTCCTTTGGTTTCTATTTTTTCGCACACGATAGTTTCATTGGGCAGTTTTTGTTGGAGATAGTCCTCAACCGTTGATTTATTTGTACCAGGTTTAATTCGGCCAATGAAAAACCATGCTTTTTTATTTACTGCTTGAAAAGAATTAGTATCTTTATTTTTACCGAGAATATCTTTATTTTTATTTGATCTTTTTTTTCTTTCAACTAATTTAAAGTCATTATTATCATTTGAGTTTATATTTTTATCATCTATTTGTACGTTTTTATTTTTATCATTTATTTGTACGGTTTTATTTGGCACAGAATTTAAAATTCTGTTTACGGGTGTTGTTGCCATCTGCTGATCATTGTTTCCTTTATGAGTTATAGGATTTAGTTCTGACTGGTTTGAAACTTTACTGTTGACTATTTTAGTTTTTATTTGATTCGTACTCACACCTCTGTTGCCAAGGTCAGGGTCGCTAGATGACTTAGCACTTATGTTGTGCGAGACTGACTTAGCTTGACGTTTCTCCAAGTACGAAATTTTTTCGCGCAAAAGTAAATTTTTCTCTTCCATTTCAGACAATAGCTTTTTTAGAAGTTTATTCTCATTTTTGAGCAAGCTAATTTCATTTTCACTGAGATTATTATTAACAAGTTCGATTCTTGAAAAGATTATGTTAATCCGATATTTCGAGATATTTAATAAACAATAAAAATTATATATATTTTTCATTTAATTTGTTTAATTTTAATTAAACATTACAAAGAATAATTAATATGTTTTACAAGTTTATTTTTTAACTGTTGTACTTTTTGTTCAATTACATACATTTTTTTATAAATAAAAGGCTGAATAATAAGTGTGTACTTATTTAAATCGACAAAAAATTACACATGTTTAAAACTGCTGTTATCATGGTTGGTAAGAGGAAAATGTAAATATATTTATGAATAGACAAAAAAATTATTCTTGACCTTCATGTCGATTCTGTAACGAAAAAAGCCTATAGAATGTTAGGCTTTCTAATTAGAACATCTGAAAATTTCATAAACCCAAATACTTTAAAAAAATTATATTTCACTTTAGTACGAAGTCAATTAGAATTTGCAACAGTTTGTTGGTCTCCCCAGTATTTAATCTATATTAAAAGAATTGAGCGTATTCAGGAAAAAATCGTTAAATTCATGAATTACAAGTTTCTGAATTATGAATGTAATTTATTATCTCTGGAAAGACGTCGTATTGTAATTGATTTAACATTTTTATATAAGCTAATTAATAATAAAATAGATTGTCCTGAGTTAATAAGTTGTCTTGGCCTCCATGTGCCAGTACATACTACACGAGCTCCTGAACTTTTTACCTCTCGCTGAGAGAGGTATTGCATTCATGCTAAAAATCGCATATCCAGATTTTATTGAATAAGCACGTTTTAAGGTCCCTACAATCCGATTTTAACATTTTTACAATGATGTCTGTGTGTGTGTGTATGTGTGTATGTGTGTGGGATGTTGGAAGGACGGTTACTCAAAAACTATAAGACTTTAAATTTTTTTAACTACATATTTCCCAATCGGACATTCATGGGAAGATCTGAAAAGGTTTTGGTAACAATTGAACAACCGGAAGTAGAAGATTCTTGAAAGAAAATCTTTTAAATAATATTTTTTGAAATTTTATCTTGATAATATTAAAGAAAAATAAATTCTCATTCTGATACATTTAAATATTTTACAATATATTCTATAGATTTAGAGATAAAAGAAATATAATATGTAAAATAATGTTATAATAAATTTTACAGCCGAAAGAATGGCCATGGAAAATAGTTGAAAATTTAATTTTTTTCTAACTGACAGATAAATGTCAGTGTCAGAAATCCGAAGACATTACTGAAGACTTTTTCTGGGAAGTACATACATTATATTATTTCTTAATGTATTAATAGAATTGGAAACATTTCGAAAAATTAGAAGAGGACAAAATTTCTTCATCAAAAATGAATTTAAAATTAAACAATCTAAACATATGTGGAATAGATATATGCGTAAGTAGAATTTTTGGTGTAGAGTGTAGGTATACAAGAAATGTTAAATACAATAGGGAGCGAGCAGTCATATGATTTTGTTGGCCTTGACAAGCAGATATGGGGGCACATGTCAGAATGATAGCTAATAATTATGTATATAGATGTCAAATATCATAATTTCTCATTCTAAATTTAGTGATTTTCCAATTCCATGTGGAGCAGAATTAAATGTTAAATATCTAAGGCATACAAGTAAACTTTAAACTCCTGGTGATAAATTAACTACGTAAATTTAGAAAATCTTGAAATTTTTAATGAAAAATTCTAACATTTGACATCTATGTACATAATTACTAATTATCATTCTGAAACGGGCCCACACATCTGCTTGTCAAGCTCAAAAATGTAACATTACTGTTCGCGCCCTATACTTATGTAACCAAAAAAAGGAAGTGGCGAGAGGTATTGTGCTGGCCACAACAGATTTTTTATATTGGTTTTAATAGGACTAACGCTGCTTTTAATTCTGCTATGAATCGACTGCCATTTTTGTTTAATAAATATATTATTAATAACTCAATTGATATTTTCAACCTTAATATATCCGCATTTCGAAACCAAATTGCCAATACCATCACTTCTATTAATTAAATTTATTTTTGTATTTGTTCACAATATAGACGTATTGATAATTGCATAAAAAATTGTAAATTTCACGTGTAAATACTCAATTGTTTAATATTATTGTTTTTCTTTTGTATGTATCTAAGTGCCATTCTGTTATTGGGCTTGTCCTGTTGAATGGCCGAAAATAAAACAAATAAATAAATAAATAAGAGTTTGACTTTTAGCTTCGTTATTCTAACCGACATTTTTGGGCCTTTGTGTTTATATCCTATCCGTCCTAAGAGCTACCATCTTGTGTAAGTCCTGCATATCGCTCGTGCAGGTGAAGAGTGTCTACCCTTATTTACTCCTCCTCGTATTTATTTTCTGTTCGCTTTACATACATTGTCACAGACAATCATCACATACATCTTTAGTTTCGCACCCATTTACACCGCCACGAAATTATCCCAATCTACCGACACGTCACTGAACCAGCGCACATTTCATAATTCCTATATCAATTTACCATCAACAGTAGGCGCATCAGAGGTCAACACTATTAACTGTTGGGGATTAGGGCTCTCACGCCAAGGTCTCTCTACTATACAGGTTGTCCTATAACTAAGCTTATAAGCTTTAAGGGGAGCGGATGGTGCGGTAAGACGAATACTATGACGTATGTTGTAGCCCTGTAGCCCGTCCACCCTAGGCCCGTTCATATGCATCCATAGCGTGTTTGGTGTTAGTGTATAGGTTATATTTATATTAATTTTGCAAATTATTTTAAATAACAAAGCGTGATTTGTTTAATTACAAGTACGAGGTGAGTCAATTTTGGAATTTAAACGTATTTTAATAAGTATTTACCTATGTAATTTATTGTATTTAGGTTGTTTCCTAATATAATGCCGGGAACGAGATGTACTGTAGAAATGTGCAATAATAGTGCAGTTAAAACCAAGAAATCTAATAAAAATATCATGTATCATCGTTTTCCAAAGAATTCCCAAATTAGAAAAGAATGGGTACATAAAACTCGTCGAGAAGGGAAATGGAATCCAGATACCGCTTTCATATGCTCAGAACACTTTACTGATGACGATTACATCCGAGATTTGAAATCCGAACTTCTCAACATTCCTGTGAAGCGAAAACTAAAACCTACAGGTTAACTAATTATTTTGTTATTCATTTATATCTACATAGTGTTATGCCCATATTCATAAACACTCGTAAAGTTTCAAAACTGCTCGTTACAATTTTCGACAAATAAAATCACACTTGGTAAGTTTCATTTTGATCTTTCTGTAAGTGTAGACCCTTTTTACTGGATGAAAATTATAACGAACCGTTTAAAATTTTACGAGTGTTTATGAATATGGGCATTAATGTTTTTTTTTTTTTGATTCTATGAAATAAAATATTACCATGTAAATTGCATTTACATAGAATGATTAATTTTATATTTATTTATTTTTTATAGCCGTTCCTTCATTAAAATTATCAACAAAGTGTGACACTGCAAGCGGTCATGATGAACGTTCACAAAGAATTAAAAAACGACAAGATAAAGCCCTTGTTTGTGAATTATTAAATGCATCATCAACATCAATCCCATGTAGCAATACTGTAAATATTCCCGAAGAACAAGAGAATAACCAAGTTGTAATTGATCAAGATGATAGTAAATCTACAGAAAAAAAGTATGACGCACTTCTGATAAAATACAATGAACTGATGGAAAATTTCAATAATATTTCAAGAACAAAAATAAAAAATTCGATCCATAGAAAAAGAACTGAAAGAAAAATCTGATCAATCTGAACAAAGACAATTATTCTTAAAAGTAAAAGAGTTGTTGAAAGGTGTCCTAAGTGATACTTAATTGGACATTATTTTATTGAAGAAACGCAAAGTGAGATGGAGTGTAGATGATTTATCCAAAGCGTTTACAAAAAGATATTTCAGCAAACAATGCTATTGCTATCTCAGAGATACGTTAAAATACCCATTACTAAGTATTTCAACATTACAGAGATGGGCTTCACACATTAATATGAGACAGGGAGTACTAAAAGCTGTTATAAGCTTTATGAATGTGGCAGGTAAAGATTTAACAGAATTTGAACGATGTACTGTGTTATGTTTCGACGAAATAAAAGTAAGCAGTGTATATGAATACGACAAACTAGAAGATGAAGTAATAGGGCCAAATAGTCAGATGCAGGTTGTTATGGCACGGGGATTATTTGGCAAATGGAAACAACCCGTCTACATAAATTTTGATCAAAAAATGACGCAAGATATATTAATAAATATTATAGGTACATTACACGAAATTAATTATAATGTAGTTGCATGCGTCTCAGATTGTGGGGGTGGGAACTTAGGATTATGGAAAACTTTAGAAATTAATATAGAAAAACCATATTTCTTACATCCAACAACTTTAGAAAGAATTTTTATATTTGCTGATGCTCCGCACATGTTAAAACTTATAAGAAATTGGTTGCTCTATACTGGATTCATTTTAAATGACAACATATTGGTAAATAAAAAACCATTGGAATGTCTTATCGCGGATACAAATTCGGAAGTAAGTTCCTGTCACAAATTATATAATACTCATATTAATTGTATTAGAACTCAACGACAAAATGTAACCCTTAAGGTCTCTCTACTATACTATAGTACTATACTATAGTAGAGAGACCTAGTGTAACCTTGGCATCCCAGCTTTTGTCACATTCAACTACAACTGCTTTAAAACGTTATCAACCCGAAGGCAACAAAAAATTAGCTGTTGATACAGGAAATTTTATTGAAAAAATTAATTCCTGGTTTGATTTAATGAATACGTATGTTCCAAATGAATCATTGTTGTCAAAACGCCCATATGGAAGCAACTTAGAAGAACAAAATAAACTTATAGATAGTACATACGAATTAATATCTTCCATGCATTGTACTAACAAACGAAATATGGAGAGATTTCAAAAGGCAATACTAATATCTTTAAAATCACTGAAAATACTTTTTAACATTCTTAATGAAAAATATTCTGTGAAATATATATTAACTCACAGATTGAACCAAGATTGCCTAGAAAACTTTTTTTCTCAGATAAGATCTAGGGGTGGTTACATGATCATCCGTCGCCACTAAATGCTTTATATAGACTCAGAATGATAATATTGGGAAAAAATCCTGGAGGAGTACACAAAAATCTTAATACTATCGATAATTTACCTGATGAATATATTGTTGCTCAAGTATTAAAGAAGACAGACATTAATATAAGTAATTTAAGCGTACAAACTGGAATTCACGAAGAAAGTGACAATTCAGATACCGGCAGCAGTACCAGTTTACCTATTTGTTCTGATAGTTCCAGTACAGAAAGATTTCAGAGTGAATCTGATGGTTTGGAGTATCTTGCTGGATGGGTAGCCATAAAATTGAAAGTTAAACATCCTACCCTGGGAAATTACACGTACCAAAGTACAAAAGTGCAAGACTATGATTACACCTTACCATCGTGGTTACAAAGCTTATCTTTCGGAGGTTTAACTGAGCCTTCGGGAGAATGGCTAAGTGAAGCTAAAATACTAGAAAAAGAGTTCTTGTCCTTTCATAAAAAAGGATTAAGAAAAGGTAAAGGGGTAACAAGGCGCTTAATAAATAAAATAATTTAAAAAAACCGCAATATCAGAAGATATTGTACGGGTTTTTTATTAAACAAAGAACATTTATAAGAATAAAATATTTTAATATGAATAAAAAGCAAGAGTCACTGTTGAAACGAAAATTGGAAAATCCAGAAAAAGAAAAAAAATCATAAAAAAATGAGAAGAATTTTAAATTAAGGTATATTTAGAAATTATTAAGGAATTTACATGTTTATTTTAATATTTTTTTGTATCGTTCAACTTGTTTGAAATAAAATATCTTTAAATAAATTGTGACACTTGCTAAGGGCTACTTACCGGTATCGCACACAAATGCACTGGCAGCTCACGGGTTGTAGCGGAAGCAGAGGTCGGGGTTCGAATTTTAACCTTGTGGTTCATATAGCCCAACTAAAGTAAAAGCTGACTCAGGCCAACGCCTGTGCAAAAAATTTACTACCACAAAATTAATATTCGGGCGCCAACACCTTGAAAAAGGGTAAACCCTTGAGAAGGTGTACTCAAGGAAGGAACACAACAACAAATAAAAATAAAATGAGTTTAATTAAAGGCACAGTTAAAATTTAGAAATTGACAAAAAAATACTAACTGACGGCCGTACAGAACGCCTCCAAGCTACTGCTGTGGAACCACTTTGGGGAGTGACCGAGCCCTTGGCCAGGACGCCGCTGTTGCAGAACGGGGAGGGACTTCGGCGACAAGCTTTAGGTGGCCTGGTAGAGCTGATGCGACTGTGGGTGCAAAGCAGGGACTAAGAACGAAACGAAAACGAAATAAACCGAAATTTTTATAAGAACGAAAACGGAAACGAAAACGCAATAAATTTTTTTCGTTCATGATTGAAAACGAAATAATTTATATCGGTTACCGGTTTTAACCGTTATTTTATTTTATTTACAGCAAATATTTTACAGGCAAATATTATTGAATTTTCAGATATTTGATTTGCAAACAAGCAGATTTTCAAAGTAGCTCTCCAGTAGCTAACCCTGTTACGTGTTAGGTTAAACGGTATACTCGTAGTTTCATCTATTGAACACTGACTGCGATAATTTTCATTTGCACACACTGTCGGTATACGTTTTATTAGTTATGTTAAGTACTTATATAGGAGAACTAACATAAAGGAATATTTGCTTGAAAACATACTATTAGTTAGGTGAAATAAAATGTAATTAATGTTTTATTCTTTATCGTAAAAAAATCAGGCCATAGCATAAGCTTTTCTTATTTTTATATATGTATTATCTTTCCTTTATATGTATGTTTTATTTTTAATGTTTAATAAAAAAAAAACTTATTATATCTCTATATTTTCATCAATTGTTACTCATTAATAGTTATAACCGGTATTAACCGGTATTTAACTACTGTGAACGAAAACGAAAATATTTAGGTGGGAACATTAAGAACGAAACGAAATTTTTCGGTTTCGTTCGGATAAGAACTGAACGAAATATTTTTCGTTTTTAGTCCCTGGTGCAAAGGCCCTTCGCAGGTACGGCGAAAATCTCCCACCGCGGTGGACTGGTGAGCTCTTACTCGGCCTAGCCTGGCCTTAAACCTAGAGAAGGTTTTGGCGGGTCCAGGTGCTATCTCCTCCGCTAGGACTGCCAAGAAGCTGCTGGAAAGTCCGAGCCAAAGGGCCAGTCACCACCACCAAAGCCGCTACTGTCCCTACAAAAAATAAACCCCAGTATCTCGAACGAGAATGGGATGACAGAATCGTCTGAAGGACGTGGGTATTACAAAATAAAAGTACACAAACTTTAAGGGCGCTCTGTACCCCGTCAGGCGTTATACAAACTGATTTCAAAACTTAAACTCATAAAAAATGACTGAATGGGACACAACAAAGGGGAAAGTGGAATGGGTTCGACTGCAGTCAAAAAAAATTATTAGAAGCGCGGCAAAGCAACAATAAAAAACTACAATAAAATTAAAAACCGCGCTCGAATAATCTACTATCCTGGCAGACACATTTCCCGCTGGTCTCGTGACAAATCACAAAAAATAGTATACTCAAAAAATAGATTTGCACGAAAAAAAATAAGCGTCGAAAAATATATCCAGTTATAAAAGGGGAAGCTAATCCAAACTGTGATTTTTCCGCTCGGCTCGTGCCAAATCAACAATAAAAAAAGCATACTCAACACAAGATTTGTAAATCACGACAAAAAAAAAATAAAAAGCGTAGAAAATATATCCGGCTCTCAAGGGGAACACGTCCAAGCCGTAATCCGACAGGATAACTCAAAGATGGCCGCCAATCTAACCAATCACACCACGTTCAGACAGGAAGGATTAAGGATAGGGCAGTGAAAGGATAAATTTACGCATAAATACAAAAATGGCAAAAACAAAATGAAAGAGTTAAAAAATTAGCCCTAATGGCCTAGAGCCATCACGAGAAATTGGCTAGGGAAAAATTTAAACAGAATATTACAAAAAAAAAATGGACAATATCAGAATTGAATGGGTGCGATGACCCAGGGAACTTGAGCCTTAACCGGTTAAATAAGCTCGGGATAAATTTAAACAGAAAATTACTAAAAAATGGGCAGTATCAAAAATTGAAAGGGTGCGATGACCCTGGGAATTTGAGCCGTCTGGTTAATTGGCTCGGGATAAATTTAAACAGAATATTACTAAAAAATACTTCCACGGTAGCGTAAGACTCTATACAAATTATGAAAATTAAATTTAATCTAAAAAGCCAAAAAGAAAAAATATAAGGGAACAGCTGAGAGAAGTCTAGTGAAAAACATAGCAAGCATGAATATAAAAAGTTACCATAAATTCAAGAAATTTAATCTTCTACAAAAAAAAAATAAACTAACAAATTGTCCCGCAAACCACACCAACATCGTGGTAGAGTTACTCGAACTATAAACAATTGGGCCAACCCAAACTGAAAACCACATGGCTTTGCAAAAAAAGTAACCACATCAAATAAAAAAATACAAATAAGATTCGAGTAACTCACCCATTGCTGCTATGGTTGACGCCAGTAAACTCAAATTTAAAAAAATAGGAACAAAAGAAATAGAAAAAAAAAATTCACTAGAATTCTCTTAGTTGCGCCATCTTGACTTTCTCCGCAAGCCAAGCTCAACGGTCGACTCTCACGGTCGAAAAACAAAAACCAAAATCCCCTCAAACGAATGCGCAGCACTCTTTATACCTAGGCTACCCTCATAGGTCAAATATGCGAACTAATCAAATAACAAATATTTTCTAGTGCTAGTAATTTCAAAATAAAATTTTGCAATAGTTAAAAATAGTAATGCAAAATGAAACAAAGAGAAATAGAACCGAAAACATTTGAATTTAAATAAATTAATAAAGTCGTATCGCACAATACTAAGATGAGATGTCGCTCCGCGCAAATATGAACTTGAAAGTTACAGCTGTGAGAAACACACGGTACTCAAACCATGGTACAAAAAATATTTTTTAATAAATTTTAACTTTAAGAATTTTTGCAAGAAAAAAAACCGTGACAGTGGCGTTGCAAATTGTCACAAAATATATGAATTATTTTTTAAATGTTAAATATCAGTAAACAATATTTTAAGCACATCCGAATCCAAATAATACACGAAACTCCTTTACTGCTTATAGGCGCGCGGAGCGTTTAGGGCTACAGTATACGTCACTCCAAGTTAACCAATCGTAGCTCTCTAGTCCTATGCGGCAACCTGTATAGTAGAGAGACCTTGCTCTCACGCATCATTGGTCCTTCGAGTTATTTTTTGAGAGCCGAACTCTGTAGGCCCCAACCTCTTCTCGCACTGTGTCTCAACAATAATAATAAAGAAAATAATGGCGGTAGTCGGCTTTCCGGTATTTAACTACTGTGAACAAAAACGAAAATATTTATGGGGGAACATTAAGAACGGAAACGAAATCTTTCGGTTTCGTTCGAATTAGACCTGTGTGCCGCCGCCGCCGACATATTTTTCACGGCGTCGCCGCCGTTATTTCAACTACCGGCGCGCCGTCGTTGTTCTCGTCTGTATTAAGTTATTATACTATTATAAATGATTATATTTTCAGTAAATAAATTCATATTAATCGCAAATATTTTGGAAAGTAATATTAATGTACAGATATCTTTTTCTTGAGATTTTCAACACTGCTTACTGCTTTTCTGCTCTGTCATCTGTACTGTACACAGTGTTCCCAAATCGTAGGATTTTTAAGTATTGAGGGTTTTTCTCAATTTTGTGGTAATTTTCTTATATATAAAATTTGGATATTTTTTAAACATTCGCGCCATGCAGAAATTGTTCTTGTATAATATAGTAATCTCCTATACCGACGTAGTGCATTTAACTGCAGCATATTTAATGAGGGCCCCGATCACATTAAAAAACTTGCTAAAAGCATGTATTCATTTATAAATAAGTAGTAGATGGAGACTAGAGACTGATAAATTGTTTTTTTAAGAATTACTATTTATTTTTTATTTGCTAAAATTATTGTTTATGTATTTGTTATATGTAATCAATTAATAGTGAAAATATTTGAATTTCTCGCTATATTCTTAGATAGGGACTTTCTGTCTGCAATTGGAATTTTGTTTGGGAGTGTATTGTAAAAAATGTTTAGAAAACTACCAGATCAGAAAGAAAATGAGAATGCTACATTTAACTGGTACTGGTACTAGTACTCCCAGTGAGCGAGTATTTTCTGTTACAGGATTTACAGTAACAGCGAAACGAAGTTCATTATCGCCACACTCCGTAAACTAAATTATATTCATATACGATAAGTGATACTTATGAAGAAAAATTGTAGTTTACGTTTTATGTAAGTATGATTGAGTAAATCACTCCAGTATCTGTATTAAAACGCCGGCGCGCCGCCGCTATTTTCTTAACAATTCGCCGCCGCCGCCTTGACCCTTGTCGGCGCACAGGTCTAGTTCGGATAAGAACTGAACGAAATATTTTTCGTTTTTAGTCGATTCATAAATCTTCTAAATCTAGATTGTAATCATTCAAGTATATTGGCTTTCTTTTTATTCTTTTACTCCTCCTTAATTCTATTTTCTCATTATTGGTTACTTCTTCTTCTGGAATACCATCCAAATTCTATGTGATGTTTTCTTCTATAATATCTTCATTATAGACTGTTACCTTTTTATTTTTATAGTTACCAAAGTTTTTATTTTCATCAAATACTACACTGTCGCTGATTACAATTTTCTGTTTTTCTGTGTTCCATAATCTATACCCATTGTCATTATAGCCAACCATAAAAAGGAATTCACGATTAGTATCCAATTTGTTTCGTAATTCTTTGGGTTTGTATGTTTATGAAGTGACCCAAAAAATTTAATTTTGTCCATATTAATTTTCTTTTGATAAAACATCTCGGCGGGTATTCTATTTTCTAGTGCTGTTGTTGGACTTCTGTTAATTAGATACGTAGCGCACATTGCTGCTTTCCCCCACAAGTTTTTAGGTAATTCTGAGTCAAGGTGTAGAGCTTTTATTTTTTCAATCAACGTTCTGTTTGCTCTTTCCGCAAGTCCATTTAGTTCTGGTGCATATTTAAGAGTATTTTTATTTCTTTGGCCTGACAATAGTCTTTAAATTCTCGTGACGAATATTCACCCCCATTATCGCAACGCAAAACTTTTATCTTTCTTTCAAAATGATTTGAAACCCATGTTTCGTATTTCTTGAAACATTCGTAAACTTCGCTTTTATTTTTAATTAAATAAATTACGATCATGTGAGTGAAATCATCAATGAATATAAGTATATACCTTTTATTATCATAGGTTTCCGGGCTAATTGGTCCGCAAACATCTGTATGAACAAGCTGTAGCGATTTGTTACTTCTTTGTTTTATCTTCTTAGTATGTGGAGTCTTCGTTTGCTTGCTCTGTACGCATATTTCACAAATATTGTTCATTTCTTCTGATATTTGTTTGGCTTCTAGTTTTATTAAATTTTAGGTCATTTTCTTTAAATTTGATAATCCAATATGTCCCATTATTCTATGCCATAACTCTGTTTGATCAGTTTTACTGTTTGTAAAATTTATTTGGTTTGGACTTTATACAAGTTCTGCGCCTTATGAGCAGTTGCAATAACTTTACCGTTTTTTAATATTATGGCTTTATTTTCATCAAATTTTATGTGCAAACCTGCTTTAGTCAATTTTTGCACTGATAATAAATTATGACGTAAATCTGCAACATATAAAACGTTTTTGATTTCACCACAACCTTCATTTAACAGTATATCAATATTTCCAACAGCTGTTGCAACGCATGACTGATTTGCTTTGGCAACACAAATGTTTATAGGGTTCTTAAGTTCAACTTGCTTCTTAAAATACTTCTTGGTGTTAACTAAGTGGTCCGTTGCACCTGAATCAAGAAACCAAGGCAGAGTGTTTTTATTTTCAATGGAATCATTAAATTCTGATGATGAAATAAAGGCAATTTTGTTTTCTTCAGTATCCTCTTTCGTTTCATTATAATTTACTAGTTTGTTATAGCTGTTTTTGGTACAATTCTTGTTAACACGATAGACAGATTTTTTGTGTCCTTTCCGACCACAATAGTGACAATTAAATTTAAAATATTATGTACCTTTTCCCATATTCTGATTATTCCTATATTGTTTCTGATTAGGTTTCCTATAATACTTTCCTGAAAACGCAGTTGTCCCAGATTCGTCTTCTGTATTATGATTCATTTTGTGTTTAACTTCTTGATCCATTAACTTGTTTTCACAAATTCTACAGTTCATTTTTCTTGTTCCATCGTGTCTAACGCCGTGACAATATTATCATACGATTTCGGCAATGTCAACAACAAGAGACAAACAATATCCGTTTCTTCTAGTTTTGTACCTGTTCCTTTTAATTCACGAATAATTTCGTCAAATTTGGCAAAATGTTTTTCTAATAATTCACCTTCTGTTACTTTCAGATACAACAATTTTCATCGTAAATACAGTTGACTTGTGACACTTTTTCTTTCAAATTGTTTTTCAAGCGCTCTCCACATTTCATGGGCTGGTTCTTTATCTTTTACAATTGTGAATATGCTATACAGCTTATTATTATTGCTTTACTCTTTTTATCCTTCTTATTAAATTCTTCATTTGCTAGTTCTTGAGTACTATTTTCTACGCACATCTTGCTGATCCAGTAGTGACAAAACTCTGAATTTCCAATTGTTAAAGTTCTTTCCTTCAAACTGCGTAATACTGAATTTTTCGATTGCTGCAGCCATTTTAATTTTGTTGGTTATCCTCTGGATCACAAAATGTTTTCTCTGAAAAAGTATTTTTACAAAGCTATACTGTTGAGATATCTTAGCTCTGGGCTCATAACATAACCTGTTATTTAGGCCGTAGAAATAATATAATTCTTATAATCAAATATGTTTATTTATTATAAACTTTACATATCATTTACACAAATCAACTGTCAAAAAAATCTTCCACATGTACAGGAGTACAGGCAGTACAAAAAACAATTGAACATAATAGTTACTAATGTCGATAGATGTCACTAGTAGTATAACAATTGTTCATTCATAACACTTGAAGCACTTCGAATCAAATGATCGGCTGTTTTTTCGGAAAAAATGGACATGTCTCAACCGTAGAACGATCAATTCTAAATGGTACACAACCATTTGTTTACCACAAGTCTTCGGAGAAATATGGAAAATCAACCGCCGAAGACGGATCATTCTCCACCACGAGAATACGAGCTCTCACACATCGGCTCGAACAAGTGACTTTTTGAGTGCTCAAAACGTCGATTTGATGAGTCATCCGCCGTATAGTCCCGATTTGGCATCCAATGACTTCTTTTATTCCTAAACATCAAAAACAAATTGTGTGGTAAACGTTTTTCGACATCTGGAGAAATGGTTGATGCGTTCAAAATGTATGTTTTGGAGATACCTCAATCGGAGTGGAAAAAGTGTATTGATCTTCGTGAAGAAAATTTTGAAAAACAATAAAGCTTTTTTCGATGAGAAGTATTTGCTTTTGTTCTCTAATCTCGAAATATAAAAGGCAGCCCTCGTACATCTGGTTTTATAAAATTATGACAGCAATTTAAGAAATTTTGTGAAATCTTGCATAATATTACCTATAAATATATTTTCTTATGGGAACAATGTATTAAAATTATTAAAAATGGCCAATGCAAATTGTAGAAACTGTAAATATGCTTTCGTAAATGGATTGTTCAATTCAATGAGTAAAATCTTTGAATATATAATACCAATAGGTAATTAGGTAGTAGGTATTATATATTCAAAGGTAAAATACAGCGCAAATTCTATTTTCAAATAATTGTTTTTAAGTAAAAAATAACCAAAATTGTTTATATAGAAAGAATAACAAAAACCGTAATTCATTTGTTTGATGTATGTGATAAATACATCTCTATTCGTCATGTTATTTAAGACGTTCAAATCATGTAAAATAGTTATTTAACTATCAAGCGTGTTAATGAGGGCGATTAATGATCGAGACATTTTAACGCGTGAGCGTAGCGAACGCGTTAATTGTTGAGATCATTAATCGCCAATTAACACACGTGTTAGTTACAATATTTTTTCGTTGACCGTTAAATGGAAAATCTAATTTTATTCCATGATAATTTGTAATGGTTGACCGAACGTCAAATTTTACGTCAGAAAATCAATAAGTTTTGTCATCAATTGTTTTCAGTGGATGCGTTCAGTTTACTTAATGCTAGACAACATAAGCGGTTTTTTATATTATTTGAGGAATTTTATTCTTTCAAATTCATTTTAAAGGTGTGCTACGTGAATATACCTAGCTAGTAAGTGTCAAAAGCATGACTTTTAATTCTGTCTACCTTTTTGCTACAACTTAGCGTTAGCAATACATGCTGTGTTCCATGTGGTGAACGCACCCAATAAATAGTTTATTAATAAAAAATCATGCATTAATAGGGGTCATTAATGAATGATTTTCTATACATTAAGATAGCTTATTAATAAACGGTCGACGGAAATAAGTATTTAAAACTAGTACACTATAAAATGAAATATTTCATTTATGTAAGCTTACAGTGTTGTAAAGATATCAAATAATTCGATAATTTTATATAGGTATGTATATAAAGTAAAATTTTACGTAGAATGCTAATTGTGTATCATATTTGCATTTTATTTTAAAATTATGTATACACATATTTCAAGATTTTCGTGTGATGGTATAATAATGTTGGTACTTCTTAAATTGCTTTCAAGTATGGTTAGGTGTTTTTGAGGTTATAGTGAAAATCGCAGATCGCAGTACATGTTTCATCTATCAATTATTTTTTCTAAACGATTGATAAGCAATTTTTGGACAGCAGGTAATAATTCAGACGAGTGCATGAATATAATATAAACAATAATCGATTGATATAGTACACTATATAATTTTTTCACTATATCTGTCATAATGTATGAACTAGAAGTATAATTCATTTGAGGACCATGTGTAGGTATTCCAACTTTCATTTAAATATTTTACGTTAAATTATGACTAAATTATGTTATCAATTTTATGGGTATATAAAGTGAAATAGAATAAACTGAACGATTAAAATCAATTATCATTAGTTATAATTAAGAAGTTATTGGAAGGCTGAAGACAAAGTAACAATTTTTTAGATACTATTTCCGATGAAGAATAATATCAGAGGAGAATAGCAGGCCTTCAAAGATATCTCTCGTTTTTTGGAAAACACATCAAACGAATTAAAAGTGAAGAAGAGAAACCCAGATATTGAAATTACAATCTGTACTTGATTTTATGAAAAACAACAAAAAAAGTAAGTAATATTATAGGTTATAGTGTAATATAGTAATTTATATAAATAATCATGAATATATATTTTCCAGACTCAAGCTCGATGTGTTACGGAAGTGCGAAGAGGTCATTTTAAAACTCTATGAGAAGGTAATTTACTATATTAATTAGGGTAGTATAAAAAAGTAACGAAACATTCAATATTATGCGATATAACCGGATATAACAATTCAGTTACATATAAAATATGATGTCATTTTCTACAAAATGATCCTTCTTTTCATCATACTTTTCATACTGATATACCGACTTCTCTATTCCATTAATATAAAACATTTTTTAATATACTATCACCCAGAAATGTACTGCTTTTTTAACCTCGCCATCGATGGCCATCCACTTCCAAATGTATGTACTTTCCCAGTCGTACACTCCTCTTTCATCATTATAGGTAATTTAATTTTTGTCGTGAGAATATGTACCACGCTCATTATTGTAATCAAAATTTACTGACAAACAAATAAGTTTCTTAGATTATTAATATTCTCAATGTGAGGGCTTTAACCAATAGTATTTCTGTCACTGCGACCAATGAGATCTATTGTAACATGACTTTAACTTAGTTTTCTGGAAGTAGTTTCAGAATTTTTACGAAACCAGTCATTGCTTCAAGAGAGTTTGCGTACGGCTACAGTTTGATATTCACATGTAATATGTTCGGAGGTTTCTTCACTCTCTTCATAGAGTTGACAAATACTGTGTTTTTGGCTGTATCAATTTTAAATAGATCATATTTCAGAGAACAGGGGCCATGGAGTACGGAGTAGACTATTAGAGTAAGAGTAGATTATTTCAGGGTTTAGTATAGTTTAGGAAAGACTTTGAGTGTAAGTATTTGTAGCCGTATTCTGTTCAAAATTGTAATTGTTACAGATCTGTAAATCTGTACAAAATAAATATTTCATCACGGCATATTACCCATTGCTGGGTGTGCCAATCTGCTTTGTACAGATATTGGTAATGATAGAATGTTTGTACCGTGCGGGCGCTTACCAGGCGTCACCTCACGGACACCCATAGCTGGCGTGGAGGGTGCACCACAGGGGTCAAAAACAAAACTGACAAAAACACTTATTTTTGTTGATTAATATAAAATTATACATAAGAGTGGCAGATTTTGCTGTAATTTTATTATTTACAGATCTGTAAGCCTTACAATTTTGAACAGTGATATAACTTCATAATGGATAAATAGAAAAATGTTAAATAGCGACAAGTGACAGTCCCCTCACTGGCGCGATATTTTCGCGAAACTACAACGATTTATTTACTTTCACTGCATCACGGTTTTTGTCGCCATCGCTGGTTATTCGCTAGTGATTTCATTATGACATTTACAGAAAAATAGATGGAAATGGTAATAAAATACGTAATTTGTGCTCATTTTTGTAATGTAAGTATAAAACCGTTGTTTTGTCTTGTCGAAATTGTGGTATCAGTGTATAAAGTTCTCCAAAATCGTTATGATTTGATTTTATGAATGAATCCACTTTCTTTTTCCTAACAAATAAATTAATAGGTACTTTTATGATTTAAAGCGGTATACAAATATAAACCTGGACATTACGTTCATCGTTCAAAGTCTGACGCTATCAATAAAAATGCCTCTTCATCGTATGATATGGAGTACATTGTCGCAAATCCTACAACAGAATTGACGCTTTCGTGGTTTGGAAGAACTTTTATATCTATGTGCACAATCATTCCTAATTCACAATTATTTGCAATGCATTTTCCTGTAAACAAGTAACACGTTTGAAAATATGTTGGCAATAGTTAGGTCAATATTTTGACTTTTTGTACTAGCTTTGTTCATATGATGGTTTGAATCATCATCAACCGTCAGAGACATGCGCAGTTCCATAAAAGCGTTCACTGTCACAAATTTCAAACTCTGACTACTAGTTGGCTGTTCACAAAAGTTTTCTGACTAGTTGGGGACTGGTTGGGAACAGAATAATTTCTAACTCGGTTTGAAATTTTTAGTTTGAGACATACACATTTATATTTTGCAGAAGGTTTGACATTTTCACATGGTCGACTTTGTTTACTTTTACAGAATATTAGGTTATCTGGGAAATTACTGTCTGATACATTAAAAATAAATTTATTTTATTTTAATAAATATTTTAAGGTGATTATACTATTACAAAATAATAAAATACGTATAATATTCAATTAATAATAGTTGACGGATTCGGATAGTAGCATGTTCAGTGGAAATACAGACTTTTTAAATGATTCTTCATGTGAAGATGAGGATTTTGAAATAAAGGCTATTAAAAAATGCCCAAACATGAGAATTATGTTGAACTGACAATAGGTACCCTAGTTTTTTGAAGAATATATCTTGAACACTTTTGTATCAACAAACACATTGCAAGTGATATTGCAGTAAGATCCACAGTATTTCCATCATCATGCTGGAGAATACGGCAAATTACATGCTTATACATTAACATAGTTTTCATTATATGTTCACAGAAAAATTCAAACCGTTTGATTTGTAACTAGTTTGAAACCAAGAATGCGCATTCGATCTCAAACTCCAACTGTTTGCAAACCGTTCTATGAACAAAGGTATTATTCTACTTATGTTTTTTCTAAAATACGTTGGGAAGGAACACTCAATAGAATTTTTTTCCCATGTTAAATGCCTATGTAACGGATTTCGAACACCTCTTAGTATTTTAATTTATAAAGAGAATTATAATTAATTATAAGCGAAATAATTATTAATTGTAATTATTCATTATATTCTTATGAGATTAAATGACACTTTTAATAAAAGCGCTCTATAAAAGTGGGTTCGTAATACGGGCCATTATTTATATAGCTTTCCATCAATCCATAGTGGAACATAGGGCCTCCACGAATTGTCGCCATCTAACTCTATTTATGGCGAGTGCTTTTAGTTCGCCCCAGGATTTTCCTATTTTCTTTGCTTCTCCTATTATGGTTCTCTTCCATGTTATTTTTGGTCTTCCTCTTCCATGGCTACCCTGCGGGTTCCAGTCTAGGGCAGCTCGAACAATATCATCTGGTTGCCTTCTTAATATATGCCCCAGCCAATTCCACTTTCGCTTTGTTATTTGGGTTGATATTTTGTCCTGGTGTGTTTTTCTCCATAGTTCCTCATTGGAGATTTGATTAGGCCAAAAACTACGTATTATTCTACATAGGCAGTTGTTTATAAAGACATGCAGCTGCTTTTCTATCGTTTTTGTCCGATCGGTGCGGGCCATTATGATGAACAAAAAATGAGGCTAGAATAATTGTACTGTTTGGCACCAAAGTACATGTGTACCCTCCTATTTCGCAGGGTACGAAAGAGTATGCTCTTCGAATAAACTATTATAGTTTTGAAACTGTTCGAGCATACACTGTGCTCGAGTAAGTTTTGGAACGCACCCCTGTTATAGTTATAACGTTTCTAACATAGTTCTCTTTTTGCTGAGAGCTATAGCTGCTTGGCATTTGTCGACGAGGGTAAAACGAGCATCTTAATCTGACTAAAACTCGGAATCTGTCTCCATTTTTTAATTTCCTTCTGAATTTTAAACACAAGAAGGTTCAGGCCCGCAAAACCATAATTTGGCTCCCTTTTTAATGAAATCTGCTTTTTTATTACTTAAAACTCCTTCATGCTTCGGTATTTATAAGTGAGAGCACCGAATGCCTTTTAAAGCAGATCTCTGCTTGATATATATTGTAATTGGTGCCTATGGTTTATTTAGTAAATACACTCACTCCAATTCTATTGGCTCTAGTTTGAACCATCCATAAACCTGGACAGTTACTTTGAAAGAGTGGTCCTACTACTATCCAATGAAAGCCTCTTGGCTTTACTGGATACGTACTAGCTAGCGATGGATTATAATTTTTCCGCCCTCAGAAAGTGCTTGAGTTGCTTGAGGACTGGTGACAAGCTTGCTCTTATCACCAAAATCTGATGGTTGCATACTGTTCTTTACTTATTAAATAGCTAATACCGACATCATTAATGGCCGGTTGCACCGCTAATACTTAAATTTTAAGGGTCAGCGATGCAACTGGGCTTATGGATATTCTTTCACTTAGGATGTCATTTATCCATCTTTGTATGAAATAATGTCAACTTGCTATTATTTTTTAAATCGTCCTCGTGTCTTTTCGCTTTATACTCTTATTTGGATGGGGACAATATCTTCATTACAAGTAAGTTCACGAAAGGAGAAATGCTTCATTCAGAAATATAAGAACAATTAAATTGAAAATACATAGTCTGAGTTACATCTATTTGTTCCTAGTTCTAAAATTTTATCATTACATCTTCCATGGCATACTTTTGGTTGTGCTCTATCGTTAAAATTGATTACATGTTTAGTCAAGGTCCGATTGCAACCAGCACCATATTTTAAAGACCGAAAACTTGATTAGATCGTTGCGTCTGAGTACGGTTAAGGGGTGTAGTATCCAGGCGATATTCATTTATTGTTACTGTACTGGTAACCAAATCGACAATGGGATATGTGACCAAATTTAGATGTTTACATAATCATACTATATAACCTACCTTTTAAACGGAGAATTGCAAATAATATTTAAAGTGAGTTCTTGCCAGATTGGAGGTACAATTTAGTAATTGCCAACATGATAATAAATGTTCTTACCGTTGAGCTGTTGCTTGTAGAAGGATAAGGGTTGGAATAATAATAACGTAGGGAAATTATTATAAAAAGGTTTATTGACCAGTATAAATGATAAGATAAGAAATAGCAGAACTAAGCTATGCAGATGACATGGTCATCATAGCAGAAGATGAAAAAACGTTAACAAGGAATATAGAAATATATGATAAAGCGCTACAAAAATTAAACATGAAGATCAATAAAGAAAAAAACGAAAACCATGATACTAGGAAGGAATGAACAACACCACACGATACAACTAAAAAATGAAAATCTACAGCTAGTCCAAAAATTTAAATACCTGGGGTCAATGATCTCAGAAGATGGAAGATTTGATGAAGAAATAAAAGAAACAAGAACAACAGGAGGTAAAGTTTTCAATAGCATCAAACACAGCTTCTTAGGAAAAAAGAAATACCGAAAGAGACCAGAGTACAAATATTTAAGAAAGTAGTGACACCTATACTCATACACGGAGCTGAAACATGGACATTAACGCAAAGACAAAAAGAAAAAATTACGGCCATCGAAATGAGATTCTTGAGAAAAATAGAGAGGAATACAAGACTGGACAGAATTGAAAACAACCTACAGATGAAACTTAAAAGTAAAATCAATAGAAGATAAGATATCAGAAGGACAGCTGAGATGGTATGGCCATGTAGATAGGATGGGAGAGGAGGGAATAGTTAAAAAGGTGTTTGAAGCAAAAATTGGAAGAAAGAAACCACGAGGACGACCAAGAAGAACGTGGCTGGAAGAAGTAAAGGATGCAGCGCAAAGAAGAGGTCTAACTTGGGAAGAAACGAAGACAGCAACACAAGATAGAGCAGAGTGGAAAGAAATATGGAGACCAACGAATCTAAACTCAACCCACCCCCTCCCCCTCTAGCTGGGGGAACGCCTTACACCCGTGAGGGTAGAAAGGTGCAGGATTAAGTAAGTAAGTATAAATGATAAATGGATATATACAGTTGATGGACCGACTATATGAAGAAATGGTCTTCTCACTGGTCTCTTACTGGATTTCCTTTGGGCACTCTTAATTTCCCATCGTCCGTACAGTATTTTATATTACTGTAACGCTAAGTCAACCTACAATTGAGGTGTAACCTAATTATGAAACAACATTACTATTGCTTATTCTGCAATATTAGTGATTACTACTACTGAACTTATAATAGTCTCAATGGGAGACTTGGCGCAAAGCTAATCGTAGATGGCATGACCGTTTTGCTTGAGTACGCGTTATACGATGAAAATTAGATTAAGAAAAAGAAAATAATTTTCTATGTAAATAAAGCTTCCTAGCGATTTGTTAGTTTTGTGATGTGTACTATTTCTACCGCTGGTCTCGTGAAGCTACGAAAGCAGTGAAATTTATAATATAGATATATTTATTAATAACCATAATGTAATAAGCTATTGCCAGTGTGAATGTCCAGCAGGCGAAGGTTTATATGTGTAATGTAAACACATAATTGCAGTTTTCTTAGAAATTCAACCTTTTTACCCTACAAAAATTCTTTTAATATAAATTAGCTGTACTTCTATTTTACAAACTTTCCGTAAACCAAAAAAACAGTATAATGTGTTACCAATAAAATCCCAATACATGCCTTTCAATAAAATAAACACAAAATTAAATAATTATAATCCACGTTCACGTCATGACAAAAATCAAGAAAATTACAATGATTTCTTTTGGAATCATTGGCGATAAAAATATGCCTATAATGCATCTTTTCGAACCCGAAAATCCTTTTGCCGTAGAAAATGATCACGATTTTTATTATAAAGAAACATTATTTGAAATAATACGTTACATATAAATAATACAGACAACAGCAAAATCAGAGATATTGAATATAAAACAAGAGGGCAGAACGAAAATAAAATTTGGCATAAGCAAAGATCTATCAGAATTACAGATAGTCATTTAAAAAAATATGCTGAGCAACATACAAAAAAAAGCTTCGCATGGTAGCGACAAAAATTGCTGCAAATAGTTATTTTATACATTCCCCGCACTTAAACACGGACGGAATTATGAATCTACAACATTTAATTGTTATAAGAACATGAACAGTGACGTAAGGGAAATATTAATCAAGATTATCCGTATATAGCAGCTTCGCCAGAGGGTTCAATAAAGTCCGAAAGTGATGACGTCAACGTCGAGGGAGAATTACAAAAGTTGAAACTTCATTTTGAAAGAGTATGAATGAACCGTCCTAGCGCCAAATTTAAATAGCTGGCATCTGTCAAGTGTAAATACAAAACTTTTTACAATTAAAAATTGCTTCTTATAAAGCTAGTTTTATAATACTAAGATAATATTTTGCAATATAATCAATTAATAAAATTAAAAATGCATTTGATAAATATTGGACATAAAAAATAAAAGAACAAAATTGGAAAGCAGATTATCATGTAAACAAAATTATTTTTCACTTCATAGTACAAATCATATATAAATCAGATTTTTCTACATATTTGTTAAATACAAACAATCGTTCATATATGTAGATTGTTCAATGGATATATATCTATTCTCCTCAAACGGGTATTGTAAATTTGTTAAAGCCCCACAAACTTTGAAAATTAATGATACATGGGGCATTCAAAAAGATAGAATCATATCTGATAATTTGTTTCTTAATTCTTCAATATCTTCCTCAGAAACTGCGATCAGCTCATCAATGTGGTGTTGAAGGATATAGATCTTCAACTGTTTGTATTGTAGTATCAGTCGTTTTCTTCTTCGATCAAACCGAATCCTTTATTGAAATATTGTAGTATGCATGCATGGTTAAAAGTACGGTTTCGCTGTCGCTGCCAGCGGCCGCGGTTGACAGTAACGGCCAGCAGCTACGGTTTGACCGTACTGCCCAGGGTGATTTCATTGAACGCAGTCAGCTGTCGTCAGTTGCGATTTAAACTTCAGGGCAGTGTTGTAACTTATCTAGATAATTTTATCTAGATAAATCATCTAGATAATATAATTTTATCTATTATCTTATCTAGATAATTTTTTTCGAAGTTATCTATTATCTTATCTAAATAAAAATAAAAATTATCTTTATCTATTTTTTGAAAATCATCTAGATGAAATTTTTAATAAAACTAAAAAAATCTTTTGTAATACAAATCGAATTTAAATAAAATAAAGCTGCGCAACTGTACAACTGTTGGCTCACCGCACTGGTACTACGACGCGAGACGCGACATACGATACGTACTGCGCACTTGCTCAATTTCTGTTAGTTGTAATAAGACACAAATTGACATTAGGATACGGAATTTCAGGGAAAATGAAGTTTTTTAACTTTTTGTTGGCATTAAAAATTTAAAAAGCCCTCAAAACAATTGTAACGCGGGCCGTAGTTTGCCCACCCCTGATTTTTTTCGATGTACAATTTTGTTAAATACATTATATTAATACGTTAAATTATTATAAAAGCATATTTCTAAATTTGCAAAATAATTTATTGTCCCGTCCTATATGTACATTATAATATGTTATGTTTATTTTAAACAAATTATCTGAAAAATATCTAGATAATTATTAATTATCTATTATCTATTATCTAGATAACTTTTTAAACAATTATCTATTATCTTATCTAGATAAAAAAAAATAGTTATCTTTATCTAGATAAAAAATATGATTATCTATTACAACACTGCTTCAGGGAAAATGGATTTTGATTTATTTGCTTTACGTTCGAGGAAAAGAGGAGGATAACATTTGACAAAATATTGCAAGAAGAGCAGAACCGTCTGATTTGTTCCAAACCAGAGATTATGAGGGATTTTTTGTTTGTTAATAAATAGTCGACTAAAAACGAAGGGCTTAAAATTTAGACATTTTTTTTATTAATATTCCATCTTTTTATCAGTAAACTTGAGCGTCATTTTAACATAAGTACCAGCGCGGCCGCGGTCAGACTGCTCTTGAAGCGGTCGGGACGCAGCAGCTCCGCGGTTGGCAGTATTCGGTTTGAACCGCACCGAGTCAACGAAACCAAGCACATTTAACAACACTGAAGCAGTCCAGCTTTGCCTACCGCTACTGCTGACCGCGGTCGCTGGCTGCGGCAGCGAAACCATACGTTAACGTAGCCATGTGATGGCAACGAAATTTACCTCTAGGGCACGCACACGAAACACTCAATGGATTTGTCTTCTTTTAAACAAAAAATTCAATATAGTAAAAATACGATAAAATGTATGCTTCACACATGAACTTAACTTAACATTATGCGATTTCTCTTTAAAACTGACATGTACTTTTGCTTTTATGATTCTTAACCATTCATTTCTGCCATCATCTTCTGGAAATTTAAATCTATAATTATTTTTTTCTTCACAGTCAATAACGGAACACTTAAGCTGCGTTCAGATTCAGAGCTATCCACTTATCAATTACAATTAGTACTTACAATTAATACACGCACTTTGACTTATGGGAAACAACGCTTGCGTACACAGCGACAAAATTAAGACGTTAATGTAAGTATTAAGTGGAAAGTATACAAACTCCTAACTTTTCACTTACAATTAGTGCGAGAATGCGACAGACATATCATTTTGTCTCTTTCTGACAGAAACGTCAAACAACAACGACAGCTCGTATAACCATAACCTATTTTCAATAGCTGTACATATAATTACAATGCAGGATATTGTAATAAATAAAATTGTACAAAGGCGAAGAATTGCAGTAACAGCAGCATTTTTCATTGGAGTGTTTTTAAAATTCATGTTTTTTTATCCCATAAATTACTTTGTTGTTGAACTAATGAAATAAAGTGTTCACCGTGTTTATTAAAATCTACCATTTTCCCAGAAAATCTTAAAACCAAGTTCAACAGTTCAAGATTAACCACATGTATCTACTTGCCACAGCAGACCGACCGACAGAATGTCTCATTGTTTATCGTTTCTTAACCCTATTTTTATCACAATCGAAAATATTATGATCCGAAATATTTTTATCCGTCAATTATAGTATTCAAACAACAAATACTATTCTATTTACAACTGTTTAATAAAAATCATTTAATTTTATTTATTTATTTAGATCACTTCATCGATTTTTCAACAGATGTCACTTTCACTAAGTGCTAATTCTAAACGCAATTTCAGATTTTAAACCGATAGTTTTAAGACGCTCCGACCGATTACTAATTGTAATTTATAATTCAGTAGCTCTGAACGCAGCTTTACGCATCTTGTTGTTTATATACAGAGTGGGGTAGAGAAAGCTCCCCAATTTGCCGCCGCTACTTCTCAGACGCTGGTGGTAGTGGCGGGGGCCTAGATGTGCTGTTATATACAGTCTCCCTTGCCATTTCAGTTGTCATTATGGCGTGGAGTTTTGAGCATCGTGCATTTGTTATTGAGACGTATTTTAAAAATGCTGACTGCCATCACGACATATAACAGTGGTTACCCGTACGCACTTCGGACTGGGTCGCCATGCAAAGGTTCCCGACAGAAAGACAATATCATCATGGGTTGCAAATTTCAGGTACGTGAAGCTGGCACAACCATTCCGGCACAATCACACGAAATTCATCAGAAAATTTAGTACTCATTAATTACTAATTAATTACCCAAAAACCAAATTTATTACGGCTGCTTTTTTAAAAAAAAATAGGGTTGTGCCAGCTTATGCGTTAAGCTAGCACAACCGCAAAAAAAACAATATAAAATATCAAACACCATGCTACCAATTAATTACTAATTTATTACTAATTTATTACTCATTTATTACTAATTTATTACTCATTTATTACTAATAGATTGCAAATTAATTATTAATTAATTACTATCATTGCATTGAGAAGGGGAAGAACACATACAATATACTTTTTAGCCATTAGACAATAATGAACTATTAAATTCGTGAAAAAATATCGTAACTCAATTTTCAATATTGTTTAATTCATATGCATTTTACGATTCATTAATCGATCAGTCAATGTAGAAAACGACTGACCAATTACTACACTTAAAAATCTGTTGTGGCCATCACAATACCTCTCGCCACTTCCTTTTTTGGTTACATAAGTATAGGGCCCGACCAGTCATGTTACATTGTTGGCCTTGACAAGCAAATGTGGGGTTCCCGTTTTAGAATGATAATTATGTACATAAATGTCAGAATTTTTCATTAAATATTCCAAGATTTTCTATATTCACGTAGTTAATTTGTCACCAGGAGTATGGAATTTACTTGTCGAGGAAAATAAACCACATGGAATTGAAAAATCACTAAATTTAGAATGAGAAATTGATACTTGACATCTATATACATAATTACTAGCTATCATTCTCCTTGTCAAAACACCCTATTGTATTTAACATTTCTTGTATACCTACACTCTACACCAAAACTTCTACTTACATATATGTATCTATTCCTTATATTTAGATTGTTTAATTTTAAATTAATTTTATGAAGAAATTTTGTCCTCTTCTAATTTTTCGAAATGTTTCCAATTCATTGTCAGGATTGACAGTATTTTTGAAGGATATATGTTATATACCTATAATTTTAAATATTTAACTATTAATACATTAAGAAATAATATAATATATGTACTTCCCAGAAAAAGTCTTTAGTAATATCTCCGGCTCCGGATTTCTGACACTGACGTTTATCTGTCAGTTACAAACAAAATTTTCAACTATTTTCCATGCCATCCTTTCGGCTGTAAAATTTATTATAACAGATTATTTTATATATTATATTTCTTTTATTTCTAAATCTATAAAATATATAAGAACATATTTAAATGTATCAGATAGAGAATTTAATTTTCTTTAATATTACCGAGAAAAGTTTTCAAAAAATATTATTTAGAAATTTTTTTTTCAAAAATCTTCTACTTCCGGTTGTCCAATTGTTACCAAAACCTTTTCAGATCTTCCCATGAATGTCCGATTGGGAAATACGTAGTTAAACAAATTTAAAGTCTTATAGTTTTTGAGTTATCGTCCTTCCAACATCCTACATACATACACACACACACACACACACACACACATACATCCACACACACACACACACAGACATCATCGTAAAAATGTTAAAATCGGATTGTAGGGACCTTAAAACGTGCTTATTCAATAAAATCTGGATATGCGATTTTTAGCATGAATGCAATACCTCTCTTAGCGAGAGGTAAAAATTGTAATTCATTCTAAAGTTGATTTTCGGTATTGATTTATCGATTCAAATTGCATCACAACTGGTTGTGCTCAAGTATGCAATTTGAAACTTGTGATTTGATGTTGGCTAATCGAAGAATTTTTCACAACGTACATTTCAGGTACTCGTGTTCGAGTAATCAATTCGAAACTTCAGATTTGATATTGACTAATCCATTAATGCAATTCAAAAATGTATTACAACTGGTTGTACGCAAATAATCAAATCTAAATTTGAGTTTCGATATTGATAATCGACAGAAATGCATTAGTACTGGTCGTGCTCGAGTAAATAATACAAGACTTGAGTTTCGATATTTATTAATAAACTGATGCACATAGAAGTGCATTAGATCTGGTTGTGCTTCGAATAATTAATTCAAAACTTGAGTTTCGCTATTGATTAATCGACTGATGTACTTAGAAGTGCATCAGACCTGGTTGTGCTTGAGTAATTAATTCAACACTTGAGTTTTGATATTGATTAATCGACTGATGCACTTCGAAATATATTAGAACTGGTTGTGCTCGAGTAATTAATTCAACACTTGAGTTTCGATATTGATTAATCTACTGATGCACTTAGATATACATTAGAACTGGTTGTGCTGGAGTAATTAATTCTAAACTTAAGTTTCGATATTGATAAATCGACTGATGTACTTAGAAGTGCATTAGACCTGGTTGTGCTCGAGTAATTAATTCAACACTTGCGTTTTGATATTGATTAATCGACTGATGCACTTAGAAATACATTAGAACTGGTTGTGCTCGAGTAATTAATTCAACACTTGAGTGTTGATATTGATTAGTCGACTGATGCACTTAGAAATACATTAAAACTGGTTGTGCTGGAGTAATTAATTCTAAACTTAAGTTTCGATATTGATAAATCGACTGATGTACTTAGAAGTGCATTAGACCTGGTTGTGCTCGAGTAACTAATTCAACACTTGAGTTTCGATATTGATTAATCGACTGATGCACTTAGATATACATTAGAACTGGTTGTGCTGGAGTAATTAATTCTAAACTTCAGTTTCGATATTGATAAATCGACTGATGTACTTAGATATACATTAGAACTGGTTGTGCTCGAGTAATTAATTCAACACTTGAGTTTCGATATTGATTAATCGACTGATGCACTTAGAAATACATTAGAACTGGTTGTGCTCGAGTAATTAATTCAACACTTGAGTTTCGATATTTATTAATCGACTGATGCACTTAGATATACATTAGAACTGGTTGTGCTGGAGTAATTAATTCTGAACTTAAGTATCGATATTGATAAATCGACTGATGTACTTAGAAGTGCATCAGACCTGGTTGTGCTCGAGTAATTAATTCAACACTTGAGTTTTGATATTGATTAATCAACTGATGCACTTAGAAATACATTAGAACTGGTTGTGCTCGAGTAATTAATTCAACACTTGAGTTTCGATATTGATTAATCGACTGATGCACTTAGATATACATTAGAACTGGTTGTGCTGGAGTAATTAATTCTAAACTTAAGTTTCGATATTGATAAATCGACTGATGTACTTAGAAGTGCATTAGACCTGGTTGTGCACGAGTAATTAATTCAACACTTGAGTTTCGATATTGATTAATCGACTGATGCACTTAGATATACATTAGAACCGGTTGTGCTGGAGTAATTAATTCTAAACTTAAGTTTCGATATTGATAAATCGACTGATGTACTTAGAAGTGCATCAGACCTGGTTGTGCTTAAGTAATTAATTCAACACTTGAGTTTCGATATTGATTAATCGACTGATGCACTTAGATATACATTAGAACTGGTTGTGCTGGAGTAATTAATTCTAAACTTAAGTTTCGATATTGATAAATCGACTGATGTACTTAGAAGTGCATTAGACCTGGTTGTGCTCGAGTAATTAATTCAACACTTGAGTTTCGATATTGATTAATCGACTGATGCACTTAGATATACATTAGAACCGGTTGTGCTGGAGTAATTAATTCTAAACTTAAGATTCGATATTGATAAATCGACTGATGTACTTAGAAGTGCATTAGACCTGGTTGTGCTCGAGTAATTAATTCAACACGAGTTTCGATATTGATTAATCGACTGATGCACTTAGATATACATTAGAACTGGTTGTGCTGGAGTAATTAATTCTAAACTTAAGTTTCGATATTGATAAATCGACTGATGTACTTAGAAGTGCATCAGACCTGATTGTGCTCGAGTAATGAATTCAACACTTGAGTTTTGATATTTAATAATCTACTGAAGCATTTAGAATTGTATTAGTACTGGTTGTGCTCGAGTAATTAATTCTTCATTTGAGTTTCGATATTGATTAATCGACTAATGCATTTAAAAGTGCATTAAACCTAGTTCTGCTCGAGTAATTAATTCGATACTTAGGTTTCGATATTGATTAATGGACTGATGCACTTATAAGTGCATTAGAACTGGTAGTGCTCGAGTAATTAATTCAACACTTAAGTTTCGATATTGATTAATCTATAGACGTACTTAGAAGGGCATTAGAACCAGTTGTGCTTGAATAATTAATTCAAGACTTAACCGAGGTTCTGGTTAAGCGTTCCGTAATATAACTTAAACATAATTTAACGATCGCGGTTCCATTTCGGAATGTGATTCGTGAAAGTTTTGGTTACTTTTTCATGACCATAACGACCACATAATTTTTGTGGTTGTTATGGCCATTTTCTTTTTTCGTATAATAAATAAAATTGTATAAACATATAATTATTATTTAAGTATAATATTTACGTTAACATAAAATGGACAAATATAGCTATGCTGTCACGTAAAAATAACATTTTCCATAAAATGCCAAAATTTACCTACCTCCATTTTACAGGAATCGTATTAGGTGTTTGAGGCGAAGTCAAAAAGCATTCATGGTATTAATAATATAATATTTCAAATATCATTAAAATCACTTTTTAGACAGTTATTTATCTGAAAATCACATGCTTTCAGTATCTATATTCAATACCAATTGTAAATAAAAACTCACTATATCTTAAAACTATTTAACAGCTTCTACGGGCCAACATGAGAAGTACGATACAAACCGCCTATCATAAGTAAATCAAAGTCATTATTAACGATCCGCAGTGTGTACAATTCGTAGAGATTACTTGGAACAACGTTTGCGAAACCCTAATCAATATCGCAACTCAAGTGTTCAATTAATTACTCGAGCACAACCAGGTCTGATGCACTTCTAAGTACATCAGTCGATTTATCAATATCGATACTTAAGTTTAGAATTAATTACTCCAGCACAACCAGTTCTAATGCATTTCTAAGTGCATCAGTCGATTAATCAATATCGAAACTCAAGTGTTCAATTAATTACTCGAGCACAACCAGGTCTGATGCACTTTTAAGTACATCAGTCGATTTATCAATATCGATACTTAAGTTTAGAATTAATTACTCCAGCACAACCAGTTCTAATGTATATCTAAGTGCATCAGTCGATTAATCAATATCAAAACTCAAGTGTTGAATTAATTACTTAAGCACAACCAGGTCTGATGCACTTCTAAGTACATCAGTCGATTTATCAATATCGAAACTTAAGTTTAGAATTAATTACTCTAGCACAACCAGTTCTAATGTATATCTAAGTGCATCAGTCGATTAATCAATATCGATACTTAAGTTCAAAATTAATTACTCCAGCACAACCAGTTCTAATGTATTTCTAAGTGCATCAGTCGATTAATCAATATCGAAACTCAAGTGTTGAATTAATTACTCGAGCACAACCAGGTCTAATGCACTTCTAAGTACATCAGTCGATTTATGAATATCGAAACTTAAGTTTAGAATTAATTACTCTAGCACAACCAGTTCTAATGTATATCTAAGTGCATCAGTCGATTAATCAATATCGAAACTCAAGTGTTGAATTAATTACTCGAGCACAACCAGTTCTAATGTATTTCTAAGTGCATCAGTCGATTAATCAATATCAAAACTCAAGTGTTGAATTAATTACTCGAGCACAACCAGGTCTAATGCACTTCTAAGTACATCAGTCGATTTATCAATATCGAAACTTAAGTTTAGAATTAATTACTCCAGCACAACCAGTTCTAATGTATATCTAAGTGCATCAGTCGATTAATCAATATCGAAACTCAAGTGTTGAATTAATTACTCGAGCACAACCAGGTCTGATGCACTTCTAAGTACATCAGTCAATTTATCAATATCGAAACTTAAGTTTAGAATTAATTACTCCAGCACAACCAGTTATAATGTATTTCTAAGTGAATCAGTCGATTAATCAATATCAAAACTCAAGTGTTGAATTAATTACACGAGCACAACCAGGTCTGATGCACTTCTAAGTACATAAGTCGTTTTATCAATATCGAAACTTAAGTTTAGAATTAATTACTCCAGCACAACCAGGTCTAAGGTATATCTAAGTGCATCAGTCGATTAATCAATATCAAAACTCAAGTGTTGAATTAATTACTCCAGCACAACAAGTTATAATGTATTTCTAAGTGCATCAGTCGAATAATCAATATCAAAACTCAAGTGTTGAATTAATTACTCGAGCACAACCAGGTCTAATGCACTTCTAAGTACATCAGTCGATTTATCAATATCGAAACTTAAGTTTAGAATTAATTACTCCAGCACAACCAGTTCTAATGTATGTATATCTAAGTGCATCAGTCGATTAATCAATATCAAAACTCGTGTTGAATTAATTACTCGAGCACAACCAGGTCTGATGCACTTCTAAGTACATCAGTCGATTAATCAATAGCGAAACTCAAGTTTTGAATTAATTATTCGAAGCACAACCAGATCTAATGCACTTCTATGTGCATCAGTTTATTAATAAATATCGAAACTCAAGTCTTGTATTATTTACTCGAGCACGACCAGTACTAATGCATTTCTGTCGATTATCAATATCGAAACTCAAATTTAGATTTGATTATTTGCGTACAACCAGTTGTAATACATTTTTAAATTGCATTAATGGATTAATCAATATCAAATCTGAAGTTTCGAATTGATTACTCGAACACGAGTACCTGAAATGTACGTTGTGAAAAATTCTTCGATTAGCCAACATCAAATCACAAGTTTCAAATTGTATACTTGAGCACAACCAGTTGTGATGCAATTTGAAGTGCAGTAATCGATAAATCAATACCGAAAATCAAGTTTAGAATTAATTACTCCAGCACAACATTGACTGATCGATTAATGAATCGTAAAATGCATATGAATTAAACAATATTGAAAATTGAGTTACGATATTTTTTCACGAATTTAATAGTTCATTATTGTCTAATTAATTTAAAATTAAACAATCTAAATATAAGGAATAGATACATATATGTAAGTAGAAGTTTTGGTGTAGAGTGTAGGTATACAAGAAATGTTAAATACAATAGGGTGTTTTGACAAGGAGATATAGGGGCTTAAGTCAGAATGATAGCTAGTAATTATGTATATAGATGTCAAGTATCAATTTCTCATTCTAAATTTAGTGATTTTTCAATTCCATGTGGTTTATTTTCCTCGACAAGTAAATTCCATACTCCTGGTGACAAATTAACTACGTGAATATAGAAAATCTTGGAATATTTAATGAAAAATTCTGACATTTATGTACATAATTATCATTCTAAAACGGGAACCCCACATTTGCTTGTCAAGGCCAACAATGTAACATGACTGGTCGGGCCCTATACTTATGTAACCAAAAAAGGAAGTGGCGAGAGGTATTGTGATGGCCACAACAGATTTTTAAGTGTAGTAATTGGTCAGTCGTTTTCTACATTGACTGATCGATTAATGAATCGTAAAATGCATATGAATTAAACAATATTGAAAATTGAGTTACGATATTTTTTCACGAATTTAATAGTTCATTATTGTCTAATGGCTAAAAAGTATATTGTATGTGTTCTTCCCCTTCTCAATGCAATGATAGTAATTAATTAATAATTAATTTGCAATCAATTAGTAATAAATGAGTAATAAATTAGTAATAAATTAGTAATAAATTAGTAATTAATTGGTAGCATGGTGTTTGATATTTTATATTGTTTTTTTTGCGGTTGTGCTAGCTTAACGCATAAGCTGGCACAACCCTATTTTTTTTTTAAAAAGCAGCCGTAATAAATTTGGTTTTTGGGTAATTAATTAGTAATTAATGAGTACTAAATTTTCTGATGAATTTCGTGTGATTGTGCCGGAATGGTTGTGCCAGCTTCACGTACCTGCAAATTTCAGAGTATCAGGTTCGGCTTTGAAAAGAAAACCGCCTGGTAGAGTTCGTTACGTACAAATGGAGCTTTTTATTTGCCGCACCATGTGTAGTGATGGCAGAGTCAGCATTTTTGAAGTACGCCCCAGTAACGCATGCACGATGCTTAAAACTCCATGCCATAATGATTACTGAAATGGCAAGGGAGGCTGTATAGAGATGGATAGTACTCGTATTGTACGAATCAGTATCCCCGAAATGATTCGTATCAAGGTACATTGTGATGTGTGTCCTTTGTCAGTACAGCAGTAAAGAACGTAAACATACATGCACGTGCGACTCACTTTGACTAAGTGGCTAACACTAACATTAGTATATGTTTTCTACGGATGCTAAACAGAAACACTGAATCTCACTCCGAAATTCTGGATGTATACCTCTAAACCTAAGTACACAATATACAAAAAGTACCCTATACATATAACACTAAATTTACGAATCATTTGATACGAATCTTTTTGGTGCGGAGTCGAATAAATACGAATCTTATAAAAGATTCGAATATCCCACCTCTAGGCTGTACATAACGGCAAACTAGGTCCCCGCCACTACCACCAGCGCCTGAGCAGTAGTGGCGGCAAATTGGGGAGCTTTCTTTGCCCCACATGTATAATAACCTAAAATTAAAATGTCATTCCTGTCAGAAAGTGAGTCGCCCATCAGTGCTCCTACCGGGCACAAAAGTGTGCTAAGGCTACCATTTTGTGGTGATCTGGTCTTACAACAAAAAAATAAAATAAAAAGTTATCTGCAAGTAATATATTAAGACAGCTTACAAATGACCTTGAATAGCCATCTTCATGAACCAAAAGATAGTGAAAATGATTAGGTAGAAGACGCACGTCATCATCCCGAAAAACCTTATAAAATGAAATATAACTTGTAGAAATTATTGGTTATAATTTTAAAAAAAGAAGAAAAAATATACTAGTATTAAAGAAACGTATATATTAATGAATTTACAATTATTTCTAAGTCAATCCTTATTACTTTTACGGAATATAAAATTGTTTGACATAACATGGTCATACTCAGTATTGCCAACGTATGGTACGAAAATAAACTACAATTATTTCAGATAATTTTACATTCTGTAAAAGGAATAACGATTGACTTAGAAATAATAGTAAATATCATTAATATATACATTACTTAAATACTAGTTCTTTTTTCTTTTTTTTTAATAAATAATTAAATACCCAGTAATTTCTAAAAGTTATATTTCATTTTATAAGGTTATTTTTAAGGTGCGTCTTCTGCCTCTAATCATTTCTACTATACCAACATTTTAATGCATTCGTCTACTCATTTGTAATAAATATACATTTATCACAGACATATACAGTAGGATGTCACTAATCCGGCACTATTAAAAACCAGAGGATGCCGGATTATTGGAGTGTTCGGATTACTGAATTGTATAGAAAAATTCATAATAAATAAAATAAAGCATATCATAAAGGGAATACAATGTATTTGTGTTCATGTTCTACGTTTTTTTTTATAACTAACATCTCACAATTAACTAATTACATAGTTTTAAAATAATCCTTAATTGTGGTCTGTTTTTGTGCAACTTGTAGTCCTTGTTTAAAAACCTTTTCTCGCATGTTTCGAAGAATTATAATATCTTTAGCAGATACGCCGTTTTCTTCAGCCCATGTTATGCAGGTATTGAAACAATTAAATGCTGTATCTGGTTTTACTTTTACAGTTGTAGTAGTTTGTGGCTCCAATATTTCTACAAGGCTTTCTTCTTGTACTGCTTCATATATTTCTTCATCTGTCATAATTTGCTCTGTTTCTTCGGTCCCTTCAAATCAAGAATTTAAATCTTCTTCACTTGTCTCGAATCCTTTTTCTGATAAAGTTTGCAACCAATCGGCGATAGATTATCTTCAGGATCCTATTCTTCTGTTTCTTGTGATACAGCATTCATTGTAGGCCATAGCTTTTTCCATGATGATTGGATTAAGTCAAGTGAAACAGAACTCCATGCGTGAGCGAGAGAGAATACAACATCCTTCAAATTCAATTTTTTGAGGCTCTGCGTTATGTCACCATCATGAGAAATAATATGTATGAGCAATTTATTTTTATACAAGGATTTTACTTTCTGGATAACATTTTGATCCATCGTCTGCAATAAAGGTGTACAGTTTGGTGGTAGGAAGATGGTTTGGATATTCCCATCACTTGATCTAAGTTCGTGTTCATTTGGGTGGCCTGGAGCATTGTCAAGTACGAGTAAAGCTTTTATGGGCAAGTTGGATCTTTTCATAAACTTCTTCACTTCTGAGACAAAGTCTTTATGGAACCATTCACTAAATACCTCTCTTGTGACCTGAAAGCTCTGGGATTTTTAGCTTTACCAATCACTAACAAATCCAATTTGTGTGTTCCAGTAGCATTTGAACACGGCATAAATGTGATTCTATCTTTACTCACTTCACGACCTGGGCCCTAATTCTGTAACTTGTGTGAGTATTTGCGTATTTAAATGACGTCACTGTTTGTTCCTAGTGACTTTTATGGGGAATTTTGTGCATTAGGTTTTTATGTCGCGAAGTTTAATATTGGTATTAGGTTTAAAATCATCATAGCGTCAATGTCATACAGGCTTCTTGGCTTAATCTACTTTTTTAAAAATTCTGTATTCATTTCGAAAGGATTTTGTGCATCCCTCAACTGTCTACGTATTATTCGGGTATCATACCTTTCTTCTAATATCTCCTCCTCAGGTAAAGCTATAAAAATGCCAGCTAAAGCCATTATGAGGAGAACTAGGTATAATCTGAAACAATTTTAACAATATTAACCAAATAATAAGGTAAATTGATAACATCAAATTATGATATACTTACCTTTGTGAATTATTTAATTACTAAAAAGAAACGATAAAAATAAAAACAAATTAAAAATAACAATACACTTGAAATAACAACAAAAAAACGTAATATAACAATAAAACTGTTAAAAGAAAAAAGCTTAGCACATAAAAAACATATAAAATTCAAAACTATTGCAGCCTACAGCCACTTTTCAGAGTTACGAAAACGAGCAAAAATACTGGCAAATAATTGTTATAATGATTATATCAAAAATATAGAACTACAAATTCCAGAGAATAGTAAAAAATTTTGGTCTTTTATCAAATCTAGCAAAAATAGTAGTAGTATACCAAATAGTATGAGTTATGAAAACGAAACTGCCGATAATGGCAATGATATTTGTAATTTATTTTCAAAATATTTCCAAACTATGTTTAACAATACAACTATGAATAGTAATATATATGACCATGAATTCAGTTGCAATTCCAATATTTCTTTTGAAAAGCATGAGGTATTTGAAACTCTGTCTGAACTTGATATAAATAAAGGTGCCGGTCCGGATAACATTCCTAGTTATTTTATCAAAAATTGTTGTGAGTCATTATCTTATCCCCTTATGTTAATACTTAATAAATCTTTGTGTAACGGACATTGTCCAACAATATGGAAGAGGGCTTACGTGGTTCCTATTTTTAAGGGGGGAAATAAAAACTGTGCAGAGAACTACCGTCCGGTATCCAAGCTCTGTATTTTTGAAAAAGTTTTCGAAAAACTTATTTATAAAGTAGCATTTTCTACAGTAAAAAGTCAAATAATTCATGAACAACACGGTTTTTTCCCTGGTCGATCTGTTTGAGACTAATTTACTTATTTACACTGACTACATCTTAAAATCGATGGATGAACGAATACAGGTGGACTCTATATACACTGACTTCAGCAAGGCTTTTGACAAAATCGATCATAATATTTTAATAAGGAAACTTGCTGATGTTGGTGTGTGTGGCAGTTTACTTCATTGGTTCAAGTCATATTTAACGGGAAGGAGTCAATGTGTTATTCTTAATGGTTTTCAGTCCCAATTTGAAGAGATTCCCTCCGGAGTTCCTCAGGGATCACATCTTGGCCCGCTTCTTTTCAACATATTTGTTAATGATATATCTCAGTGCTTCAAATATTCCAATTTTTTATTATATGCGGATGACCTAAAGATTTATCATGCTATCACAAAAGTTGAGGACTGCGCAGCTATTCAATCTGATCTGTAGTGACAGCACGCACTTTAGAATTCTATCAAATGATGCATTTGTTTTCGCTTTTCGCCGTAAAGCGAAAATTTGGTTAGCATGCGTGTCTCAAAATATTCGCCTGCAAGCGTACGACTCGAGGCGAAAGTTTTAAACTAACGTCCCAATTTAATTCAAAGACAATTTATATATAATTTATAAATTTATTATATACAATTGTCATAATATTTTCTATGTTAATAGTATAAAACCCGAAAATTCCCGAAACGAAAAGCTCATATAGAATTCTAAAGTGCATGCTACCAAGATTCGTAAAAGTAAAATCGCATTCGCCTGTTTTCTATGATAGAATTCTAAAGTGCGTGCTGCCACTGCTGGACCGTTTTCATCAATATACTGTAGATAATAATTTAACATTAAATATATCTAAATGTTGCCATATTACCTTCACTAGAAATAGGAACATCCTACGGTTTTCTTATAATTTGAACGGATCAAATATAAAAACAGTTACTCAGATAAAAGATTTAGGAATTATCTTAGACCCTAAATTAATTTTTGACATTCATGCTGATAGAATTATTAAGAAATCATACAGAATGTTGGGATTTTTAATTCGATCTTCGCGATGTTTCAAAAACCCTCATACAATAAATATTTTATATGTATCATTGGTGCGCTCACAACTGGAGTTTGCAACAGTTTGCTGGTCACCACAGTATCAAGTGTATATAAAAAGAATTGAAAGAATCCAAGAAAAAATTATAAAATATTTGAATATTAGATTTCCAAATTATATACCGAATTTGATAAGTTTAGAAAAAAGGAGATTGTTTTTGGATTTGTCCATTCTTTTTAAAATTACTAATAATACCTTCGATTGTCCTATGTTATTAGAGAAAATACTCTTTCGTGTACCAAATTATACTACTAGAGCTTCAGACCTATTCACACTGGAACTTAATAAGACTAATTCAGCTTTAAATGCTCCATTAAATCGCTTACCACTTTTACATAATAAGTTTTCTAAATCAGATAATTTTCCCGATATATTTCTGTATAGTCTGAATAATTTTAAGAAACAATTGAAATTATTTATAAAATTATTATGATTTGTACTTGAAAATAAGAGTATGCTTATGTATGTGCATTTACATATTCATATTCATTTATATAATTATTAATATTATTTAAATACTATTGTTTACCTGTTAACCATAACTACTGCTATATTTTTTTTAATTCTGTATTTGTTAAATTAGTGTTATTCTGTAATTGGGACATTAGTCCTGTTGAATAGCCAATATATAAATAAATAAATAAAAAAAATAAAATAAAACAACAACAAAACGCGCAAAATGACAGCAACACGAGACAACTACAGATTTAAAGTGAGATAGATAGTCACGCAAGTAAGAAACAGGACCTCTGTAGGTCACGCAACTATATTTGCGGGTCTCGCAATGTATGACGTCATAACTAATACTTCTTCAGATCTTTAATAGATGGCATACTGTATACATGTGACTAATATGTGTTAGTATTGGTGTCGTAAATGCTCACGCAAGTTACAGAATCTTGGCCCTGGTGCGCTCGCTTCTTTAGAAAATACGAATGTTTTATTGGGCAACAGTCTCCAGAACAGACCACTCTCGTCTGCATTATAGATTTGGTCAGTAAGAAGACCTAGTTCCTCTACTTTGTCTTTAAAATGCTGGATAAATGGCTGCACGGCAGATTCGTCGCTTGACAATTTTTCACCCGATATGGTTAACAGACGGATACCAAATCGCTTTTTAAATTTATCTAGCCACCCATCACTGGCACGAAAATCATCTTTTTTGGTAATTTTTTTATAAAATTCGATTGCTTTTGCTTTCAGAATTTCTCCAGATACAGGAGTGTGTTTATAACGCTCTTGCATGAACCACATGTAGAGAGCGTTTTCCATCTTTGGACAATCACTAACTCTTAATGTTTTACGCTTTCCCGGTCCAGATTCCATCGTCTTCACGTGGTCCACTATCTTTTGTTTTTTTTTCTTAAGATCGTGTATAGTAGCACGCCCAACTCCATATTCTTTTGCCAATTTGCACATGTTTTCTCCACTATCTAACTTCTTTAAAATGTCCATTTTATCTTTCAAAGCTAGAGTTTTGTGTTTCCGTTTACTTGACATTTTTAACTACACTAGTGCCGGATTATTGGACGTGTCGGTCTATTGATGTGCCGGATTAGTTCATATGCCGAGCTGAAGACGTATTTCTTATGAACAATCTCAAAAATGCTTATAATAAATAACACAGTGCAACAAATGGTGTGGTAATGCAAAGCAAAAAATCTGATGTGGCCAGCACATAACCTCTCGCCGTATATTTTACCTGGCTGTATCCATAAAGCAAAGAATATTTTTATAAATACAAATAATATATTCATATAAATCTATGACGTATAAACTTCTTTATTATTCAATAATAGCATGTCTCAACATACAGATATTTACCATAAATTATGTTACAATAAATTACAAAGTAGAGTTTACCATATATAAATATTAGGCTGGTAACAGCAATTTTCAATTCGAACAACTTTGTTTACTTTCTCTTCATATTCTTCTAGTAAAAACATTAATTTTGGGCGGTCTAAAATGTATATATCTGGATTGTGCATCTATTCTTATATATCTTCTTTTACATTTTATTTTTTCATACTTGTTATATCTAAATAACCTTAATTCCCTTTAATAAAGTGACGGATAGATTGCACTCCGATTATTCTTATATCGATGTGTAATTTTGTCAATATTTACAACTTACTTGAGAAGAATTTGATAGCTTTTTCGCAATTCAAAGTTACTCTAGTCTACAGTACTGGTGTACATTGTCCCATAATGTTTGAAACAAATTTAACTCCTTCAACCTAGACTTGTCATCTCCATAATAGTCACAGATCAAGAATTAAGGGATTCTCCAAATACATTTTTCTTTCATTACTCATTATTTCTGACACTGACATTTATCTGTCAGTTACAAATAATTTAAATTTGCAACTATTTTTCATGGCATCCTTTCGGTTGTAAAATTAATTACAACATTATTTTATATATTATATTCCTTTTATCTCTAAATCTATAAAATATGTATAAAAATATTTAAATGTATCAGAAAGAGAATTTATTTTTCTTTAATATTATCAAGAAAATTTTTCAAAAAATAATATTTAGAAGATTTTTTTTCAAGAATCTTCTACTTCCGGTTGTCCAATTGTTACCAAAACCTTTTCAGATCTTCCCATGAATGTCCGATTGGGAAATACGTTGTTAAACAAATTTTAAGTCTTATAGTTTTTGAGTAACCGTCCTTCCAACATCCCACACACACACATCCACACACACACACACACACACACACACACACACACACACACACACACACACACACACACACACACACACACACATACACACACACACACACACACACACAGACATCATCGTAAAAATGTTAAAATCGGATTGTAGGGACCTTAAAACGTGCTTATTCAATAAAATCTGGATATGCGATTTTTAGCATGAATCCAATACCTCTCTTAGCGAGAGGTAAAAATGAAACAGTGACAACAGCAGCATTTGTGCTGCAACGCTGCAACTTTTGTAGGTATGTTTCATAGACAATACACTCTTTAGACCTGAAACTCATGTGTAATTAAACTGAACATTACACATGGTGATTAGAATAGAACTAAAATGTAAATTAGGCAATCCGCTTTTAATTTTATTCAAAATATTTTATTTTTGTTAGTTAGTATAAATGTATTTTGATATTAAAATTTATGTACACAAATATAATGTTAATATTTTTTTTCAATTATATGCATAATAAAATTTTAAATTTCAAAATAAATTCGACAACTTATTTCATTGAAATAATTATAACTGGGTTGAAAATAAAACTCGGATATCTTATACGAACACATAAAATTAAACAATATTACATTAAAAACTCGCTCAGTAGAAACACAGAAAGTACAATTAATAATCAAAGCAAATTAAGTAGAATCAAAAACACAAATATTTTCAAATGTCAAATGTTTCCCATGCATCCTTATTTTCCACCTCAGAAAAACACGTGGACCAATAATTGCGTCGATATTAAATATGTAGGTTCTTGCCGGAATTGAGTACTGCTGGCAAATGCCCGGCACTTGCCATATAAGTTTCCAAAGGTTAGTATGTTTCAACATTTACATGAGAAAACAACATATACGAGTATTATTGACACTACTGCCATAGAAGATAGTTTAAAACTAGCTGATTACTTTTACAAGTTAGATAAATAAACTTTATATAATATTATGTATTTATAGTACCGAATCGAATGATCTAACCTCAAAATAGGCTTACTCAGCTTCAGACAAAAAATGGTCTACTAATATTGAAGATAATTCTGATGGTATTATAATCTTAAGGTGTTGATATCAAATCAACACAACGCGTGTGTGATTCTTCAGTCAGTTTTCACCAGTGTTTATTGAAATTTTGAAATTCTAATAAGTTGGTGATTCATAAGAACTATGATGAATGTGTAAGCAAATGAGTTGAGGAATAAGTAAGCTGTTTCAAATTTTACTAAATTTTTATATTAACAGTTATATGGCTAAGCATATTCCAATACACTTCAGAGCATTATTGAATGTTTTGATTGGATTTTCTCGGTTAAAAACTATATATATATATATATATATATATATATATATATATATATATATATATATATATATATATATATATATATGTCTTAATAATAAGTTGCAGACGTTAACGCCATTTCAAGAGGCAAATTTTGAGTAGTATTTTGTGTATGTCTGAAGGTGGATTCATGCAACATTCATTTTAACTTCATTTAATTTATATTACAATTTAATTTCATTTTCGCTGAAAAAATAGGGTGTTCATACAAATTCACTAAGTAATTTTATACATGTGTACACTAATGGTTCTTCGCACATTATCTCTGGCTATTTTGTTTATGTATTCTTTATATTTTTTATAATAACTAAATTTATTAACTTTACAAGTTCGTCGTTTACTTAAAATGTTAAAAAAGCTGTCACTTTGTTTTTCGCGCCTGTGCAGTTGTCTTATTCACTACATTTCTAGTGAAAATGTAGTGAAAAGTTGGTTAATTTTGAAATGTATTAATGTAATGAAAATGCAGTTAAACTAAATAATGTGCTTACATGGACACGTCCAATGATTTTCATTATTTTAGTTTTTTAGAATTAAAATGTAATGAAAATGAAATTAAAATGAATGTTGCATGAATCCACCTTGACTGTGAATTCGTATTTTGTTAATTTCATATTAAGTTTACTGTTCCAATTATCCTTTCCAATAGTATTAAGAAGTTCAAATAACACAATATTACTCGTATAATTGATAAAAAAATATTATGGATGGTAAATGATATAAATATACCGTTTTAACAAATAATTTCTTTTCAGAAACCATCATCAGATATAATGTATAAATACATCTGTCGGAATCCACCTGATGATAAATACATATTTGGCAACCGCTTAAACAGCGATGATGTGTTTTCTGTAGATGAACAGAAAATCTGTTCCAATTCTACTCCAGAAAACTCTCAATTGACCAAACCTGACGTCATTCATTCAGAGAAGGTTCAAAACGACAGACGTTTCTGGAGCCCTGACCAAAATGAGTAAGTGCTAACTTTCAGATTTCATCCTCGAGCATTCACATGTTCGTGTGCTGGTCTGTTAAAAACGCCGTCATTTTTCGATTAGGTTAGCATAGCACAAACATGATAATATAATAAAATCATTCATGCAGCAATCATCCGTCGCCTTACATTTTTGTCAAAGTAAATTTTTTTTCGTTCGCCCACATTTATATTCGTATTCATTACTTTAGGTTTTTAGAAAGAAAAATTTGTTTCTCATCATAATCTAGCACAACAATTTAAATGAAATTTGTAGATATAAAGTACTTGCCATATAAGAAAGGTGAGCCAAACGATTTAATGGAATACTGGAAAACTGCTGAGAAAATAATGAAAAATCTTTAGCGACTATCATTGTCGGAGAGTTATTATTTTATAAACAATCATTTACGAATAGCTCGTATAGGCGATGGGAAATAAGATCGTAGCGCTAAAGTGGCTTCTAAAGGAACTAATGTTAATGGGATAATTTGACATTTACTAATTGTATTTATGAATTAAGTGTAATATTAAGAGATACTACATATGCAAACGTAAATGTTATAAACATAATAGATAACACTTGTGTTTATACAATCAAGAAAATGTCACGTGTATAACGTATCCCATTAACTATAGTTCCGCAAAATATCACCATATGGCATATTGCTTATTTCCCATCGCCTATAGCCTTCGCCTTAATATACTACTATGTCAAAAAAGTACCGGAAATTGGTCAATAAAACACAAAATATGCATTATTCATCCAAATTTATTTTATCGCCTTCAAAGTAGGCCCCTTCCGTAATAATACACTTATGCCAACGAATAATCCAATCATCAAAACATTTTTTAAACGCATTTTCACGAATCGACTTCAGTACTCGCCGCGAATTCTCTTTTATGTCTTCTATCGACTGAAAACGGGGCCTCAAAGTGGTAATTTGAGTTTTGGAAAAAGGAAAAAGTCGGCCGGAGCCATTTCAGGGATTTGTTGAGTTTTTGGCCAGAAATTCGTTCACAATGATAGCCTTGTGAGATGGTGTGTTATCGTGGTGCAAAATCCATGAATTTTCTTTCCACAAATTTGGCCTTTTTCGACGAATTAATTCTCTCAAACACCGCATAACGCTCAGATACTATTCTTTAGTTACTGTCTCACCTTCTGGCAAGAATTCCGAGTACACAACACCGCGATAATCGAAAAAAAAAACTGTCAACATCACCTTCAGTTTTGATCGACTTTGACGTGCTTTTTTCGGTTTCGGCTCAGTTGGAAGGCGCCATTCCAAAGCTTGTTGCCTGGTTTGCATGTCAAACTCGTAAACCCATGTCTCATCACCAGTTACAATGTGTTTTATGCATGTGGGGTCGGAATTGACTCATTCTAGCATGTCTTCAGCGACCCTTACGCGATTAAGTTTTTGCAGAAAATTCAGGTCTTTCGGCACTAGTCGAGCGGCAACGCGTTTCATGCCCAAACGTTTAAAATGGTACGAATTGATTCATGAGACACAGAAATTTCAGCGGCTATCTCTCTCAGACTTAAACGACGATTTTCAGTCACCATTTCCTTTACTTTTGCGATGTTAAGATCAGTTGAAGACGTTAATGGCTGACCTGAGCGACATAAATCTTCCACCGCATTTCGACCGGTTTTGAATGCACTGTACCACTCATACGCACGTGTTTTTGATAAAGTCGATTCACCGTAAGCCTTATGTAACATTTTCAGCGCTTCGGCACACGAAAATACATTTGCAATGCAAACTTTGAGACAGATTCTTTGTTCGATATTTTTATCCATTGTAAACATCGCAAAACACACTTGAGATGAACTTACAAATGGAGCACGGTAAACAAACTAAATGACAGATGGCGCTCAAACTCCGCGTGAGCATAGGGGACAGTTGTGCCAAAGTAGCGACAAAAAGAATTTCGACACTCCTTTAAGCGGGCTTTTTTAATATACAATTCCCGGTATTTTCTTGACAGAATGTATACTATGGGTCACGAGTTCAATACTTTCTGAAGTATACTTTTTTCAATTTAATTTTAATATTAATTTTTATTATTTTGTTCGTTATTTCAATATTTTTCGTATTTTGCTTATATTTTTAATAACAATAATAATAATGCATAATAATAATAATAACAATAATAATAATGCACAATAATAATAATGCATAATAATAATAATGTATATTTTGCCTAAATATAATTTTTACATTACTTATTGCTTACAGTGGAAAGTAAACCCATATATAAAACAAATATTTTAGTTATAATAATTGTGTTTCTTTTGGAAGAAAATAGAAAGACATAATACCGTGAAGATAGTAAAACATTCTCCCTTAAATAACCAATTTTTAATATGCTATTCATGGTATGCCCCCAAGGACCCTAGATCTGTTTTCTTATATTGAAGAGTGTTTTCCGTAAACATTGTTAAGCAAATCTTGTGCATGTAACAATGTGACACTTATAAAATATGCGTGGTGTGACAATCATTTGTTTGACGTGCTTCTACAATGATTACTTTCCAACAGGGCCATAACGTCAGTAGCTTCTTGGATGAATTTAGAGACAGCTTTTTCATCTGGTAAGCTGGTTTCGCAATTACCTACGTAGAAACTATTAGATAATATGTCGATCGTCTGTTTACAATAGGGCGTATTTGTTTTTCCATACAGTTTTCGACAATAGTTCAGGTGGAATTGAATCATAGTTCCTGGCTTTCGAAAATTCTTCTAATTCAATCTTGGACTGCCTTTTTCCAGGATTTGTGATTCCTTGCACATCCAATCGCCATAAATCCATAATAGCCATCTGTTGGTTCAGTAAAGGCGTCACTCTTCCCGTTAGCATCCATCCCAGAAGAGTTTGCATAGCCACTAAACCACAAGAAAGTATATGATTCTTGCCAGTAAATAATTTACCCGGTACATCTGAACACATGAACAGTTCTCTGGGTTCGTTGCCTTGGTTGTCGGTTAGCCAATTATTCTTTCGTTATAGGTATGACGTCCAGATTCCAGAATGCATTGGTGATACATTTTTGCAAATGACTGGTTGGTCCAACGCTTCAGATTTACACAAGTAATTATCATCCATACTATATAATCTAACGTCATAGCACTTTTGTATTTGCTAAGAAGTTTGTGTTCCACCGAATAAAACATGAACTATTTTCCCATTGCGTTTAACTGGATAGTTCATTTCTTGTGCAGTAGTTTTTAAAACATAGGACCACTGCGATCCACTATCGATTATAGCTCGCACTTCACGTTCCCCGTTTGCGTGACGCATTTTTATTCATAGCGTTTGTAAAAATATCGGTGTGTGTATAATTTGCTAGCGTAGCTTCTTTTAGCACAGTTTCCCGGTCTTTCTCCGTGACTTCTGTCTTTATTTCTCCGCGACTATTTTCGTATTGTTTTTGCTAAGTCCGAACAGAGCAACGCAATATGCTGAGCACCGCATAACATGCACTGCATTCTCTGGCGACGTCTTCTTCCCATGTGACCCACTTTTGCGCTTCAAAAACACGTTTTTTTTTGTCTGCAAGGATCATTTTTTGTTCCAGAGTCATCTTTTATGCTTTGTAATTTTTTTTTAACAGTGAGCACTTTCACAAAATAAACATTTTGAAGCTTCGCTATTGAACAATCCAAAGGATATTCTGTCTGTTTTATTTTGGTCTTCTTGCATCTATCGTTTCCTAGTACAAAACCTTCTACCGCCATTCTTCGGTTTTGACCTCCGTTTTCATAAATTCGATTAATTTATTTAATCGATCTTTCATTAAACTATCCGCTTTGGAAAACTCTGTAGAACGTTGTCATACACGTAGCAGGTCCTCTGGTAACCATGATTCTATGAGCAGGTACAACATAGCTGCGGTGGTAATCCCCAGAGTTTCCAGCGACCGCAACTGAGCCTCTATTTTATCGTATAAATGTATTAAGGTAGTTGGAGCATGAAGTAAAATCCATAAAATCTTAATATTCTTTGGCATACAGCTAGATTAAATATTGCTCGATGTAAATGCAAAGTCAACTTGATCAGGGCCCTGATTCTGTAACTTGCGTGAGAATTTGCGTGACTACATTAAATGACGTCACTGTTTGTTCCTAGTGACTTTTATGGGGAATTTTGTGCATTAGGTTTTTATGTCGCGAAGTTTAATATTGGTATTAGGTTTGAAATCATCATAGTGTCAATGTCATACAGGCTTCTTTGCTTAATCTAAATTTATTTAAAAATTCTTTATTCCTCATTTTGAAAGCGTTTTGTGCATCCCTCAACTGTCTACGTATTATTAGGGTATCATACCTTCTAATATCTCCTCCCCATCTAAAGCTATAAAAATGCCAGCTAAAAGCCATTATGAGGAGAACTAGGTATAATATGAAACAATTTTAACAATATAAACAATATAATAAGGTAAATTGATAACCTCAAATTATGATATACTTACCTTTGTGAATTATTTAATCACTAAAAAAAACAAATTAAAAATAACAAGAAACTTGAAATAACAACAAAACGCGTAATATAACAATAAAAATAAAACAACAACAAAACGCGCAAAATGACAGCAATACGAGACAACTACAGAATTAAAGTGAGGTAGATAGTCACGCAAGTAAGAAACAGGACCTCTGTAGGTCACGCAACTATGGGTGCTGTCCGAATCACGCTGTAAGTACCAACAACGCGCTAACAGTTGGTCCGAATCATACTCACAACGCTCAAAGTTTGCGCTATGAGGTGTATGACGTCAGATGTGACGTCAACATTTCATGCTCACATTGCTCACGTCGAAGAGCATAGGCAGTGTAAGCACTGTAAGCACGCTTGTTATATTTGACGCCATTACGCACCGAACAATGAAGTATGTACTCGTAATATTTATTATTCTACAGGATAAATCCCAATAACAATAATTTTACATATAACAAGAAATGGTACAGGTTGTACATATATGCAGAATTTATAACGAGTATGTTATAAACATTATTATACTTTAATAGTAAACAAAGAAAAATAATAATAATGAAGCAGTAGAAAAAGACACAAAATCTAAAATAAACCATCGTAATATTACAAGTTATTGATAAATGAATAAAGTTTGTTTTTAAATTAATTACAAAGTGTCCGAAAAATCTAATTCAGCGCTTACAAAATTTAGAAGGTGATTAGCAAACTTATATAAAAATGTTGATATATTTCGGACATTACATGATTTTAAATATAAATTTAAGCTTGCTAAGAGAGTGGAATCATCAACCAAGTTGTTTACAATTTTGTACAAACATAATTTGGTGACCAGCGCGACGAATTTGTAGCGATTCTAAATTAAAGGCAGTTAATAATTCTTTATAATCCAAATTTGGCCATACATGTTTTATTTTGTGGTAAGATATTTTGGGAAATCTTTTTTGAACATTTTCTATTAATTGTATTTGATATACATGGTATGGATTCTAAATTATGCAACCATATTCGAGTTTACTGCATATAATTGCGGAAAACAGAGATTGTAAATCATTCTTATTACGAAAATGATTGTGATACGCAATATAAAACCCATACTTTTGAAGGCATCTAACATCCTTTCAATATGTTACTGAAGTTACTCGATGCAGATACATCATTAATATTGTACTTAAAATTCAACAGACTCTTTTTACGAGTAATACACATAACGACATTTATTTTCATTAAAATACAATTTATTTTTTAAAGACCATTGTAGAACGTTATTAATATCAGACTGCAATTTGACAAATGGAAGTTGTTAGCGAAGTAAAGGTCTTCGCTCCAATTCACGTCTCCTATTTCCCATAACAAGAGCGACTTATAGGATTCTTCCATTATCTTCGTCACTATTTGAACTCGAAGATGAGGACGAAGAATCAATAAACATTTCTGAATCACTATCATCGCTCTCACAAATGAGGGAAACTGTTTCCATCAGAACTATTTTTTCTTGGTTAATCATTGCGCAGAGGTTATATATGTTACAAATGACAAGTAAGATGTAAGTGCGCTTACGAACGGTCCGAATCGTTAACGTCTTCACAGTCGTCAGCGCACAATCATATCGGACCAGCTGTGAGCGGTCTAAGCACTGTAAGCTGTGATAGCACGATTCGGACCGCACCCTATATTTGCGTGTCTCGCAATGTATGACGTCATAACTAGTACTTCTTCAGATCTCTAATAGATGGTATACTGTATACATGTGACTAATTTGTGTTAGTATTGGTTGTTTATTTATTTAGCTTATGGCATACATACATCACAATTTAAATATATCAAATGATAAATAAGTTGTTGGTTGAGGTTGCATTTAAAATTGGCTCTCGTTGCAATGGGGTCGGTGGTACATTTAAAGATGTTGACTTGGTCAAGATGGTAGAAGGCTGTGTTGACCACAGCCTTCTACCATGATGTAGTACTGTCGTAAATGCTCACGCAAGTTACAGAATCAGGGCCCAGTTCCGATCGGAGTTATTGAACATAGCGAGTATAGGGAAACTCAAATAATCATCGACATAATTGCCTCTAGAATCGCGAAAACCCATAAACTTTTGACTGGAAACTAGGTGAATATAAATGAAGATCTGGGGAAAAAAACTAATTATTATTTTTTTCTATATTTTGTTAACCGCACAATTACAATTATTAGCTGTTGCAATACCTAGCAGAATAAACATAATATGGAAATAGCCATGTGACTTGAAGCAGGCAGGCAATTCTTTATTATGTCTACATTGTTCGGCACGGAATCAATAGATGGCAATGCTCTCATGAGCCAACTACCTTAAATTACATTGCAGTGCATTGTTGACGACTAGCTTCAATAATTCTCGAACATGTACTAGAATTAGCAAGTCATTCCTGCCAAACCTCGATTTTAGACTTTTGATGACCTTATCGTACAGTTTTCAGCGGTTGGTGGGTAGCTTTCAATTAGTTCCCACGCCCTTGTTTTCGGAGTGATGACCAATAGTAAATATTGGAATTTATATTCTGGTGGGATATCATCGTCCTCGTGAATCTTGCGAAATTAGCTCCAAGATGTTAATCACTTTTTTAGGTCACCTCCAAACTTTTAAAATTCAATTTTGGGCAACTTGAATCTGTGCGTGGTTGTCGCACCAGATGTTTCGTGCTTTCGTTTAATCGAATCTTTCAATTTTTTATACCTCGCTACCTTGTCAACGCATTCCTAAAAATCTTTAGCGAGTTTTTCTTCTGTGACATTTGCTACTAGCAACTTATTGAACACCTTTTCATTCACAAACTTAAACTCTCTCTCTCTTATAATAATTCAAACGTACATACAATTTCTTGCACGTCTCTATTTTCAGTTGCTAACAAAATTTCTAATTCTAACGAGTAAAAGCGCTACGAAAAGCCGTACGATGCTTCTTTATTGTTTTCATTGCAGCGAAATCAAATTGTTAAGCTCTATTCTGCGGAATTAACACGCCGCACGATTAGTCCTGAATAGTCCTTTTTTACTATGAAAACTTCTTTGCGTACTACGCACTACTACACATGCACTGAACGAGTGCCAGTTATGTCACGGTCGCCAAATGTTATGAAATTAGGGTACTACCTGTACACAAAATGACAGCAGCAGGTTCTTGACAAATCAAAATATTTTATTAGAATACAAAGCAATACAAAACTAGAAAACCCCATTTCACAAATCAAAATGTGTCAACTTATTAACAATGACAACTCATCAATAACACTGACATATCGTCAGTGCCAATTATAATTAAAAAAATAATTAAAATAGAAAATTACAAAATATACAAAACAAATATATTTTTAAGAATCAAGCTTCTATGATTTATGCAGTCATAAGACGACCAACACGGGAAATGACAAGAAGGCCAGCATGGGAAACTATCGAATATCCGTCCATTCGCTATTAGCTGTGTTCCTTCGGGCTGTGATTGTGATTTTTGTGAATCCTGATTAGTTTAACCGTGATCCTTTTGAATCAAGATTTAAAAATTATATCAAGAAAACAACTAGAATAATATAAACACCATCTAGCGTCAAATGTCATATACAGACCAATGCAGACTAATTTATTTTATTTTATAAATAATCTATTGTCAAGTGTTATAGTCAACACATTAAAAATTTATCATATAGAAATAAAAAAAAGTTCTTAGTAACATATGAAGTATGTTTATTTAAAAACAAATGTTTTATGTAACATATTTTCTTTGTTTTCAAAAGTATGGTGAGTCATTACATGCTTTTGTAGGAAAATCACATTTCCTTTGATGCAACTTCGATAAATTCTACGCTCAAAAACTATTGTCTTCAGCTATTTTTAAATTTGCTCTGAAATAAATCCGTATGATTATTTAAAAAGGATGATTCAGAAGGGAAAGGGGAAGGTTGTCTAGTGATCACAAAATGACAAAGTGGGGATAACGAATAAGAAACGACAAAACATACTTCTTCTTAATCATGATCACTCTGATGATTTAGATTGCGAATCACAGCCCGAAGGAACACGGCTATTATATGTCCAATGGAATAGCCACGTTGGCTAACCTTAAATTTTAATTTTACGGCGATCAGAGTTACTGAATCTGTCATGAAACGGGTACATTTCTTCACGGTTTACGGTGAACCTTTATTTTATATAATCACTCACTTGCAACACGCAGAGCGAAAATGTTCGCAAAATTACGTCAATGAATACTCCGTCAACGATGTCAGAGAATACAGTACCGTCAACTACGCAACAGGCAATAACATGTTTTCGTTGTGTGGGAGACCATAAAGTGTCTCAATGTAAAATAGAACCAGTATGTATAGTATGCGGGAGAAGTGGTCATGGTTCTAAAATTTTCCAAGCTAACCGCAGTAAAATAAACAAAAATATAAACAAAGCAAGCAGTTCATGCAGAACCTTGTTTACATAACAAGGGTTCGACATCAACGCACCATGTGACAGCTTGTGCCATGAAAAATACTACTAATTCTGTAACAGCTTCAGTGGTAGATCTCAATACAATTAATTCTACGGGACGACGGAAATACAATTGCACATTTTCGTCACCAGAGTATAAACTTTTCAGTTTAGATAGCGCAATGAAAATTATATTCAGAGTTGCTCCAGCTGCTTTTATGTTCAACATACTGCTTGAAGATCATACTATATCGATGGAAGTTGATTCAGGAGCAGCAGTCACGGTAATTCATCGTGAGACGTTTAAAGAATTATGGTCAAGATCAGCTAAACTCAGACCAGTTTTGGGTCTTCAATTAGGTGACTTTAGTAACAAACAAATACAAATTTTAGAAATCAAGGATATCACAGTTCAATTTAGAGGGAGGAAAGCAAACTTGCCTTTGTTTGTGGTCGACGGCTGCAAAAAACCATAATCTCATAAGACATAATTGGTTCTCAAATCTGGGCTTTGCTTTTCCTGGACTGCATATCATTTCGGACTCGTATGGTAGACGAGATTCAAAGACTTCAAAACAAGAGTTTTACGGCCAACACCTTTTTCTTGTTGGGCTACACCTGTGGTTGTTGAGGCGTAACGTGTTCCTCTTCGGCTCTGTGGAGACTACAAAGCAACAATCAATACGGTGCCCACTCCTGATAAATACCCGCTGCCAATCTTTGATGATTTCAAAACTTGATTTAGATCACGCATTCACTCAATTGAGTGTGGATGATGAATTGTCTGAATTATTGACTATCAACAGAATTAAAGGGTTATTTACGGTTCATAGACTACCATTTGGAATTTCAGCTGTACCAGGAATATTTCAGCGAATGATGGAGGGGTTGCTCCCAGGAGTTTCAATCCTTATCGATTATATTTTAATAGAGGGAAAAACTAAAGAGGAGCACGATAAATGTCTAAATGTGAGATTGGAGTAACTTTAAGTTACATTTAATAATAATAATAATCTTTATTGACTATAAGCCAAGGCAAAAAATACCAGGATTTTTTACAAAGAATAATATACAAATTATATATTATAAATAATAAATACAAAATTTATATAACAAAGTAGAGTAATCAATTTTTATGGCCGATTCTTGCCCAATCGAGCTACAACCTTCGAACCACTTTATCGCCTCCTGGATAATAATGCTCCATGGCGTTGGACAGTTGAACATCAGAAGGCAATCCAGATGGCTAAAGAACTACTCACCAGCGATTGCGTGTTGACACACTACGATGGAAAACGTCAATTGATATTAGCGTGTGACGTATCGGTATATGGCATAGCAGCGGTCTTATCGCATAGGGGGGAAGATGACCAAGAAACATTCAAGGCTTGTTCTTTAACCACTACAGGGCGTACCTATGCTCAAATTGATAAAAAAAGTCTTATCGTTTGTTTTCGGAGTTGCAAATTTCCACAAGTTTTTATTCGGTCACCCTCATTCTATTTATGTTACAGACCACAAACCTTTATTAGGTATATTTAAAAGAAACTCGCCAACTCCAGAACACATCTCAACCCGAATGCTTCGTTGGTCTTTTATTAAACGCTTATAATTACCAATTTATATATCGACCAGGTCATCTCCATGGCAACGCAGACACATTATCGCAGCTGCCCCTATAAAATGAAGAACACACTGAACATTCAGATCCGGCAAGAGTTCGTTTGTTAGAAATTCAAAATGTCCGGTGACACACGAAGATATAGCGGAAACCACAAAGCAAGATGTGGTCCTCCAGGAAGTAATGAAAATTGTGAAGAACGTTTGACCAGACAATGTACCAACCCATTTGAAGTAATATTGGAAGTGCAACTCAGAACTCGCTACAACGCCTTATATCTACTGTGAGGTATTCAAGTGGTGGTACCTGCTGTACTATGACAAAAGGTACTAGAAGGAATCCATTCTTTTCATCACGGCTAGAAATTATCTAGCTGCCAGCTAGCGTTAGATAGTAGTGGTTGTGGTGACTTGACTGGTAACTGGCCCCAATTTTTTTTTTTTAAGAAAGTATTTCAAAATAGTTTTACATTATTTTGTGGAAAGAAACATGTCAAACATGCCAGTTCATAATTTATTAATAAATATTACTTACTAGCTTCAGAATTTTCATTATTATTATTTTTTAATTTCTCAAAATACAAAGTTGCGAAATTTACAACAAATATATATTTCCATATTCACATTAAATAATTTCATTCCAATTTGAATGTTCAAGCGCCATGTGCCATTTTTGACAGTTTCAGTAGTACGCTAGGTGACCTAGCAGAATTTGTTTTCGTTAGCCGACTAGACTAGCGGCAGTCATTCAGCGGACCGTTCAACTATTTGCTAGCTAGCGAGCTAAGCGTTAGGTGTGCTTAAAAGCGACCAGTATTAAAATTTAATTTTAAACAACTTTTTATTCTTGTACATTTGCTCTAAAAGATACGGGAGAACCAATTTTCGCAATTTTTAAAAATCCCATGTATAACTCCTATGTACCGATTTTCGGTACACGTCCTGTATAAGTAAAATACTAAAAATATTAAAATAATAAACATTATTATTACAATTAAATTAAACAAAAAAAGCATACTTCAGCGAATAATGAACATGGGCATAAATACGAAGTTTAACCCTCTCCGACGATAGCCGCTAAATTTTTTCATCATTTTCTCAACCATATTCCAGTATATATGGGAAGTACTCTGTATCTACAAAATTTCATTCAAACCATTGAGTCCATGGTCTCCTTGTTAGACAGCATAGCACAGAAATTTTTTTGAAAGGAAACTGCAATTTGTAATTCTAACTAGTTATTTACAAAACTCGGTATTTTTTAAGTTAATGGTTGTCGAGCATAGGATTCTAAACAAACGTACTCGTAGTTAAACATATTTTAAAAATTATAGTTTATATTACACTTTAATTAATATAAGTGTATTTCATCTAACTTAATTTCCATGTTCTAAATTGTAAGATTTAACATTTATTTACAGATTTAATGACTCATCTTCATCAAATAATAAAAATCGCAGCGAAAATCAAACTTTAAAATACAGTTTTATCCCACATTTTCCGGGGGATTTTCATAATAATTCACTGTTTCCTTCTCAAAATTCAAATTGGAAAATTTGTACAAACGAAGTAAATCCAATGCAAAAGCCAAAGAACCATAAATTTGATATTTGCAGTAACAAAGAATCAAAGTTAACCAAAGATATTTTTGAAGTCGACCTTTCCTTAAAATTAGAAGATCCTAAACCAGTACCGCCTCCAACTTTTGAATTGATGAAATTAAAGGATCCTAAACCTGTACCTCCTCCAAAAACCAAAGTCAAACAAAATCTGAAAGATAGAGCATATTTGGAAAAACGGAAGAAAATACAACTCTTAAAAAGTTCCACACATTGTAAGCTTAACGTACCTCCTCTTTCCAAATCAGACCTTCAAGAACTTCTTTCTTCAACGAGTGACAACTCTGTTCCCTTGGTTAACGAAAATTTGGACAAGCCTGTAGAATTGAATGCTAAAATCTGTACAGAATTAGAAGACCAATATAAAGGCAGTAAACCGTTGCCTGTCGTAACTATAAAACCAAAACAAACTTCAAAAGTAGTAGAAAGAGTTATTAAGGAACAAGATAATTTATTTGGTATTTTGCTTTCTACTATAGATGAACAAATTATGAGCAAGAAGGACCAGAAAAAGAATGAAAAGAAAGGGGTAAAAACCAATGAAGATGTCAACAAAGACAATAAAAGTGATAAAAACAATAAAGATATTAAAATAAAACATAAGAAGGGTGAGACAATCGTAAATGAAAATGGCATTCACAAAGAAAAGAAAAACTTGAAAACTAACTGCGATTTAAAATACAGGAGTAAATATTCAAAACATAATACTAAATATAAAGAATATGAAAAGGATTCCAAAAATAAGGAACATAAGTCAAAAAGTAAAGATGAAACAAAGATTAAAGAAAATGATTTAAAAAACGAAGATTTTGACTCAAAAAGCAAGGACAAGGAAGTTAATAGTAAAAATAAAGAATCAGTAAATAAAAGCAAAGAGTTAAAATATAAGGAGAATGGATCAAAAAATATAGATTATAAAAAAAATGAAGCAACACAATCTGAAGAATATAACTCAAAAATGAAAGAAATGTTCTCAAAATTTAAGGAGCCAAAGAATAAAGATGTAAAATTTACTAATAATAATCCAAAATATAAAGCAGAAAAATCTGCAACAATAAAAAAAGTAGATAGATCGAGACGATCTATAACAAAAGAAGAAAAACAAAAAACAGACAAAACTATATTTTTGCCAACACAATCGTCAAATATAGATGATAAAAAATATGAGCAAATTCCATTTCAAAATAAATTCAATAGTCAAAACGATTTGTTCAGGCCAAATCGAGATCAATGTATACCTAATCAGATTCAATTTCCACATAACAAGGATGAAACATTAATTAAGCCAGATGAATTTTGTTCAAATAAAGATCATTTCACACCTAACCAAGATCATTTTCTGCATAAGGATCATTTTATGTCGAATTCTGATCAATTTAGACGACATTCAGATGAATTTAGAGCAAATTTCAAGTTTCTAAATCAGGATGTACCATTTAGGAGCAAGTCTGTTTATCGCCGAAGTCTGTCTCAAGAATTGAATCCTATAGAGTTCTATGAAAATGAAGATAAAAATAAAAGACACGATTTTTCTTTTCCAAAATCATCTAAAGATCGAGGAAGACACTATTCGAATAAAAATCTAATAACTAGTGATAAAAATAGAAGAGCATACCCAGAAGATGAAAGAAGACGCTCTTTAGATCGATTCCCTAATAAAGATGACTATAAAGATCGAAGGAGATCTAGACTGGACGATAGATTTTCTAGAGAAGACAAAAGGTTTCCCATGAACAAGCAAAATTATCTTCGAAGATCTAGATTTGATAAAAAACGCTCACTTCAAAATGAAAATTGTGGAAATCATCGAAAAAGGACATCCACAGAGACGAAAGAAAAAAAACCAAATATTGAGTCTAAAGAAGAAATTTCTTCATCTTTAGATACTATAGTTGCAAAACCTGTTGTAGTTAGAGAATACGGTATTCAAAACTTCCAAATTCCAAAAATATATAAGTCCGAAGTTGAAGAAAAGAAGAAAGATGAATTTGACGAAAGAAAACTTATTGAAGATAATAAAATTGAGATTGTAAAAGAATCGAAAATTGGACAAGAAGAATCTAAACATGATGATGCTAAAGAAAATGAAGTTAAGATTGAGCCTAGTATTTCCAAGGAAATCATAGATATCCCCAAAACTGAAACAGGTAAACTAAATACAATCAGCTCAGCAATAAAATATCCTGTTAAGGGGACTTTTATAAAAAAAAATCAAAGTGGCCGTTTTTGCCGATTCAAACTTAAATCCAAAATTCATTTAAATATTTTTTTCTACTCATGATATTGTAAGTAGGTTATTATGTCATTATTTGTGAGGACGTATGTACATTTTAACATCAAGGTATCAGTTTCCATTGGCAACGGGATGTAAGTAGCTCCATTACATCCCTATACAGCTCCCATACGTCTCTATTTTGTAAAATAGGAACAGTTAGATATTTTAAACTTGAGTGAAATATTTGCTCATTCTTGTAATTTGTGATATTGAATTTAAGTTCTTTCAAATTGCCCTCATTTCGTAAACATTTTCATTCAAAGGTTACCATTGACTTGTCAAATGTGATAAACGACAGCATTATTCTTCTTAGATTTTCTGTGGAAATGGAATACTAAAATCCTTTGTTTCAATGTATCAATTTTCAATGGTATTGACATTTTTGGCAGTAAAAATGTGCGGATAGAAAATAAAACATTGGTAGTGAAAAAAATCTTATACTGTATTTCAGATAAGAATAGAGTTGGTGACGCTGCGGAGTCATCCTATTTTACACACTTAAAACTGGAATGTTTTGTTTCGTGTATAACTTATTTGACAGCTCGAAACGTCAAAATTTGATCATTTTTAATTCTTTAGAAAATAAACAGTTACTTAAAGTTGTTAGATATATATCTTGCTTTCTATGAATAATTTTCAGAAGAGTAGTAAATAAGAAAATATTTATGAAGAAACATAATTAAACAATATGTAAATTATAAATAGGTATCGCCGTATCGGACAATAACCTTGTCCCGACGTCTTCCGATTTCCGAACATCATTGGTCTCTGTCGTTCCACTGATCTTGCATCAAACTTGAAATATTATATCGGTCGATGGTATTTCATTGTTCTTAAAAAAACTGTGCACAATGCACCGAACTGTTTTCTTCTTCGTCCAGTTTTTAGTACATGACCATTTTTTGTCTTTTTCTTCCTTTGACAATATTCCACATGAAGTTTTTACCAATGCCCTGTTGCATTGCAGCCATATTGACACATTCTGTTTTAAAATGACTATCAGTAAGTAGTTTCTAGTACAAACTGTACGCCATATTTTTTTGTCTACTCCTTATGTATTTCCCAGTTGGATCCATAATCTACTAATATAAGAATGTTATACTAAATTTTATTTTCCAAAAATTTGTGCACAACTTACCACAGGAGTATACTTAATAGTATAGTATATATTATTAGAGAATCACATATTATACTTCTGATACGACGTTTGCACTGATTATAATTCCATTTGACAGATGACTGAAACGTTTTGTTTCCAAGTTTTTCGCTATTGTAAACTTGGTTTGCGTTTAGACCAATCAGAATCTTACTCCTAACTCTATTCTTATCTGAAATACAGTATAGATACAACTCAAGAGGTAAATATCTTTGACTAGTTTCGGACTTAATTACTTAAATACGTCCGAAATACTATTTGCCTCTCTTATAGCATGAATAATTAAAAGCGATTTAGAATATATACAGTTTTAAAATAGTAAATTAAAATATTATATTAAAATAAAACAAGTTTCATAAGGCTATCTGTTAATGCCATAACAGACTTTATGAAACATGTTTTTTAAACTATTTTTTCTATTGAGGTAATTTAATAATATACAGAAAATAGATTTATAAAAAATGCGACTTGCCAAAAATATTTTGGTGTATGCAGTTATGTCGGTAGCGCTTCCCTCTAAAAAAAATAACTTTATAAATGAAGATTCATTGTTGACTGAATATACCTACTAAACTAAATAGGTATATTATTGACTGACAGCAATTTGAGGTTATGTGTCATTCATCTGTCAATTTTGAAAGCAGTCATACCCCTTCTAGAAAACGAAAAGCGCCAGAAGTATTGCGTTTAATAGACCCATAAAGACACCGAAGTAGAAAAAATAAAATAATGCATTTACCGCATATATCTACCTCGTAGTTAAAATGAAAATGGAAGAATGAAAAATAATCGGCAATCTTTTTTTTTACTTCCTTGTACGTAAGTAAAGGAAGTATTGTAATCGCGAAAAATTTCGGTTTTCAGATTTCAGCGGAAATATCCATTTTGATCATCGCTGAATCCATTTTGACTAATTTCGTCGTGACGTCTGTACGTACGTACGTACGGACGTACGTATCTCGCATAACTCAAAAACGGTAAGCCGTAGAAAGTTGAAATTTTGTATTTAGGACTCCTATAACATCTAGTTGTGCACCTCCCTTTCTGGTTATTACACAATTTTCAGAAGTGGCACTTTACATGAAGCCTATAATAGATTTTAATGAAAAACTGTTTTAAAATAAAATCCAAAACTTCTCAAATTTGGTATACAAGACTTTTATGTCAATCGAAATAACATAATAGATTTTGGTTAAAATAAGCTAACCGGAAGTGGTACATTACTTGAAGTTGTTAACAGTTTTTCTTGAATAAAATGATTTTATTTTGATTTCAGAAATAAATGCTTCAAATCAAAGTTTTAGAGAATTAATTTCTGCGTCTAGCACATCAAGTATTATTAAATTAGCCCTTTGTATAAGCGAGATATGTAAATTTAAAAATTATATACTTTTTTGTAATAAAGCTTGCTATGGATTAGGACAAAAACATAAAAAAAATGTTCATGTCAAATTACGTTAAATACGTGCAATTTTATGATTCGTACAATAACAAATATTATATTTTTATTGTGAAACTAGTCATATTCATTGTTGTAATCAAATATTTCTTTGTTGTAATCAAAACTCTAAAAAGAACATGGTTAGATTATGGTTGCTATATATCTTACTGTTTTGAAGTTAAAATTAATATTTTGTAATTTAGTTATTAAAAAAATATGTATAGTTTAATAATCGTACAAGGAAGTCGTGTGGTGTCCACATCAGATTTTTTACTTTTCTGCGTTCCACCTAAAAAAAAATTAGAAATTGATATAATATATACAATATATTAAATGAAATTACGCGTGTTAATCTTCAATGTATTGATGGGGTTTACACGAAATAATTTATGTAAGACTGCGTGTCCGATTATTTTCCATTCTGAAACCAGTCGATCATCAGTGCAACCATTAAAATGAATATGGTTTTTTATTTTTATTTATTATTTGTTATTGTTTACTATTTACGCTTTTTAATATTTTCAGAAGAAAAAATAAACATGTTCAAGATATTTATGAAACACATTTTTGGCTCGTGCGATTCATCATTTCTGCTAGAATATTTAGAAAAATTTGGAAAGCCTATTCCGAAATCGAAAACGAAACGAGTTCGTCGTATAATTAATTCAGATTCCGAGTCGGAAGAAGAAATAGCCAAAGAAAATGAACAAGTGGAAAAAGTAAAAATTGAAGAATCACCACAAACCAAAGCGACAAAACAGCAGACTACAGACAAATTACAAGAAGAAGAAAATTTAATTGTTAGTGAAGAGATAAAAAACACAATAAGAAAACAAAGAATTTATTCTTCTGATTTTTCACCAGAAAAACTGGTAGTTACAAATGAAGAAAGTTCAGTAAAAGAGAATATAACTATAAAGAAATCAGTGAAAAAAATTAAGAAAGAACATAGCCCTCTGGAATTACTTTCAGCTGATTTTAAATCAATAAGTGAAGGAAGCTTTGCAGAAACTGGTGACCAGAATAAAGAAAAAGATGTGTATGACATCTTAAACGATTCCAAAAATAAAGAAAAAGACGTGGAACAAGAAGAAACGCTTGAGAAAGAAGATAAAAAGGAGGAAATCAATGAAATCTCATCAGAAAATATTTTTTTACGAAAAAGACTTAGATCGTCATCGCGTAGTTTTGTAGAGAAAAATTCTACTTTAAAATCATCAGACGAAGAGATTTATATGGATGAAAAAGTAGAAGAGAAAAATGAAGAAATGGTATCCGTAATCAATGAACTCAATTTAGAAAAAAAGCAGACTCCCACGAAGAAGACTTAGATCATTATCGCGTAGTTTTTCAGAAAAAATAAATATTTCTAACGTCAAATCTTCAAACGAAGAGTATTCTGCCGGTGCTAAAGAAAATAAAAAGAAAGAAATAGTAATCAATGAAATCACATCAGAAAAAAATAAACCACCACGAAGAAGACATAGATTATTATCGCGTAGCTTTTCAGAAAAAAATAATTTTTCTACTGTCAAATCTTCAAACGAAACTAATTCTGCCGATACAAAAGAAGAAGAGAAAAAGGGAGACTTTTCATACATACATACATTCAAAGAAAACACATCAGAAAAAAGGAAACTTCTCCCAAAAAGATTTAGATCATCATCGCTTAATTTTTCAGAGAAAAACAATATTTTTACTGCCAAGTCTTCAGAAGAAGATAATTCTGCCGATAGAAAAGAAGAGAAAAAGGAAGAAATGGTACTCAATGAAATCACATCAGAAAAAAATGAACTACCACGAAGAAGACTTAGATCATTATCGCGTAGTTTCTCAGAAAAAATAATATTTCTAATGTCAAGTCTTCAAACGAAGAGAATTCTGCCAGTGTGAAAGAAATAGTAATCAATAAAATCACGTCAGAAAAAAGTGAAATACCACGAAGAAGACTTAGATCATTTTCGTGTAGTTTTTCGGAAAAAATTAATATTTCTAATGTCAAATCTTCAAAAGAAACGAATTCTGCCGGTACAAAAGAAAATAAAAAGAAAGAAACAGTAATCAAAGAAATCACATCAGAAAAAAGTGAACTACCACGAAGAAGACTTAGATCATTATCGCGTAGTTTTTCAGAAAAAATAAATATTTCTAATGTGAAATCGTCAAAAGAAACGAATTCTGCCGATACAAAAGAAAAAGAGAAAAAGGGAGAAAAGATACATACATTCAATGAAAACACATCAGAAAAAAGGAAACTTCTCCAAAGAAGATCTAGATCATCATCGCGTAATTTTTCAGACAAAAACAATTTTTTTACTGCCAAATTTTCAGAAGAAGATAATTTTGCTGATAGAAAAGAAGAGAAAAAGGAAGAAATGGTACTCAATGAAATCACAGCAGAAAAAAATGAACTACCACGAAGAAGACTTAGATCATTATCGCGTAGTTTCTCAGAAAAAAATAATATTTCTAATGTCAAATCTTCAAACGAAGATAATTCTGCTGGTGTAAAAGAAAATAAAAAGAAAGAAATAGTAATCAATGAAATCACATCAGCAAAAAGTGAACTGCCACGAAGAAGACTTAGATCATTATCGCGTAGTTTTTCAGAAAAAAGATTTTTTTCTACTGACCAATCTTCAAACGAAGAGAATTCTACCAACACGAAAGAAGAAGAGAAAAAGCAAGAAATGATATCCGGAAACAATGAAATTAAATTAGAAAAAAGCAAACTTCCACAGAGAAGATCTAGATCAACATTGCGTAGTTTTATAAAAAAAGGAAATATTTCTACTAACAATTCAAACGAAGACAGTTCTACTTATGGAACAGAAGAAGAGAAAAAGGAAGAAATGCTAATCAATGAAACCACACCAGAAAAAAGTAAACTTCCACAAAGAAGAAGTAAATCATTATCGCGTATTTTTTCAGAAAAAACAAATATTTCTATTGATAAATATTCAAACGAAGAGAATTTTGCGGATAATGAAGAAAAAGAAAAAAAAGAAGAAACAACCGGAGAATCCAAAATTTCAGCCGCAGTGAAGCCAGAAAAGACAAAACGCGGGCGAAAACAAAAAAAATCCGAATCTCCTGTTTATTCGTCAACATTGGAACAAAAAAGTACAAAGACTGAAACAATTGAATTTGAACCGGCTAAATATGTAAAAAAACTAAAAAAGAAAAAACGAGTTACAATGAAGAGGACCAAATGGGCAAACGGAATTTTAAAAACAGATTCTAAAAGGAAAAAAATAAATAGAAGTAAATTGTCGTTACCGCAAAGCATAGAAATTAATCAACTTTCAATGAGCGAAAACCTTATTGAAAATATAGAGGAATTTGAACCAGAATTACCTGAGCTACTTCAATCGCAAATATTAGATGACGATGAACATAGTCTTTTTAAAATTGAACTAAAACCAGACATTTATTATTTCTTAGATGACGGATATAGTTTCGATTGCAAATTATGCGACTATAAAGGCAAATCCATCGTTTGTCATTATCGTACCAAACATCCTAAATCAGAAAATTTAATCTCTAGACTGAATCCAAAAGAAGCCGAAAAGGCACAAATCGAATCTAAATTGAATAAGTTTGACGAGATTAAACCGTTTGAAGAAATAGAAAATGACAAGAAACGCAAAACAACTTTCGTTTGTAGATTTTGTAATATGTTGATGATATCAGAAATATCAATATTTGTCGATCACGTTTGTTGTCATACTGGTGAATATCGCTACTTATGTGAATTATGCTCATTTATTGCTGGATACAAGCCAACTTTATGTAATCATTTTAATAAAACGCATCCAGAACTTAAAGCACCTTTTAAATTAACTCCAATTTGGCCCAGTCCGCCAAACTTCCGAATTATGTTTGGGTATTTGTGTAAAGCTTGTAATTTTACCCAAATTTTAAAGAAAAATATACAAAAACATATTAATGTTTCACATTCAGGACAAAACATAGAAATAATAAAAATTAGTATGTCTTCGAAATCTGTTACTATGGATGATATAATTACTACCAAAAATGTAGAAACAAAAATGAGTGAAATTGAGAAAAATAAAGAAAAAATACCAGAACAATTAATAGAAAAAGAAAAACTGAAAGAAAAGAAAGAAATCTTTAGTAACATATATTCAAAACAGTCCGCTTTTGAACTTATAAATCAGTTAGACAGTAAATTTCAAAGCATTTTGTGCAAAGATGAGCCTATCGACATTGAGAATCATCAAATGGAAGATATGCACAATGAAGAAATTAAAAACGTCAAGGAAGAACTCTTTCCTCCAAAAGATTTTAATTTAAAAAATTGTAGTACAATCAGTTTTACAGAAACTGAATATAGTAATGAAGAAAATGAAGACACTTCACCGAAGAAAGATTTACCGAATGATGAATATGAGATAACCAAAAGTAATAAAGAAATGGATATATCTAATGCAGAACTAGCGATAAATTTAGCAAAAAATATTTATTGCCATTCAGATATCGCACAATTCGATCAAATAATAGAAATTAAAGGCCAAGAAAAAATAGAGGATACGGTAAAAAATATAAATGTAGGCGCAATAGAAGTTCAAATTCGAAATAAAGAACAAAATTATATTTGTAAAGTTTCAAATTGTAATTTTACAAATTTGCACAAAATAAATTTTATACAACATTGCAACGATGTCCATTCAAACATCACAGTTTTGTGTGAAATTTGTGCAAAGGAAAACCCTTCTAATTACTTTACAATGATTTCTTTAGTCTGTCATTTATTCGATGTACATACTACAAATATTACAAACGCTAAAATTGTCAATTACATACCAGCACAGATATCAAAAGTAGAATCGTTGCAAGAAATGAGTGAATCTAATATAAAATCTATAGAACCTTCTGAACCAGACTTGGGATTCTTACAAATTAAAGACATCAGAACATTAACTGAAGAAGAGGAACAAAATTTACAATTTTACTTGCAAAATACTTCACCAAAATTGCAAAATTCGCAATTAAATGTAGAAATAATACAACCAAATTTGGTAAATATGGAAAAGAAAATGACAGATGTACCAGCAAAAAATGAATTATCAAAATGCGTTTCATCAACTTATAAAAAACAACGAACATCAAACAATGTTATTTGGCACAAAACTATAAAGATTTTTAATCAAATGCTGGTATATCCGAAAATTCTAGATATTTACAAGTGTCCAATAAATATTTGTTCATTTTCATCTGGATCTCAAAAAGAATTTAAAATTCATATGACGTCACATAAATGTCAGATCACAGTATGCGTTTATTGCCGAAAGAGAATAAAATCTGAGAACCTCATTAGGCATATAGACACAATTCATTCACATTGTACACTTCAGTGTGCCCTCTGTTTCTACCGAACCATTACTAAAAAATATTTAGTATATCATCAGAAAAATATTCATAAACAAAGCAGTAATAAATTGGCTGAAGGATTATTTTATCATTTGAACCCGAAGAATACAACGAAATTTATTTTTGACATACCACCAAGGAATACGATAATATTTCCGTATAAATGTATTCAAGGTAAGTGCAGTTTTTTTATTGTTATGTATGTTACAGGTTTAGAGGCTGTAAAGTAATTTTTATTCAATGAATTTAAAAGAAATCTCAATTAACATTAAGGCATGCACTGATATATAGATTATCTGTTGATAAAATTCCATTCTCTAACAGAAAATACCTGAATAGCAGAGTATCAATATGTGAAACTTAAATGTTTTGATAATGCATACTAAAAATATAACATATTAAGTAGTCTAATAATAAATATAAATGTCAAATTTATATTATCTTGTAATGGGGTCTCCATTAAAATAAAAAATAAAATGTACACTTAAAGTATTACTCAGTAAATAACGATTAAGATGAAAAAAAAATAGTATATTAAAGAACGAATGTCATAATTGTCATTTTATTTTGTGAGAAGGAAGTTTAGGTAACGACGCGTAGCGGAGTTGCCCAAACCTTCGAACAAAATAATCGACAATTATAACATGAGTTCTTTATACTATTTTTTCTATTTTGCATCTGTAACAAAGCTATAACAGCACCCAAAGGAGTTCGTTAATAGCTCGTTTGAGTGTTTTAACAGCCTAGTACAATTTATTTTTATAAAGTTGGTAGCATAGCTGAAATGTCAAAAAATATCAAATTTCAAACCTCACTGAATAAACGGTACTAACGATTGTTAAGATTTTTATTTATATATATTTAGGGCATAAATAGTTCAAAACAGTATTAATTGTTGATATTTAAAATATGTAATTTATTTTTATTTATTTATGAACTCTGTCGGTAAATTAGTTCAAGCTTTTTGGCGCTGATGTCATAGCCAAAGTTACGCAGAGTAGTTCAGACAGAAGCAAAATGGCGGTGGAGGAGAAATGTCAACAAGAATTAAGTGTTTATTTATAAGAAAATAGTGTTTTAAATATAAGATGTGTATAATTATATAGTTTTACACTTTCCACATCCTTTTCAATTAATTTTATACAATAAAATGTAAAATTCAAACAATTGAATTTTCAAATGTCATATTATTACCAACTAACACAAAATTCCCTAAATTTTGAATTTACTATTTTTTATTTAAAAAGATCATAAAAAGCGCAAAATAGAAAAAATAGTATAAAGAACTCATGTCATAATTGTCGATTATTTTGTTCGAAGGTTTGGGCAACTCCGCTACGCGTCGTTACCCAAACTTCCTTCTCACAAAATAAAATGACAATTATGACATTCGTTCTTTAATATACTATTTTCTATTTTGCGCTTTTTATGATCTTTTTAAATAAAAAATAGTAAATTCAAAATTTAGGGAATTTTGTGTTAGTTGGTAATAATGTGACATTTGAAAATTCAATTGTTTGAATTTAAAATTGTCTCGACAATCAAATTCATATCAAAATAAATATAATACAGACGATTTTTTGTGTACTCCATCTGAAATACGTGAAATCACGGAAAATACATTTTATAATTCCAAAAACAAACAATGAAAAAGTCAGGTTTCATAATCATAACCAAATATAAAATTTTTACAAGTTACTTACATTTTATTGTATAAAATTAACTGAAAAGGATGTGGAAAGTGTAAAACTATATAGTTATACACATCTTATATTTAAAACACTATTTTCTTATAAATAAACACTTAATTCTTCTTGACATTTCTCCTCCGCCGCCATTTTGCTTCTGTCAGAACTACTCTGCGTAACTTTGGCTATGACATCAGCGCCAAAAAGCTTGAACTAATTTACCGACAGAGTTCATAAATAAATAAAAATAAATTACATATTTTAAATTTCAACAATTAATACTGTTTTGAACTATTTATGCCCTAAATATATATAAATAAAAATCTTAACAATCGTTAGTACCGTTTATTCAGTGAGGTTTGAAATTTGATATTTTTTGACATTTCAGCTATGCTACCAACTTTATAAAAATAAATTGTACTAGGCTGTTAAAACACTCAAACGAGCTATTAACGAACTCCTTTGGGTGCTGTTATAGCTTTGTTACAGATGCAAAATAGAAAAACATTTTTTAATGATTACTTTGCGAGATATATGAAATTTGTTATCATTGTTACTGTGACGTCATACTATTGCTATCTTTCTTTGACCAGTGACTTTAAAAAGCAAATGCAGTTAAACTAAAAACAATTAAGACTTTTTAATACTACGAATTGCTTCATAATTAAACGATCTGTCATTTAAAAAAATAAAAGTAGAAGACCCCATTTAAAATCGAAATTAAAAGTATCACGTTTAAAGCGGTAGCCATAGCCGTGTTCCTTCGGGCTGTGATTGTGATTTTGTTAATCCTGATTAATTTAATCGTGATCCTTTTGAATCATGATTTTAAAAATTATATTAAGAAAACAACTTGAATAATATAAACACCATCTAGCGTCAAATATAATATGCAGACCAATGTTAACTAACTTATTTTATTAATAATCTACTGTCAAGTGTTATAGTCAGCATTAAAAATAGATCAAATAGAGAAGTAAAAAAAATGTTCTTGAAAAGGAAGTATGTTTACTTAAAACAAATCTTTTATGTAACATATTTTCTTTGTTTTCAAAAGTATGTCATTAAATGCTTTTGTAAGAAAATCATATTTCATTTGATGCAACAAACTCCACATTAATAAATTTCTAAGCTCGAAAACCTATTTTCGTCAGCCATTTTTAGATTTGCTCTGAAATGAATCCGTGTGATCACTCAAAAAGGATGATTCAGAAGGGAAAGGAGAAGGTTGTCTAGTGATTACAAAATGAGAAAGTGGGGATAACGAATAGGAAACGGAAAAACATACTTCTTCTTAATCATGATCAGATTTGCGAATTAGGTACAGCCCGAAGGAACACGGCTCATGTAAAAATCTGGTTATGACGTATCCAATATCAGGCCGTGATTATTTGTTAAGATGGACGCTAGATGATTTTACTTTACATGTGCCTGTTTAGAGTACAGCAGTGAAAATGACAGATTTACACACTGGTACAACAAAGATAAATAAAAAATGTGGAATTAATTATTTTTTTTGGAATGCACAGTGGTTCACAGCAAAATAATATGTTGAATTCAGTAAAGTGACACTTTGAAAAACAAATGCCATGTCAATATGATATTCTAATTACAATGGACATAAACATAAGAATTACATAAGCATAGCGTAAGCATAAAGGTGAAGTAGGTATAGGGTTTCAATGGGTGTGTTCACAATTTTGTTTGTTAAATAGCAGCCGAAGTTGCAGGCTATATTTATATTTCTTTTTGTTATGCATTGCTAATTAATTTAATTAGATCGTATGATTATTTGTATGATAAGAAAAAGTAGATATTAAAAAGATGAGTTAGGAAAAAATATATGGAAATTATAACCCTTACACAAAAATATTAATAAAATAAATAATTCAACCAGTTATTGTTAATATCAACTACTTTTCTATATCTAATTTATAAAATAATGACAGTTGAATGTATTTCAAAAAATCTGATGTGGCCAGCACAATACCTTCCGTCAATCCTGTGTATTATGTACAAATTCCATACATAAATTTTCTTGCAAAAGATTCTAATTTTTTGGTATTTTGATTCCCTTTCTCGGCAACTGAATTCTATACTCCTGATAACAAACAAACCACATGAAATAAGAACATCATGAAATTTTGAATGAAAAATTATGACACTTGTCAGTTATGGACATAATTAATTGCTGTCATTTTGACACGGGTCCCCATATCTGCTTGCCAAAGTCAGTAAAGTCACGTCACTGCACGCGCCCTATACATAAATTTTCTTGCAAAAGATCTTATATTTCCAGTAAAATTATTTCATAAACAAACTATGCAAATTGCACTTGACATTAACTTCTTCTTTAGTTTTTTCCCATTTGTTAGGGGTCGCTATTTTTATTTTCTTCTTCCACTCATTTTTTTTTTTTGCTTGTCGTCTTCATTCAGTTCCTTTTCTCTCAAGTCTTCTGAAATACAGTCCTTCCATCTTATATTTGGGATTTCTTCTACCTTCTATTACTAAATTATTCATTTTTCTTCCAATATATTAATCCTCATGACATGTTCAAACCAATGTAATTGTCTCTCTTATATCTTTCTAGAAACATTAGAGTTGTTTCCCTTATTTTTTCATTCATTTACTTTTTATTGATACTGACATCTGTCAATTTGAATTACCTGAATATATTAGCAGTTTCCATGGTTAAGTTAGCATAACTGGCTGATTTATGAAATTTATTATCTTTATAATTCTTTAACTATATATCTGTTGAATATGAAATTTAAAATTCTATGAAATAGTATAGAGAATAATATGTTCTTTAAGTTATAATAATATTTGACTGAGTTTTTGAAGAAAAACTGTTAAAATCTTCAAATGAGGATACTTTCGGTTGACCAATTATAACCAAAATCTAATCAAGTCTGCATATGGTTGTAAGAAAGAGGAATACGCAAGAATTTTAATTTTTGGAATTCTAGTATTGGAGATATCGCGGCCGAAACCGCGGTCGCATACACACGAACACACACACACGTCCACACACACATACAGACATCATCGTAAAAATAGTAAAATCGTATTGTAAAGACCCTAAAACGTGCTTATTCAATGAAAACTCACCATCGAATTTTTTGACCAAAGACAATACCTTCCTTACCTAGAGGTGACGGAAGGTAAAAAGTGCTCCACTAAACCAACACTCTGCAAATCATTAAAATCATCTTTTTTATGTTATGCTCATTTTTGCTCACGTAATTTTTATGTTATGTAACTCTTATCCATTGTGAATTAGGACTTCAATGGGTTCCTCCATCGTAGAAACAAATTAGAACATGGGTCATTTATATTAAAACGACCTTAAAACTATATGTTAACGACTATCAAAGTTTAAAAAAGTTATTACTTTTTAAAATAATCGAGGTTCTAATACCATTTTCTCATCTCTACGTCTACGTCTATTTATTCTATTCCAAATTCTTACTACTTTTAAACGTGCTATCGCGTAAACAACAGAAGTAAACCAAATAACACTTGTTTAAGTTTATGATGCCACACCAGGCTTCAAGCGTTGGTGTACATACATACATAAAATAAAAAACAAATGCCCAAATATAGTCTTAATTGTTGTAACCTAAAAATTTATTTTTTTATTGCTGTTAATATATTTATTTCAGAGGGCACGAATACATTTGGGGTTGGGCTCGTATAGAGTTTTTTTTATTATGTTATTAAATGGGGTAGTTAAATGTTAAAATTTAATGAAATTCTTATTTGTTTACAATATATGACTCATAATAAGATATATACTGTAATAAAATTCGCCATTTATTGTATATATTTCAAAAAAGTTATTTAAAATATTACGATTCAAATCGACCTCTTCTCTGTGATGTCACGCTTACATACTTAAAGCCGCAAATGTCGCTAGTGTCGTTGTTTTACAGCGATGGGATGTCACATGTCAAAGTGACTGTTGGTGATCTGAGGCCGTGGACATAACCTTGTTTCTATTTGTTTCTTAAGCATTTATTCTATCTTTCTCGTAGGTATAAAACGTACATGAGTATGGATTATCTTTAAAATAAAATAAATAAGTAGAAATACAAACAAGTTTCCCTGACCGCGCAAGACATACGTCGCAAAATATCTTTGTCATTCTTCGAGAAGCACGTCGGAACTAAGTTGCAACGGAAGCGGCAAGGGTAACGTCACAGTGGCGGGAATAGATATGTCCGGTATTTTCAGTATTTTTTTTCTCATTTAAAAACAAAAACTGCAAAATAAAAAAATATAGAAAATTTAAATTTAAAAATACTTGCTTCTTATAAAAAAATAAAAAATTGAAACTACCCCATTGCTTCTTCTCCGCCCACATGTCCAATTATTGACCACAAGAGTTATTTTAATATATTTATATATATTTTTATAAGATCAATTTATGTGACTTCAATTATTAGCGAAGTCCTGTTTGAGAACAAAATCATCACTATATCTACATCACAGAATATTTAAAAAAATATTACGGCTTTTAACGAATAACAATAAAGACTTTAAAACTACAAATCGCTTTCAGTTGTTAGATAAAGTTTCATAAAAAAATTGTGGATGACCCCATTACATCTTGTTTCTTTCTACGCCATATAAACATGATAAAGCTACGCTTGTCATGGTACATTTTCGCAGTGATACTTTATAGAAAAAATAAATACTTGTCTCTTATTTCTATATAAATTTTTTAAAAATTTTGATACTGTTCTATTGAATCACAACTGTTGTCTATACTTTACAAAAATCCAGATACATGCGTTTCTATTTTTAGATAACTGCACGCAGCAGTTTTTAATAGCTGATGATTTTATGGTCCATTTACATATATATCATAAAAAGAATTTCACTTGTGCTATATGTGACGACCCTACAATGTATTACGTAACTGCTCAATATTTGATTCAACACTATGTTATGCATAACATAGCTCGTTACCAATGTCGATACTGCATTTGCGGGACGCCTGGTATAGACACTATGTTGAAGCACTATGCTAAAAACCATCAACAACTAGAACCGATTTGCTATGTTCGCCAGAAGAATGAAAATGTAAGTCATTTACATTTACACATATAGGTATTTTGGGGATGTTTAGTATGATTTAGTAAGAAAACTGATAACAATTTACGATTCTAATTTACTCGTGGTAAATTTTAAAGTTAACTCCAATGTATTTTTTCCAAGTGGAAAATTACGAAAGTTTTATTTATTACATTTAAAAATCGATTAATATTTCAGATCGTAAAAAAAAATTGTGTATATTTTTCGTGAGTTTATAGCTGCTGTTCGTTTTATAACTTTCCATTATGTTCATAGCTTTTAATTATTTAGTATATGGTTGTCCTTTTGATTCCTTTCCATTAAAATTGCCGTGGTTCAGACAAAACGACGTATCCGCCATATAACACGTTTTACAGAAAACACAACATATTATAAAGTTTATTTATTTGAGTGAAGTGTAAAAATCAGATAAATATTAATTAAAATAAAAGTTAATTAAACTATAAATAAATAAAAAGGAAAAAGATAACAAAAATAACGAACACTATAAATAAACAAATATAAACACTAATTACGAGTAAAGACTAAGAATATTATTAAACATGAAGATTATTCATTTCACAATACTTATTTTACTATTCATTTGTTTCACTAACTATTTATTTCACTAAGCTTGTAAACTCGTTATCGACTAACTTATACAGTATTTATTTATATCACCATTTATTTCACACCACTCGACTGTCTAACTTCAACTAACTCTCGCAGAGCGGTTTACCTCTTTATATATTTGCTCTCATTCATAAGACTGTTTCGTCCCGAAACAGTTTGTGATAACGAACTCTGCATGTAATTACCCTTGGAACATTTAGAAGTTTTAAAAACGTGGCAGTCGATGGTCCATTTAAGTTATTTTTTCTGTCCTTTAGAGTTAAAGCTGCAACGTCCACGAAGCGTTGTAGGTACGGAACACCTTGGCATTGCGACTATCCATCAACTTGTTCAGATGTTTGTTCATAATTTGCGTGTTGTACCGGTCGAATAGATGGTCACCTGGTGCTTTACTCTACATGAACAGCTTTAGATTCTTGAAAACGCGCTTCTCTATTGGAACCTCATTGTAATATAGGATGGAATCCTTTCCGAGGAAATCATACACGACGACATATTCCTTTCCACCCTTATGTTCATGTTGCTCTATATGTTCCACTCTTAACGATCAACAACCCACAGTATACGCCTGGTCTTCTTCCTTTTCGTCACCAGTCCTGAACGCCAGCTAATCATTGAACAACGCCACCTCCCTCTGTCTAATCCGTTTCTCCTTATTCTTCCAGTCTTGTACTCCTTTATGATCTTATCGTGGACTTGGCCAAATTGCGAGCAGTTTCGTACTTAAGCCAATCCTATTCAGTTTGCTGGCGGGGTTCAACATCACGTATTTGACTTGGTTCTGGACACTGAAATATTAATGACTGGAACTCGCATACTCTACCTATCAGCATACGCTGAACTGAAGGCCCATTTAATGACAGTTACTGGCCCTGTTCGCGCATGTTCGTGCCAAACTGAACATAGCCGGATAGTTATATACACTCTTCCCACTATTCACATTTAAAACCTGCGCCTTGGCCATTAGACGAAGTAATATTCGTCAACTAACGAATTGTCCCGATGTTTGCCCATTCCTCCAGTAGCCGGCATTCAATAGGCCTTCACTATCATAGTAGGTATGTGCATTCCAATCAGTAACATTTCAGTGGTTCTGGATTTTTTTCAGTCCAGGAAGCGAGCCAAGTGACGGTGGAATCGAGGCGGATTTCTTTCCATTTGTGGCTAGAAGGTGGTTCAAGTTACCAATTTTCTCCTTATGCCCTTCAATGATACAGAACTCATACTCTTTTTGTAACTCTTCATTCTTCTTCTTCAACTCAAGCTTCTCGTCCTTGGTTCTGTTACTATTATTCTCTGCAAATTCCCTGAACTACGTGTGCATCTGCTTAAAGTTACACTTTTTCAGATCAGTGATGGTGGATCTCTTTCTTTCATGCACTTGCGCCAGTCCTTGAAGAAAATGTTGTTGAATACGTCCTTGGTTGCGTGGTCGAGCATCTTGCCGTGGACGACAGCGGCTTAGTGTCTTACGACAAGCGCATTGCCTTGCCATCGTAGAAGAATTTGATCGTCGTCTCTTTTTCTTTCATCCACCATTCTAGACGTCCTGTTTCTCTTCTTCCTCCTTCTTGCGCTTTTTAGGACTTCCAGTGTCCTCCTTTACTTCCACCTTTCCCAACTTTTTCTTCTTGGACTTTATTTAACTGATTTTTCGTCATCGTCAAAATCAACACGCCTATTTTTCTTCTTCCTATCTGTCTTGACATTCTTCCTTGTGGTGAGAGGTATGTCATCGTCGTATTCGTCATATTTATTTCACTATTTATGTCTAGCTATTTATTTCGCTAAGTGTGTCGTTGTTGACTAACTTATAGCCTATTAACTCTCGCAGAGCTGTTTACCGTCTTATATATCCGCTCTCAGTCATCTAGAACTTTCGATGAGATAATGACATCTTCAACAGATGTTTACTCAGCTGCACGCGCAGTAATCACCCCGTAGACCGGTCTAGACCTGTTCGACCTGTGGCGTTGGTCGTATGCTTGCCACACTCAGTGGCTATAATATGTTACACCAAGGATTTAAAATAAATTTTATATTTTTATACAAATTTTATACATAATTTTCCTAAACTACAGGAGAAAAATTGGTTTGTTTAATTTGACATTATTTCAGATATTATAAATTTATTTTTTATTCAGATCAGGTGTTTACGCCCTTTTACATTACATAAATGAATTCATTGTCACTTATGCCATTATGACGTATGTCGATTACGAACAGTTTAGTAAACTATTAAAAAATGGGACGTGTTTATATTTGGTGCAAACTTATTATAAAGAATGATAGTTCTGCAAGAAGAACAATATCAAAGTGTCTGAATTAGTCCTTTAAAAGCATTGTGTACCCTTATACTAAAATATGAAGCGAAAATTCAAATAAATTGTTCCTGTACCAGAACTATTAACATTTTAAAAAAATCAATATTAGACAAAAATACTTCTGATATGAACCTGCTTGAAAAAAAAGTATTATTGAAATTTATCAGTATTTGACTTTGATTTCAATGGGAAAACAAGAATTGCTACTGAATTTTGGGCTTCCCATTAAAATCATAGTCCAGTATTAATAGATTTCGATATTTTTTTTTAAATGCAGGTTCATATCAGAAGTATGTTTGTCTAATGTTGAATTTTTAAAATGTTAATAGTTCTAGTACAGGAACAATTTATTTGAATTTTAGCTTCATATTTTAGTACAGGAGTACACAATGCTCATAAGATTTACGTAGAAAGTTTGGCGCTTATTACGTATAAGACGTAAGCGACAAATTTTGTTATCTTCGCGAATTTGTGCAGTAACATTTCAAATTATTCATAATATACTTTAACCTACTACTACAGACTAATATAAAATAATAATATTGAATGACAATTTCAATAAATGTGAAAAAACCTTGTAGCATACGTGGTGTACACTATACTAAAGGCTGGTTACATCGTCGGCGTATGCGACGCACGAAATTATTTTGTATCACTTACGCAAAATAAAACGTAAATATCTACCGGAAGGATTTTTTGTTATTTATGCCAGACATATTGGCACGTTATCTGCTTTAATTTAATACCAAAAATTTACTTTTCGATTTTATGTCGCTTACATCGTCTTGCCTTAACCACGTAGTGCTAAATTATCATTGCAACGGTAGTAATGAACAACTCTTTTTACAAAACATTCGTTTTCTAGTCTTTCCATTCTAAACATTAAATACTCTAATAAACATAAACGAACACGGTCGAGTATCAGTATAGCGAAGCAATTTTATTTTGCTGTCATGTAAAATCAAATTTGTTTCTTTACTTCTGACAAAGCTTCTTAATTTTTAGGTTTCAACAAAAACTTTAGATGACATTATTTTAATAAATATGGACTCTAAACAGGTCGTTAAACCAAAATTGAATGCGGAACAATCAACAACAAAACAGAACATTAGTATCTCATCTCCAACAATTACCTCTACAATACCAGTAGACCATAACTATTCTACTCCTTTTATTGAAGAATCGCCCACTACTACTGTTGCTAGAGATGCAAAAAAATTAGAAAACTCTAAAATTATTAATATAGATCAAGAGAAAGATTTAGAAAACTCTGAAACAATTAACATTGATTTAGATAATTATACTATAAATTCTGAAACTATTGAAGTTGCAGATTTAAATGAGGCAAACAGAAATTGTAATGAACTGGATGTGACTCTCAAACATAAAGGTATTAAGTCGAAAAACGCTGTTGAAAATGTAGTATATCAATCAACTGATAATTTTGAAAAATCTAATGAATTAACAAAAAAAGTTACAGATTTTATAGAAAATGAACTTTACAAATGCGGTACTCCTAATTGTACATACAGTACGAATTTCTTAAATGATTATAGAATGCATTTATTCGTTTGTAATGTGACGAGTAATACTTACTTTTGTGGTCATTGCGATACAAAATTTACATCCGTTACTGATTTATGTAAACACATTGAAATTCACGGAAAAAATAAATTCACATGTGGAGTATGTGAATATAAATCATCATTGGAACAAGTTGTTAAACATATGAAAGATTTACATAAAATTATAACAACCAAATTGAATACAGTTTCATTGAAAAAGGATACGGATAAAGATCATTTTATCGTTGAAGCAGTTCATGAGAGAGAGAAGATATCTATTCTTAAAAGTATGATTTTCGAAAGGGCTACTTTCAAAGAAAAAAATAAAGTTGAAAATACCCTCGGTCCAGAAATCATCAACCATGGACTTAATCTGACCTTAAATCCAGTTTCAGGTTCAAAGAAAAATGAGAAAATGTCTCATGAGACAATTACGCTTGTGACCAGTTCGCACCATGAACAAATAGAAGGCAAAATGATTGAAGAAACGAATAAAGAAAGCAAAGATGATAAAATTTATCCAGGTAAGACAATATAGTTTCCCCTATTTTTTTTAGAATTAACCAAGGATATCGTTTCGAACAAACACTTGCGCCGCCCGCCGCCATATTTTGTTACAATATTGTCAAACAATGGTCAATCTGTTACAATGTTCTATAATTTGTTAGGAAAAAAATGCATTTTATTTGTTATTTATGCTTAATAATAAGTTCGTCATAAACACAACGTATAAGTTTATACAGGGTGTAACACCAAAACAGACCACTGCCATTATTTTCTTTATTGATGGTTCTGAAAGCAAAGTTAATTTTTTTAAATGAGTTGGTATGTAATTTTTATGCCCATTCGATAGTGTATTTTTTCAGAATTCAACCATGTTTTAGTTTTATATCCTTACGTAATAATAATATTGAAAAAAATGCAATTGGAATTTAAATAAATTTGATTTTTATAGTCATTTTCAGGAGGATATATATAGAAATCAAAAAGAACACTGTTTATATCGTTGTTAACCAATATTTTGTTTAATTTTAATTTAAGCTCAATTGTTTTTCATTCGAGCCTGAGAAATGATTAAAAATAAAATTTATTTGAATTTCAATTGCATTTTTATTCAATATTTTTCTTATAAAAGGATATAAAACTAATCCATGGTTGAATTCAGAAAAAAATACGCTATCGAATAGGCATAAAAAATATGTACTATCCCATTTGAAAAAATATAACCTTGTGTTGCAACTTAAGAAGCATTGGTTTAAAAATATATTTTCTTCTTTAATGGGATGTCCCCCTTGGTCTCCTATAATAAAGAAAATAATGGCGGTGGTCGGTTTTGATGTTACATCTGTATATAAACATATTTCAGCTATGCGAACATGAAAAATTTGTACCCTCTAGGATAGTATGTCGACCACTGGTGAGGACGTACTACATCATATGCAAAACTCTGAACATTGAAAATTCATATCTCACTTATTACGTAAAATTTTTTAGTTGCGTTTGCTCTAGGACTTAATTCATCCTATACTTTGAGAAAAAAAAAATGGTATAGTCAGACATAAAACGTTGAAGGCACCACGGGAGTTATAATGATATGCTCACGGTCGACGTACATTCATCCAGTTTGAGGCTTTCAGTATTTACACTACCGATCTCAATTGAAATAGCGCTACTTCAAGAGGTGAAAATACGGGCATACACATGGTTAAATGGGGTCCTCCACCGTAAACCTTAAAACTGTATATTACGGACTATCAAAGTTTTAAAAAAGTTATTAGTTTTTAAGAGAATCCAGTTTTTGATACCATTTCGTCATCCTCTATATCTGCGTCACACATTTAATCTAATCCAAATAATCACTACTTTGAAACCTCCTGACTTGCTATCGTTTTTTTTAAATACGAAAGCCATTTAAAGTGTAAGAATGCAGAAAAAATAACAAAATAACAACGAAAGTAAACCAAATAACACTTATTTAAATTTATGATGCCAAGACAGAGTTCATTGGTATGAACGTGAAAGATATGTAACATATTTATATATTTTTGTATGAGCTGTAGAAGATCAATTTATGTGACTCCAATTATTAGCGAAGTCCATTGTTTGAGAACAAAATCATCTCTATATCTACGTCACAGATATTAAAAAAATTATTACTGCTTAACGATTAACAATAAAGATTTTTTAAAACTATAAATCGCTTTTAGTTTAGATGAAGTTTCATAAAAAAATTAAAAATAAAATAGTGGAGGACCCCATGATGTGTTTATTGTTTCCCCGAAAAATTCAAAGGTCACTAGATTAATTGAAAAAAATATTTTTTTTCTCTGATTTTTATTTTTACAAATACCTTCTAAATATGAAACTATTAGGAAATTTGGTTTACACTTCTTTAGGACACTTTTCTATTTTCTTTCGAACAACGATGCTCATTTTTTTTATCACTGTTAGATTTTGAGTTATGAAATCAAACTTATTATTTTTATATGGACGCCATATAGGAATGTTACATAATTGAAAAAAAGATTCTTTTAGCTTTTCAGCGACGTTTAACTTATGTTTTTCACAGTAAAAATGTAACAATTATTAATTTTATAGAGTGAAAACAATGATTATGGTAATTAAGCAAATGTAATCAGTTAGGTATTGTCATTTGTTTATTTTTATATTTTCATTTTCACCAATATTATTCAGCTCTGAAAAACACTTTTGAAATATCGTTTTCCATGGGATCTTCGCCTACTATGATGACGTCCACATAAAAATATTAAAACTAATTAAACCGAAATTTATAACCATTATTTCCATGCTACGGGCTAGAGTTTCCATTCCTGAATATCTTAATATTACTTAAGATCACTGATTTTAAAAGTACACTACACTAATCAATTTTCTTATGTTTTTAGAGTTTGTACCAGTTAGCAAACGTTTCATTTGTGGTGCATTAAACTGTTTTTATTTGGCTCACAGTGATCAAATGCTTCGTCATCATTTAACAGCACTACATACAGATGAGACGGTATATAAATGTCCTCATTGTCAAATTGATATTCCTTTCAAAATATTAGGACTTGAAATAGATAAAATTTTGTGTCATTTAAAGATGCATGACTCATATCTTTACAAATGTCGAAATTGTGAATTATTTCACTATGAAAAACGCAAAATCGAGAGACATATTTGTGAAAATTACCCAGATACAGATAAAAATATTGTCATAAGAGAACTTGATAATTCCAATAACTTGAACGATGATAAACCAACATTACCTGTTAGTTTATTAGAACAAATTGCTACAAATGATGAAATTAAGAATCATACTGACAAGCAAACGGCTTATTTTAAAATCAACGAAGAACAAAATATTACTGCATCTATGTCTTCCGAAATTATTCCTTTACATGTTAATAATAAAAATGAAGAAACCAGCGATTCATATTCAGAAATTTCAAGCGAAGATATGAGCAACTCTCTGTCAAATTTCCAATGCAAATATTGCGATTTTGTAGCGTACACTCCGAAAACTCTTCGGAAACATGAAAGAAGTCACTACATGAATTTTACCTACAATTGTAATTGCTGCAATTATGCACTACAGGTTAAATCGCAAAACAAAACTAAAATTTCTACAATAGAAATATCAGAATCAGAATTGCCGATTAAAAGAAAACGTTCGTTGAATGAAGACAATCTTGAGGAAAATCCAGCCAGAACTTTAGAGAAAAATAAAGGAATTGTTACTACATCAACAACACCAGAAACGATTGATGACAATAATGTACAAATTTATTATGCATGCTTTCTTTGTTGGAAAAGATCAAATGAATTAGATGAAATTCGTTCACATTTCTTCAAATCTCACAATTGGAAACATGCTGATCTGTTTAAATATAAAAAAGTAATTATGGATAAAAGTAAAACACAGCATTACAAATGTAACTTTTGTGAATGGTTCGCTGATGCAAAAACTTTAAAAGAACATTGTTTAACAATTCATGATAAAACTTGGGTTGCTTTAAGGAAGACAAATTTGAAATGTACTATTTGTTCTCAAATATTCCCCAATTTAAAGTTTATTAAACAACATTTTAATGAAGAACATTCAACGGCGAATATAATTTTTCACACTTTATTAGGGAATGGAATGGTTTTAAATAAAACTGAATTTTTGGAAGAAAAACAAGTTTTATTTGTTTGTATCTACTGTCGTACTCCATTTTATAACAGAATCGCATTATTTAACCATCACTCTCTATTTCATTCTCATTTACAGTTTATAGAAAATCCAGATGAAGAGAAACAAGAAATGAAAAAATTTAAATGTTCTAATTGTGGGCATTCTAGTAATAGTTATACCGCAATGAGAATGCATTTAGTGAGACATTTTAATATAAAACCGTTTGTATGCTCACACTGTAACGAGTATTTCATACGTGCATTCAGTTTAAAAAATCATCATATGCGAAAACATAGAGACTTGCCATTAATTAATAACAAAGTTCCAGAATTTAACGAACACATGAATAAAATATCAGCAACTATATTGTATTTAAATGAAGATAGAACATATTCCACTAAGAAGAAAATTCCATGTGCACACTGTAACTTATCTTTTAGTAATACGCGAAATTTAAAACATCACCAAATTCGAAAACATAGAGACTTACTAGTACCAAAATTAACTAAACAAATATACGAAAACGGAATATATTTCCCTAAAAATAAATTAAAACGACCACACAATAACTCGAAACTAGATGAATCTCCGACTAAAATTTTAGTTTTGGATGGTAAATTAGATATTAATCCTATTAAAAGAAATGTAGTGATGAACAGCACTACGAATCAATCTGAAATCGTGGAATTCTCTTTTTACAGAACTAAACCGTGCAATATAACAGACTACAAAAACGTTGTATCTGAAATAGATATAATGGGTAAAATAACGCGTATAAATGTTGTCGCCCTGTCCCACATTTTGAATCTTTCCCCTAAAGTTCAACTTGTGGATATAAAATACAAAGTATCTTATTAATTTTGCGATTTGTATTATTTTGTTTAGTTATTTGTTAAGTGATAAGAATGAAATATTAAATAATACAACCGCTGTGATTGTACAGATATAAGAGTATTAATACTTATTTATTTTTGTATATTATTTTCTATCTTTATAATTACCTTTTCTGTTGTGTACATAATTAAATAAATAAAATCTAACCACAAACGTGTATCTTGATAGTGTCATATTATTTTCTTTGTACCTTTACGTACCTACCTAGATTTTGGTTCATTGAATCTTTACAAGTACATGCCTTTATAGCTATTATGTGTATCAAAACTGCCGCAGACGGTTAGAAATCAGAGTTCGTGGTTAGTTCAATAGTTTATTCGTTTATAAAATTAATAAATATACTTTTTTGAAATTCTTTTATTGTTGTTGACATGGCAGTATGTTATATTCCGTATAGATACAGTTATTACTTAGTTACCAGTCTAATTTGTCTATATAAACCAAGGATTAATGTCGTGAAACTGATAATAGTTACTTACGAGGTTTGTTCAAAAAAAGGTGACTTCAAATTTCGCGGGCTACGTATATTAGATTCTCGATTATTTTTTTTTGTTTGTTACGTTGGTACACATATTCCCAACATATGTTGACATGATCAGCCATTTTGCATTCGTAGTTTGTTTTTGACAGATATAAAGGTTAGACGTATTTTGGTATGCTTGGCGATTTTTTGCAATCGAAAAAAAAATGACCAAAGAATCTGTATTAAATTTTGCGTGAAAAATAAAATTAAATGCTCCAACGCACTTCAAATGTTGACTGTGGCATTTGGCGAGTCTACTTTGACCAAAAAAATTGTTCATAAGTGGTACAAGCTCTTCGAAGAAGGCCTAGAAGATGTTAATGACGATATCCGCTCTGGACGCTCCAGCATGTCAACAACCGACGATTACTATGGCGTGGTGCATCATGAGTTCTTGCCAAAAGGTCTTACGGTCAATAAGGAATATTACCTTCAAGTTATGCGTCTTTTGTGTGAAGCAATAAGAAGAAAACGCTCGGATTTGTGGCAAAACAATTCATGGCTTTTGCATCACGATAATGCACCTGCTCACACATCGTTGCTTGTTCGTAATTTTTTGGCCAAAAACAACACCGTAATCACGCCCCCTGCGGCATTTTCCTGTTCCCAAAACTGAAAAGACCCATGAAAGGACGGCGTTTTGTCACAATTGAGGAGATAAAGACCGCATCGCTGGAAGAGCTTAAGGCCATACCAAAAAGCGCGTATCAGAAGTGCTTCGAGGATTAGAAAAAGCGTTGGCACAAGTGTATTATATATGAGGGGGATTACTTTGAAGGGGATAAAATAGATATTGATGAATAAATAAATATTTTTCGCAAAAAATATACCCACTTTTTTTTAACAAACCTCGTATGTATTAACTTTGAATATAGGTATAATACCTACTACTGAAATATTCAAAGTAAATAAAGGTAAGCTATTTTAATTTTTAAACAATTATCACGTATGCACCAACATAATAATTTATTTCATTCCCTATAATCAATTTTTATATAAATTCTTAATTATGGTTAAAATATATATTACTTCAATTTTTACAAAATTACATATGTAAAATTTATATAAAATTTTTGTTCTCCATCCCAATTTTAAATATAAAATTGTATTTCTTTTATTAAAGTAATATTATTATTTGTCATGCGTTTATACATGTGTATACATATATGAAAAGAACTGTAGTACCTACTTGTATATCGTTCATAATATTGCGCGCTACAAAATTGAAATTATTATTTCCCCCTCTCGTAATTAAAAGGCAACGTCGCCTAATATCCATCTAGCGGTTTAATTATACAACATTCTGAAACTAGTTCACAATTTGAGAAAGGATGGCGCGCGTCATTCTCAGATTTTGAAGTTAATACATTGCGTTGCCATTCTTATTGGTATTATATATTCAAAGGTATTAAGCACTGTAAATAATACTATACTGACAAAAATAACTGTTTGAAGCCCGACGAAGGAGGGCTTTAATGCTTCTGCGGTCGTTGTAGCTCTTAACAGAACGTTGTACGTATAACAGTTTCCGTTCGTAGAAATGTTCATTATATTCACTTCCAGTCCAAATATATAATTCACTATGTAGTCCGTCCCTGGCTACTTGTCGTGAATGGTATTCAAAGATATCTGAAATATAAAAGCGCTTGCGCAGAGCTATCCCCCCTAGTTACTTATCTACTTGTCGCTGGCTCACTGTTACTGATACTGTTGGTTATTCATTCCCCATTCGTTGTTAGTGCATGTCATGGTGTTGTTGCTTGTCGACTAGTGCTTTAGCGCTACGCTAGAAATAGGCAAAAACTAAACCTATATACATATCCAACTAAAGAGACACCGGCGCGAAGTACGCATTTGTGCCTTAAAAAGAAAGGCAAATATGAAGCCGCATTCACAGCCCGAAATTCGTTGTTGTCTTATTGCAACGTGTACTAGCGTTCATAACGTTGAAATTTGGTGCACACGAATTCTAATTTGTGGAAAAGTTTGCAAGCTCCAAACTTTTGCGGCTAATTTAAGGTGCGTTCTACTAATTTTGTAAAATATATTTAGTTTGAATGGACTCATTTTGTTGATATTTCTATGATTTGAGTAGTTTTCGCTGTATTTTTTTGATTCAGTTTGTTTATTTTTTTTCAAATCTGCCTTTTTCAAGTAAGTACAAAATATGGAAAATGATGATGATAATAATAATTACCACAAACTATTTTATCATAATATTCAGGGCAACTTTTGCACAGACAACTTGTTACTAAAATTTGCTTTTCTTTTGCAATGGATAAAATACTTATATTGTGTAGCATTCAAAGTAGAACTTATAATTTTAGGTAATTTTTGGCTAGATGGCAGTATGACACAAATTTCGAGCTGTGAACACTCAAATTAATTTCGTCAAATTTCAGTGCACAAATTTCACCGAATTTTGGGCTGTGAATGCGGCTTAACAAGGAATACTACGCTACTCTCTGTTCTGCGTAACATCAGTATCAATTTTCCTCATTCTGATGTTGACATCGCTAGAATTCACATCGCGCTCAATTCTGCATTTCGACATTTTACCTACTTGTTTTGATAAAATTTGTCTCTGACAAAAAGTAAGTAGATAATGAAATACGAACAAAATCAAAGTTAATATTGAAATTTAAATTTCACCAGCAGCGAAAAATCGTTACGGTAAAGTTTACGGCGGAGTCTCTGGTGTCCACAGAGACACGGACGGCGGTTTCGCACTCACCAACAGCGATAACAGCGTCGGCGGTGATTATCTCCAACGTTCTTGCAGACTGGGCAGCCTGTAACTCACCTCTAATCCAGGACTCAAGACAGAAGTCTCTCGGACGAACCCAAGAACTGATGTCTCCGGGCGATTCGGCGTCTTTTATACCCGAATTTTGGGAATCCGGCATAATCTCGCAGAATTTTTGGAGGGGCATAGTTTCAAACCTAGTTTGTAAAAAGTGGCACTGCTGATGCGTACATTACAAAAATAAAATGAATAAAAATCGTTATAAATCTCGATTGTACCAGTTTGTTACAACAATAAAAATTCAACAATAAACATTATAAAATAAATAATAACAATTACAATATTATTGTTGTAACGGTACACGTTTGACAATGCATTGTGGCTAACTTGCGATCCTTTAACCTACAAACAGCCGTCACAATTCACGGTTAAACAAAGTAAAAAAAAAACCTGTACAAAGCAAATAAGCAAAGAATACAACAATATAACACACATGGTATGATTTACACAGTTTATATCGTCATTCATCGGTCAGGTAAACATGTGTTTATTTGTACAAACTTTGAGGGTTATATTTACAACATGTGGGGATCTAAATATGATCTTACATCGATTGTGGCTCGCTATAGGCCCACGTAAATGGCAGAAATCGTCAAACTAGCGCTCAACATCAACTATTTTAGGTTTTTCGTAATTTTACTAGCGGTAAAGTGTTCTGGAATCATACTCATGTCTAAGCGGTAATCACAGGTCAATGAACCCAGTCAGCTGATTGTATTGATCGATATTGATAAATGGAATAAAACCTTGACATGGGGTACGTATCGTCACAGTTTATTTTCGCGATATATTCGTTTTTGTTATTGTTTCTTGTTTGTTTTTGGGGTATATTCGTTTTTGTTATTGTTTCATGTTTGTTTTTGCGGTATATTCGTTTTTCGAAATTTCGATGCAAAAGTACAAACCTGTCGCAAATACTAATTAGAAAATATTAATAAACTAAAACCTGTTCATTTATGAATGAAATACCGTATATACAGTATATTTAATGGGTGGATTGCAATATAGGTATACTTCAGTGCTCGCACCGCTTTGGTAGGTTGTGTAATATATCATATAAGTACCGCCTCTACGCGCAGGCAAGGTGTCTCTTCTGTTGGATATATCTATAAGCAAAGTAATCGTTCTCGAAGTAATTCTTCTAGGAGATCCTTATAAAAACTAGGATCTTAAAAAGAAGTTGGAAAAAATTAAAAAAGGAAAGAGGCAGGGAGATCGGGAAATGGAGAGAGAGACAAGGCTAGGAGAAACAGGTCTATCTAGTCGACATTGTCGTTATCGTAAATGCCGTTCTTCTAGTGAGACAAATTCTCGCATATATTCTCTAAGATGGCTTTCTCGCTGCCGTCACCTTGGAAGTCCCGCTCTGATCGAGAAAGTTCCGCAGTAGATGCGGGCAAGTCATAGCCGTATTCTTTCGCTGCATTGGATCCGATCCATGTTACATGAATCAGTAAATTGCATGTTCTTTCAAATTCTGATCAGTATACCCACCCCAAGACAAAGTGATCCAGATCAGTGCCATCTACTCCAACAAAAACTTGGATTAGAAAGATCATATCACTTAAGATTCAAAAATGGCGGAAGAATCTCATTTTATAAGTTAATCCGGACAAGAGGTTATATTTAAGGTTCTAAAAGAAATTGAAACAAGAATAAACAATGGTAAATATAGAAAATTGAAATTCATTTTTCCGACTGATTTTGACAGATACTTGTGTTCTTTCGAATAAATTCATTTGCGTCCAGATTACTTGATCTGATTTAATCCATACGATCAGTTGGATCTGATCCAACACAGCGAAAGAACACGGCTAATATGGCCGCTTTATGCGCGATGCGGCATCGACATGGCCGGGTTAAGGTAGGGGGCGCTAAAAAACAAAAAATACAATTTGCCGGAAAACTGCAAGACCCTTCTTCTTCCGAGGGTGAACCTCGAGATCGAGGCCAATATGAACACGCTGTACACTCTAAGAGACGCCACGCATTCGCAATATCAATCACAACTTAGCAAGACGTTAGCGGCTCTAGGCTGCTTTATGAAAGATCTCTTCGATGAGATCAACTTTCCCAAATAAAGTAAAAAAATCTTAGCCGAGCATTTGCTCTAAACTTTTTAACGACATGTCGCATAAAAGGCGACAACTCATCGTGTCTCTCTAATGAATAAACAAATTAAAAGCCTGGTGGAAAAAGTCCCGCCCGGGGAATTTTTATTTGGCCCTGAGGAAAAAGATTCAGAATCTTAAAGCTTTGGATAAAGTAAGAAAAGACTAACGGCCAACACAGCCTTCTTTCTCTGTGCCTCAACCTAAGGCCCCTCTGGGCGTACAAAAAATAAGGGGCGGAGGAGGTAATAAATCACTATACAACAAACGACCAGGTAAATAGGAGGCGCCAGAAGAGGGAGGCGAGACCTTGCAGAGGGTGATCATCATACACGCAAAAAACTGAAACTCACAGGACACACTAACGGTAAGTAAATTAACGTGTTTTCTGGACGTCTGCGATTTTTTAAGATCAGTGACCTCTAAGCCTATAGTTTTGTCCTGGACCGAAGGATACAAAATTCCTTTTATTGAAGTACCTCCTCGTCCCACGTCATCAATCTCTGATACAAGAATTACTAAAGTTTTTATCTAGCATCTTTGCCGTAAACACTTGGCATATATGAGACTTTTATTCGCTATTTCATTATCGTAGGTGTTTCAGGGGGTATACGCTATCTTCGTCCAACCAAACGGTATTGTAACCGCGGTAACAAATATTATTTTGAAATATTTGTCATTCTATCAATCTTGTGATTTTGGCGTCAATAATGGCTAGGTATGAAGCGTCATAATGTTTATACATTGCCCTGTTCATTTCTTGTTTCGTTCAGTTTCATAACGTTCAAATCTTGACTACAAAGATAGCGCAGATGAACTTCGCGCACTCACAATTTTAAAAGTACACTGCGCAGTACATTTTAAAAAAAATACTGACAATAACTACCTACTCCAATTCAATAAATAATTTACATATACATTTTGTACTCCGGAGTGTACTTTTTAAATTGTGAGCATGCCAAGTTCATCTGCTCGAACTTCATGGTCAAGATTTGAACATTAGGAAATTGAACGAAACAAGAAATGAACGGGGCGATATATACCTATGAACATTAGGACGATATGTGTGTTCCCTCGATAATTTGTGTTTCGTTGTGTTGGTAGTTTTGTTAATTCTTCGTGCATTTTGCTATTGCAAAAAAGGTATTTCTAAGATTGCCGACAATTATTGCAATATATTGCTTTTGGACAATAGAAAGAAGTATATGTCATCCATTATACGTCTATCATATATATTCGATTCGTTTATTATTGCTATATAACTATGTATACTTCGAATTTTGATGAACAAATTTAACACAATATAGGTTATATTATAATACTGTCAGTTTTGACATTACATCATAATTATTCAACTAAGTTATAATCGCGAAATAAATGTCTTACTTTGAATTTTGATGAATAATGATATTCACACCGTATAAGTTATATACTGTCAGATTTGATTTGTATCAATAATGACGTGGGGATCACGTTTTGGAAACGGACATCATTTTTCGGTTGATGAAATAGCCTCAATGGACTTAGCCATTAAAGAATTCTCAGTTTTAGGAGTTATTGCCACATGCAAGCCATGTGTCGATCAGTTTGTATTCTTTCTAGCTGATAAGTCTAACGGCAAGGAAAGATTGGGCGCGTTTAGCACCTCTCATCGCTGGCAGCGATGTTTATAGTATATTCCGAAACTGCACCAATGATAACCGCGGTAACGGTCGTGGTTACTGAAAAAAATGTAACCGGTTGAAACGTTTCGGAACGACGTGGTTAAACTAATAATATTTCTATGCGAAGTTGACAATGATTAGTAGGGTTATTTCATAAAGAAATGTTGGTGTTAATTTTGAAAGTAATTACAAATTCTGTATTAAATATTTATTAAACAAATATATTTTTAAATACTTTATACATGAATAAAATAAATATATGATTAATTTATTGTTTTATTATTATTTCTAAATAAAATAAATATTATCATCATGGCATATGACCCATTAATGGGTGTGTCAGTCTGCTTGTACAGATTTCGGTAATGATGATGACATATTTGTACCGTGCGGGCGCTTATCAGGCGTCACCTTACGGGCACTCATTGCTGGCGTTTATAAAAATAAATATGAAATTGTTGGATTTAATTTCAATTTCGCCTGCTTGCCTTAATTAAAACTATATTGTATAAAAAAACAAAAAAACAAGATGTGATACTTTAATCAAGTAGATAAGTTGTATTTCTGACGTTTTTCAATATAGTTTGTTCTACAAATTGCGCATTATTTATTTATCCCATTTAAGCCGCCTCGGTGGCCGAGCGTGTTAAGGCAGTGTGTTTAGACAGCGCTCAAAGCGACCATTACCGCTCGGATCCTGGGGTCGTGGGTTCGATTCCCACCAGGGGCTTGGATGTTTGTGACTGTCCTTTCATCATCTCCATCAACGCAACGAAACCAGGTATAAAAATATAATGTCAAATTGACTCATCCCCATAATTGTAATAACCTGTAATAAGTTTATATACAATAAAGATTATTATTATTATTATTTATCCTATTTGCTCTAACAGGTTATGGGCCCAGGCATTTGAATGAACAAATGTCAGAGTAGAATATTTTAATTTTCAAATATTTAGTTTTAAATACAGCACGTACGCATGAGATTAGTTTTCAACAGATCGAAGCGTAAACAAACATATTAGAGCGCAGTGTGGCTGTTCTTTGTTTATGTTAGGGTGAAGCGATAAGGTTTGGCTGAGAAGCAGACTGCAGAGGTAATATTCTTCATTATGTGGTTAACATTTGTGTCTAGTGTTTGTTATCTGGTGTGTGATTCTGTGACAGAGGAATATTGAATAAAAAGGTGAGTGGTACCGTAGTGGCTTGTATTTTCTTTAATTATATTGCATTTTGCTATTAAGTTGAGTAATATAAATATATGTATGATTGATGATGAACAAATGTGTGGTACCGTATTAAGGAGTATAAAGGTCAGTTGCGGTGCTCCCTGGCCCATCGTAGGGATCGAGATAGATTCGTGTATTACCCTATCTCGGGCCTCCTGTTGCGGTGCAACGTGGGAAACACTAGTTGCGGTGCTCCCTAGTGCATCGAGGGATTTTGGATCAGTTGCTGTAACCACTGATCGGCGAACGATGCGAGATTGTTGTTTATTTAATTAATTATATTTGAGATATAGCAATATTAACCACGTCTGTACTACTCACTGAATTATTTATATTCACGGAGAGTTTTATTTACAGAACCTGACCGCTCCCATCACTGACGAGTCGCAGTGGCCTGACTACTGACCTGACACCATATTATATTATTATTATTTTTATTAAATTTATATTTGTATTTTACTATATTACATATTATTAAACATCATCATCTCATTCACTCTCACTCACACATTTTTAACACAAATGTACATGAAAATACGTGTGGAGAATAGAATTTTACAAATATAGAAATATTTGCAAGTGTCAAAATTTTATGGTTTGTATTTTTGTTTCTGTCAAAATAATGTCAAAAAATTAACATGTCATTTAATTATATGATGAATACTACACGCTTGGAAATGCTGTCTAAAGACAATTACGACACATGGAAGATTCATGCACAAGCGGTGTTAATAAAAAATGATTATCATACGATAATTGGGTAAAACACGACCTTAAGGCAAGATCAGACATTCTTCTATCCATAAGCGCTTCTGAACTAAAACATATTCGAGGATGCAAGACATCAAAGGAAGTATGGGAGAAGATTGAGTCGGTATATGCTTCCAAAGGTCCTGCGCGTATGGCGACCCTGTTAAAACAACTCTTACAGCGGAAAATGCCCGAAGGGAACGATGTGCGAGAGCACATGGCGCGATTCTTTGAAATCGTCGACAAGTTAGCTGCTATGGACGTTGACATTAACGAGAAACTTCTTGCCATCATGCTTCTTCAAAGTCTACCCACTAGCTTTGAGATCTTTAGAAGAGCAATAGAATCTAGGGATAGTCTACCAGATCTCGAGTTGTTGAAAACCAAAATCGTCGAGGCCAGCGAATCACAAAACGAAATGCACGAAAATAATCAAGATGCACTGTACATAAAGCATCGAAATGAAAGACCAGGATTTTCCAGATCATCTAACAATGCAAGACCATGGACAAGAGATAAACCGGAAAATCAGCGAATAAATTATAAATGTGGTTACTGTAAGAAACGAGGCCATAAAGCTGCGGATTGCTATCAGAGAAAGAAGAATGCCAAGCCGAAGGCCAATTCCGTGGAGGACGTCTTACTTTCGACCACTAACGAGAACAATGCAAGTAACCATGTCAACTTTAATAACAACACTAACAAATGGTGTCTTGACAGCGGCTCAACGTCACATCTTTGTAACAATAAAACACTTTTTGATACCCTGAACAACGTTCACTCCGAATTAAAGCTTGCGGATGGGAGCGAAACGCGAGTCACCGCCAAAGGTGACGTGAGGCTGACAACCTCTTTAGATAAGTATTATAATAAACTCAAGCTAGAAAACACGCTTTACGTTCCTAATCTAAGAACGAACTTGATGTCCGTATCGAAAATTGTCAACAGAGGACATCAGGTCATATTCACAAAGGAGCGAGCTCTCATCAAAGACAAAGAAGGAAGAATAAAAATGATTCTGATCGAGAAGGCGATCTCTTTTACCTTCGAGAAAAACCAGCGAACTCGTTTTCTGCTGCCATAAAAGAAAACAGATCCAAAATGGCCACGTGGCACGACATACTTGGACATCTTAACACAAAGGATTTAATATTAATGGCCAAAAATGAATCAGCTATCGGATTAAAATTTAATCCCAAAACTACTGATTTTCCGTGCGAAATATGTATGCTAGGTAAACTTACACGTCTCCCTTTTCAGCTACGCGAAAAAAGGTCGGCTGAAGTCCTGGAGGTGGTCCACAGCGATGTCTGCGGGCCCATGCGGGTCGAATCTCTAGGAGGTGCACGCTACTTCGTAACTATGATTGATGATCATAGTGGCTGGTGCGAAGTGTATTTCATGCACCACAAAAATTAAGTACCAGCCAAATTTCAAGAATTCAAGACAATGGTGGAAACGCAGACAGGCCGTAGAATAAAATCCTTGCAGACAGACAATGGTAAGGAGTATTGTAACTTCCAGATGGACAAGATTCTTAAAAAAAATGGAATACGTCGTCAACTAACTACCGCTTACACGCCCGAACAAAACGGTACAGCCGAGTGAAGAAACCGGACACTCATCGAAACTGTGAGATGCCTGATGATTCAGTCAGGCTTATCTACATCCTTTTGGGCAGAAGCAGTCGTCACAGCAAACTATTTACGAAACCGGTGCATCTCGAGAAGCCTCGAAAATAAATCACCGTATGAAATATGGTTCGACGAACGACCCAAAATAACTCATCTTCAAACTTTCGGGTGTAAGGCTTTCGTTCTGGATAAAAGACCTGGTAAAGGAAAGTTTGAATCAAGAGCAATGGAAGGCACCTTTGTTGGCTATTCCAGCGTCTCGAAAGGTTACCGGGTTTGGATAACCAGTTAAAGAAAAATACATGTAAGTAGAGATGTCAGATTTGTTGACCAATTCGAAATAAAGAAGAATTTCGAAGACTTCGTATGCAATGAAACAAGAAGTGGTCGTTCTACCATCTCGAACGTCACTTGGGATTTTCCGATCAACCAAGTAGAGGTCTATCCTAGCACATCCATTCAAGAAGATTCGTCGTTACATCACGAGAATCCAAACATTGATGGAGGCACAGAGAAGAAAAATATTCTCGAACAGAGCACCCAAGATATACCCGTGAAAATCTTGCAAAGGAGGGGATTAGGTCGTCCTCGAAAAATAATAACAGGGAAGAGAGGCCCCGCAAAGAGATACCAGATTAAACCAAATATTAATGTAGCTAAAACCATCAAAGCGAATCAGTCTGTCCTAGAAGAAAAGGTAGGGGGCGAAAATATTGTTTGGCAAGAATCACAAACAGCAATGCTTGCCTCTGAAATCCCTTTCGAACAGGCAATAAATGGACCTGACTCAGAAGATTGGAAATCGGTCATCTACTCCGAGATCAAAAGCCTTATAATAAACGATACTTTCGACTTGGTTCAACGACCACAAGGAAAAGTCACCGGCTGTAGAACAATTCTACGCAACAAATATAAGGCTGATGGAACTCTGGACAAGAGAAAAGCACGTATAGTTGCACAGGGTTTTTCTCAACGCCCAGGAATCGACTACGATGACACATTTGCACCTGTAGCACGGTTAAATTCCTTAAGAACACTCCTGGCAATCTCAGCCGGAACCGGAATGAAGATACACCAGTTAGCACTACAGCATATCTGAACGGCTTCATGGATACGATAGTATTAATGGAAAAGCCGAAATTTCTTTAAGAGACGTTAAGCAAAATAGTTGCTGAAAATGGAAACAATGAATTTGGCGAAAGAGCACGTCGCATGCTGGCACAACCACCAGATGATCGTGTTTGCAAGTTAAAAAGGTCCCTATACGGACTGAAAGAGTCAGGTAGGCAATGGAACACTAGGCTAAACAACGCTCTTCTAGAAATGGCACTTATACCGACCAGCGCAGACCCATGTGTGTACATCAACTAGAAAAAGGACGTATTTGTGCTCATTTAAGTCGATGACATTCTCATCGCATACCACGACATCCAAAAGGCAAAATCAATCATCCGTACTCTAGGACAGAAGTTCTCCATAAAAGATTTGGGAGAGGCAAAATATTGTTTAGGATTTGAAATTTCTCAATCTTAAGGTAGTTGTCACTCGAGTGTACCTATTCAAAAACTTGTTCTATGTTCAAAATAAAAATTAAGTTAATGCAGTTTATATTTGCAATAACTTATATTTTTTAACATTATATTATATAAACAGATTGCATCAAAATAGTTAAAAGCTAATATCAACGACTGTAACATATGAATTTTCTTTATTTTTCCGTAGAAAAGTTTTTTTTTGAACTGTACCACTCGCACTAACACATACACAAGTGTCGTATTTCAATGTTGAAGAATAACTGTGGCATCGTCGTATCTAGACATTTATTGGTACATTCGGGTATAAAAGTAATAAGATATTTTAAGATATAATACTAATTCTAAACTACAAATGGAAACTGCAAAACAAATTAATATATTTCTTTCTTAAAATTACAAAAGTAGTATTATACTGTTTAAAGTTTTCATGCTTTTCACGTAAAATACCAATTTCAAAAATATTTCTTTCGAATGTACGTCTGAAATTCCTTTAGCCTAAGATCACCTCTTATTCGCTAATACCAAGCGGGTGTTAACTTAACTGATACTTCATCTGAAACGCTTGTACATGGTTGTCAAGTATAATTCTACCTATTTATCATATCTTCAGATTAAAATTTTCTAGAGACAATAAAATTAAATCTGGGTGGTAAATAATTTTCTAATTTTTACATAAAATCTGTTAATTAGTTTACTATAACATACTAGTTTTTCGATTAAATGTCATAGTGGATATAAAAGTTATAATTTAAAATGTTGTGTTTATTTTGCCATTTCCTATTCTTCACGTGTTAAAAAGGCCAAATTTAATTGCAAATATCTCAGGTACCGCTCGGTCAATTGTTGTAAAACTTGTAGAGCAGGTACATTATACTTCAGTTGAGATGTACTTCAAATTTCAATTAATTCTGTTGAAAATGATTTCACGATATAACTACCTTAAGAAACGATTCACGTTTCGCAAAAAGGATATATTCAGGATATACTTAATCGATTTGGCATGCAAGACAGTAAACCGGTGAGTACGCCATTAACTCCTGGAGCTGATTTAATAACAATTAGCGACCATGATGATGAAGAAACACATTATCCATACCGCGAGCTCGTTGGGGGCCCAATGTACTTAGCCTTGGGAACTCGCCCCGACATTGCGCACGCAGCTAGCGTACTGAGCCAATTCAACACCTGTTACACCCAAATTCATTGGACTGCTGCCAATAGGATCTTGAGATACCTTAAGGGGACCATAAATTATGGTTTTACATATAAGAAGACAGGCAAATCGCTGTTAGGCTTCGTGGATGCAGACTGGGGAGGATGCACCATGGATCGAAAATCATACTCGTGATTTGTATTCATTTTGGCTGGCAGTGCAATATCCTGGGAGAGTCGTAAGCAAAAAACTGTCGCACTCTCCTCTACAGAGGCCGAATATATGAGCCTCTCAGACGCCGTAAAGGAATCCATCTACCTAATAAGGTTTTTGTCGGAATTAGGATTCAAAGACTTGGCACGAGTAAAACTACACAACGACAATCAGGGTGCCGCAAAACTTGCAAGAAATCCCATATTTCACAGTCGATCAAAACATATCGATATTCGGTACCACTTCGTACGTCAAGCTTTGATAGATCACTCGATCAATTTAGACTACATATGCACCGAAGAGATGTTGGCGGATATCTTTACAAAGGCGCTACATGCTCCAAAACACAAGTTTTGTTCCACGGAAATGGGACTGAAGAATCAACAAGAGTGAAGAAATTTTCAATTGAGGGAGAGTGTTGGATTTAATTTCAATTTACGACTCTTCACCTTTGCCTACTTGCCTTAATTAAAACTATATTGTATAAAAAAACAAGATGTGATACTTTAATCAAGTAGATAAGTTGTATTTCTGACGTTTTTCAATATAGTTTGTTCTACAAATTGCGTATTATTTATTTATCCCATTTGCTCTAACAGAAACAATTCTTTATTTATAAATAGGCTGTATTTTACCAATGACTGCGCTAAATTCCTTTTTCAGTGCCTCGATCGATGCTGGGTGATTAGCGTAACACTCATCCTTAACAGCTCCCCACAAATAATAGTCCAACGGGGTCAAATCGCAGCTGCGCAGTGGCCAGTGTACATCGCCACAAAGGCTAATAACGCGATTTTCAAACTTGCCACGCAAAATATGGATTGTTTCACGGCTTGTGTGGCACGGCGCACTATCCTGTTAAAACCAAATGTTGTCCAGATACATATCTTCGAAAATAGGCCACAAATAATCAGTTATCATTGCACCGTTCATTGTAACGCATTTGCCTTCCGCATCTTGCCCAATGATACCGCCGGCCCAAAAATCACACCAAACAGTGCATCGTTCAGGGTGCATTTGCTTTTCAGCAGTCATGTGTGGATTTTCTATGCCCCAGATGCGACAATTTTGCTTGTTGACGTAACCGCCGAGATGAAAGTGAGCTTCGTCAGAAAAGATGATTTTTCGGTAAAAATGCTCATCTTCTTCTGAGCGTTCCGTAGCCCAATTAGAGAACTGCAAACGTTGCGGATGGTCGTGCGGCATCAGCTTCTGCCCTAATTGAACTTTGTATGGCGTCATACCGAGATCTTTATGGAAAATTTGCATTAAAGAAGTGCGTGAAATGTTCAATTCCTGAGAACGATGGCGAGTCGAGGTGCTTGGTTGTTCTTGCACACTCTGGGCAACAGCAGCAATGTTTTCGTTTGTACGCACTGTACGAGCACGAGAACGTGGTGTTTTTTATCCAATAACGGTCTAGTTTCACGCACACGTTTGACAAAATTGTACACATATTGCCTGGAAGGCTCTTCTTTTTTACCGAATTTTGAATGTAATTTTCTTGTACTTTCGGTAGAAGATTCGTCACTTTGGAAATAAGTTTTTAATATTTCCCACTGTTGTTCAAACGTAAATCGACTCATTTCGTAAACCGCATATATTATACTAACTTCTTGTCATAACACAGCTGACATTGGTGTTGCCAACTCAAAATAACCTGTAGTTCAAAATGCAAACACTAGAGGGGCCATCCTGTATTTTCAAACCCACTCTATTGTGACGCACCTACCCCTCTCTGTGGTGTCTGGTTCTCGGGCGCCTTCCTGAAAATGATTGCGAGGGAATAGGAGGTGCGGATAGCTCGTCGGTGGGTCAGGGTAAAGGAACACAATCACGAGATATTTCTATATTATTTATAACTAGGTTTATTAATATGCTATGTACAATGTATGAATAAACTGGAGAAAAACTGAAAATGCTGCCCTTAGGCATTTACCGAATGTACGCGTTTAATTACCCTTACTAACTGTGACTATAAGTATAATAATAATAATCTTTATTTCAACCCTAAGTATACAAATACAATATGTAAAATAACTTATAATAATAATTAATTAATATAATAAAGAAAAAAATACATGTACAAAATTAATTAAGTTGAATATCCTTTCGGACACAGGTCTCCCCCAATTTCTTCCATTCGTCTCTGTTCCTTGCTGTTCGTGGCCATGTTGGACCTGCTATTACTTTTATCTCGTCCTTCCATCTTCTCCTTGGTTTTCCTATTAGTCTTATATTTTCCAATGGGATCCATTCTGTTATGTCTCTGGACCAATTATTTTCACTTCTCATAATATGTCCTGCCCAGCTCCATTTTAAAGATTTTATTGCAGTTATGATATCTGCTATTTTAGTCTTGGTTTTTAGTTCTTGTATACTAACTTTGTCTTTCCAGGTAATATTTAACATACTACGTTCCATTTTGTTTTGACATATTCTAATTTTCTTAGTTAATGTTTCTGTTAATGCCCATGTTTGACAGCCGTAAGTTATGGTTGGACTAACGCACATGTCATATATTTTGCTTTTGATAGACTGGTCGATATTACCTTTAAATATGTTTTTGAGCGACCAATACTTTCTCCAAGCTAGGTTAATTCTTCTTTTTATTTCTTTCTCCATCCCTTTCTCGAAGCTAATTATTTGACCTAGATATGTATAATCTGTTACATATTCGAGTTCCTCCGTATTAATTTTTATTGATTTGGTTTTGTCCAAGTTCGTCATTACTTTTGTTTTGGATGTGTTAATTATCAACCCGACTTCTCTACTCCGTTTATCTGGTTCGTTTATTAGTTGTTGTAATTCCTCTGCAGAATTTGTTATCAGAGCAATATCATCAGCAAAGCGTAAATTGTATAATTTTCTGCCATTTATATTTATCCCATAATTTTCTGATATGTTGTGCATAACGTATTGTAAAACCGCGTTAAAAAGGTCTGGAGATAATGGGTCGCCTTGTCTGACTCCTTTGTTTATTTTAAATGTTCTTCCCAATTTTTCTGTTTTAATATTTGCTGTATTATCTGTGTAAATTTCTTGCGTAATTCTAATTAGTATATTTTCTACATTCGCCTGGTCTAAAGTTTTCCATATGTTATCATGTTCTAGAGAGTCGAAAGCTTTCTTGTAATCGACGAAACAAATGTAAATTACATAATTATACTCTTTACTTTTTTCTATTAATTGATTTATAGCATGTAGATGGTGTATTGTTGATTTATTTTTTCTGAAGCCTGCTTGTTCTGGGGTTTGATATTCTTCAAGGTAATTTTTCATTCTTCTTTGTATGCATTTCGTAAAGATTTTGCTTAGTGATGCGATAAGACTAATTGGTCTATAATTGTTGATATTAAATCTATCGCCTTTTTATGTAGGAGTATTATTTGGGAATGTTTCCATTGTGCTGGTATTTCTTCTGTTTCTAATATTTTGTTGAATAGCAGCTGCAGAATATGTAGTATTTCAGATTTTCCTATTTTAATTAGTTCGTTTGTTAAGCCATCTTGTCCTGGGCATTTGTCGAATTTGATTTCGTCTATAGTTTTTTCGATTTCTTCTAGTGTAATGTATTTAGTTTCTGAGTTATTGCGAAATTCGTGTAGAAGATTATGCTTTTCCTTCTCGCTGTAGTAAAGTTCTTCAAAAAACTGTGTCGCTATTTCTAATATTTCTTTCCTTCCGTGTTCTTTATTCTCATTTTTCTTCATACTGTAAATCCATTGTTTATCAGTGTTTAGTGCTTTATTTAGTTCTTTTGTAGACCTACTTTCCTGCATTATCTCTGCAATTTGTTTTTCTTTATATGTCTTTAGGTCATTTTGTATAGCTTTTTTGACAAGCTTTCTAGTTTCTGATAATTGTATTTTCTGTGTTGGGGTTTTATTCTTTATTTGTTCTAGTTTCGTTCTTTGGGAGATAAGACGTTTTGTTTCGTGGGTAATTTTATTATTACATTTCTCATTTTTATCTGAGATTTGTTTTGCTGTATTCGTAATTGCCATTTCTAATAAATTGTATAATTCTTGTACTTCGATGTTTACATCTATTTTGTGTAGTACCTCTAAGCTTTTTCGAAGTTCTTGTTGCTAAGCTAAGTCTTGGGTTCGTATTGTACTTCCTCTGGGTATTTTGTTAAATATTTCTTTTCTTGTTTGTTTTTTGTTTATTCTTAGTATAACTCTAACTAGTCTGTGATCAGAGGTATCCAAATATTTATTGAATTGACTGACTGAGACGCTATGTATTCTATAGCAAAAACTGATATAACTCCGCGTATTTAGACCAATCCGTTGTTTGGGACGAAAATTCTACGGCTGGTCGCTGTGGACGTAGTTGAGCCTACAGGGAACTGTAGACTCGCTGCTGTACTCAGGCTTCTAGGTCTGAGCCAGGAACGGCTACTGCATAGAATGAATTCAAAGCCTGGCGGCGTAGAATTTATACCCAACTCGGGCCGAGTTTGGTTTGAACTCGCGCGTTTATGGTGTGGGAACTTTGCCGGTGTTTTGATTGGTTTAAGGGAGAAGTCTCATGGCGGTTCCGATTGGCTGAGGACCAGTGTTTGAAAACCATTTTTTAGTGACTTTAATTAGTTATGAAAATCTAATTTTCCAGCTTTTCTACGACTAACAATACCAGGTGAAATATACAAAATAATAAAATCAACAGAATAAAATACATGTTATTTTTCGTAGTTCGTGTACTCGCCGACGTAGCGCTAGTGGTGATCAGCTGGCCTTGTGGGTGTCGAAGGGTTTTCTTCGGTAGCTTTCTCCGTGCCCTGGAGGTGGATTTGTGGCGATGATGTTCTCAGCGTCCATCAGAGGGGTTCATACGGTCTGTGGTTTGTGGTAGCGTCGCTCGGCAGACGTTGACGATTCCCACGTGTGACTGGTAGGTTCTAAATATGTTTTGACGAAACAAAATACATTTTTCCGTCCCGTTTCTTAGATAACCTCCGTGATGCCTGGTGTATGGCCCCTCTCTGATCCGCTGTACGGCCCTTGGAACGACTGTGAGGCCGTGGATCGCTGAGAACATCGTGGACATGAAGACCGCTTGACTGTGAAAACTGGCTGGCGACCTTGCCATGAGACATGAACAGGAAACGTGGAGGACCATAGGAAGACGAAAAATGTGACTTCGTCACACTATATTTCTCACATCTAAAAACTTCATTCGTCTAAACCTTTTCTTTCAAAGACCAAAAGCCCGCTCAATTGAACTTCGAACAGCTGACAAATGATAATTAATTTTTTTCTATTGCCTGTTTAAATATCCATTATCTTTGTATGGAACTATTAATTGTTCCAATACTGAGTAAGCTTTATCCCCTAACAAATGGCTGTTGCCTGTTGCCAGGAAACATATCTTCTACATTATTATTAATAAATCTCCATATTTCGCTATTTTTGAATACTTTTGTATCATGTACTGATCCAACTTCACCAACATAACAGTGAGTAAAAAGCAGTTTATGATCACATACACCCTGCAGAATATTTTTTATTCTTTAGGCAATGGAATCGGTATATAGCATCCATCGATGCAGCCTATTACATCTGGAAATCCACTTCGTAAAAACTCTCTTCTAACTTCATCAGCGTAGTCATGCATGGACCATCTTATAAATTTTGGAGACAGTTTTAATAATGGATTCGTCACTCTATGTACAGTTCGATAACGTCGCGCATCTGATATTAAATCGAGTACATATTGATCTAAAACAATTTTTTTTTCAAATAAATATTTATAACTGGTATAAAAAAGAGATTAGAGTTCAAGGTGACTTTTAATAAGTGACAGTCGAGCTGAAATAAAATCCAGGTATTTCACAAAAATTTATCCTAAAAAAAAAATTCCATCCTAATTACCCTCATATCTCTAAATCCTTAAAACTTCCTAGTGCATATCATTTCCCTCAACTATTCATATATACATCAATTTAAAAACTAACCTTAAAAATTAAATATTTATTTTCAATATTGTTTAAATTTTAAACTATCTACGCCATCTAATAATCGATAGTGATTATTAACTTGTTAACGCGAGCGATACTCCACACGTAGCTCACCATAGAGCGTGTCCTTACCGACTCAGAATGTCAAAAATATAAAATAAAATAAATAAATAAATATCATTCAACATAACCTATAACCTTAGTCTACTAAGGTTATATACAAAACAATGTCTCAACTTACCCAGAACAAAAAATCATACGCAAATACATTAACTAATCAAAAAATACCATGTAAAAACCAGGCCATACTAATGAACGCAGTTGAAGAACTCCAAATAGTAGATTACATTCTACGAGTAGAAATGAAATAACTTCTTTGATAAAAACATTTTATGACAATGACAAATTTTAAATGAATTATTTTTTTCTACGTTCCGTCGCCTTTAGATAAGAAAGATATTGTCTTGGTCAAAAAATTCATAGTCAGTTTTTAACGAATAAGCACAATAGGTAAAAATCGAAGACGATCCAAAACACGTGCAAGCAAAGCAGCTGTCAACAAGTAAGTGAACATTCAAAATGGCCGAGCTTGTCGACATAAGTGAGAGACATGAGTACCAACATAAAGCCACAAAAAGATCGAAATTCGAATATACGTAACCCGCGAAAATTCAAAATTCGCGATAGTTTTTGAACACACCTCGTAGAGCGTGTCCTTACCGACTCAGAATGTCAAAAATATTAAATAAAATAAATAAATAAATATCATTCAATATAACCTTAGTCTACTAAGGTTATATACAAAACAATATCTCAACTTACCCAGAACAAAAAATCATACGCAAATACATTAACTAATCAAAAAATACCATGTAAAAACCAGGCCATACTAATGAACGCAGTTGAAGAACTCCAAATAGTAGATTACATTCTTGCAATAGGAAATTTAATTGGAGGAAAAAATATACACTCAGCTTCAAAAATATCTAACAATAGACCAACCAGCCTACAATAGAAATCAAAACTCACACTATAATAATACGAAGATTAATCACACCAGCACACAGAATTCTAATTTCTAATGTATGCACATCCATCCCTAATAGTATTATAGAGGAAGTATTTACTAACTTAAAAATAAAAAATGTATCCCCTATCAATTCTTTGAGAATAGGATTCCAAAACGAAGACTAAAGCCATATACTAAGCTTTCGTAGACAGGTGTTTATTTCTCCAGATAGCCCACCTCTTCCAGATAGCATTGTAATTATGCATGAAGAAACGAACTATAGAATATATTTTAGCGGCGAATTAATAAAATGCTACAAATATAATGAACCAGGTCATCCAGCTTCAAAATGCACAAAAATGGACGAAGAACTTCCGGCACTAACACAAGACGAAAATGGAACTAGTCACGTCAATAAGGGAAACAAAAGACCCGCCTCAGAAAACGTCGATTATATAAATACTGAAATTCCCCCCAAAAATATATTAAATACAAATCCGTCAACAAGTAATGCAGAAGAAATTAATATTAATCTTACACAAAATTCGCAAAATACAGGGCAACCAAGAAAGAAAGCAAAAAAAACTACCGAGACAAGAAAGTCCTGGACACCAAGTCTACCCCTAGAAGAAACACTTGCACCTATAAAAGATGAAATAGACAAAAATCCGAATAAATATCCATTAACTTACACACAATTAAAATTGTTTTTAGAAAACGTTCAAGGCACTATCGACCAATTGGCAATAGCCAGAGAATACACCGAAGATATAAGTGTATTATTAGATATGCTTAATATTTATCCATGGTTATCAAATAGAAATATAAAAAATAGATTAACAAGACTACAAACAAAATTAAAAGTTCAACGAATTAACGAAGACATCGAACAAAGAAAAAATATCCAAAAAACCTCACAAACAAATTAAAATGATAATACAGTGGAATTTAAATGGGTATTTCAGCCATTTACTGGAACTACAGATCATAACTGAAGAACTAGACCCGGAAATCATATGTTTACAAGAAACACATCTAAAACATAAACAAACAATCAATTTTAGAGGATACATTAGCTACTGCAAAAATCGAACTAATAACGAACACGCCAGTGGGGGAGTAGTAACTCTAGTTAAAAATACCATCTCTGCCAAAACTTTAAAAATAAAATCAGAATTAGAAGTCGTCGCTATTCAAGTCCATTACCCAGAAACAGTAACTATATGCAATATATACATTCCACCTCGACAAAATATAAGCAAACAATTAATAGAAAATATAAAAAAAACAACTTATTCCATACATTATTTTAGGAGATTTTAATGGTCACAATCATCTTTGGGGATCCAAAAAATTAGATACAAAAGGAAAAATAATAGAAGAAGTATTTGAAAATGATATCATTCTTAACGACGGAACACAACATCTCCATGGTAACTACTTGAGAAATTTAAATGTGTGTAATTGACAGATAAATGTCACTGTCAGTGTCAAAAATTCGGAGATAGTACTGAAACTGAAGGCTTTTTCTGGGAAGATTTTTAATACTTCTTATTGTATTATTAATTATATATTTAAAATTATAGGTATATTACATGAACCCTTCAGTAATACCGCCAATCCCGTTAATGAAATGGAAAAACCACGAACATTTAGAAGGGTAGGAGAAAACTTGCTCATAGAATGAATTTAAAATTATAGAAAATACGTAGATTAGGTGTAATTAGAATTTTTTGTGTGTACAAGAAATGTTAAATACAGTACTTATATATACCATAATAGAAAGGGCGCGAGAAGTATTGTAAGGGCCACAACAGATTTTTTATAAGAATTAAATTAAATAAATATTACTTCAAGCAGACTACTAATTTTTCTTCGGTGGATATGGCCTTTCTCATATTAGTGTCGGTTTTTATTATCCTATTCTTTATTAATTCATACAAATTTTTAAAAAATGTACACGGCTCATCCGGCAGTAATTAATAAATTGTTTGTTGTTCAATGTGGGGAAGTAATTTTAAATAGTGATCGTGTGCTTATCTTTTTTTAACATGTCACTAACCCACCATTTATGTTTTCTTTTATCTTTTTGGCAATTTAATAAAAGTAAATTGTTGAAATTATCGACATCTGAATCGCTTGATTAAGAATTTCCATCAGCATCAAATGTTTGCAGTCCATAACACTACGCTCTATGGTACAAGCAACACTGCACGTGGATATTTCCCGCCTAGTGTAGTTCCATACCAACCTCCTGCACCGTGGAGTCTAGGCTTTATAGACCAGGAATAGAGGGGAAAAAAGGTATATTGGTACGTTTCCAAATCATCTGAGCGATTTTCAACCTTATTGAATCAGCTGTAATCGGCTAGTCGACCAGTTAAATACTGTTATGTTACAGGTACCCAAGTTCAAATAAATACCGAATTATCCATAACTACAATAAATACAAATAATTTTGTTATATTAATGTAAAATAAATACTAAGAAAACTATGTATCAAACTAAAACATCAGGAAAGACTAAAATAGTGGTAAGACGCTTGTTGACATTAAAATCTTATTTGTTGGGCTGTACCCTTAAGGCCAACGCGCACTTATGCGCGGCGAGGCGTGCGCGCCACTACGCGGCGGACGACCAAAATGACATACTAACGCGCACTATTACGCGGCGCAGCGCGGAGTTGTGCAGTTTGTATCACCAAGACGTGAAGTTACGACCAAACCGTTTTCATGTGTACCATGACTTCAGACTCTGAGGAAGAAGTTATTTTACTTGCTTGTTGTGCTGCAGTTGAAGAAGAAAATAATTACAAAAATAAAAAAATCTGTTGTGGCCAGCACAATACCTTCCGTCAATCCTGTGTATTATGTACAAATTCCATACATAAATTTTCTTCTAAAAGATTCTAATTTTTTGGTATTTTATGATTCCCTTTCTCGGCAACTGAATTCCATTCTCCTGATAACAAACAAACCACATGAAATAAGAAAATCATGAAATTTTGAATGAAAAATTATGACACTTGTCAGTTATGGACATAATTAATTGCTGTCATTTTGATACGGGTTCCCATATCTGCTTGCCAAAGGCACGCGCCCTATACATATTTTTTTTTTTTGCAAAAGATGCTATATTTCCAGTAAAGTTATTTCATAAACAAACTATGCAAATTGCACTTGACACTGACATCTACTTCTTCTTCTTTAGTTTTTCCCATTCGTTAGGGGGTCGCTATTTTTTATTTTCTTCTTCCACTCATTTTTGTTTTGCGTGACTTCCTCATTCAGTTCCTTTTCTCTCAAGTCTTCTGCAATACAATCTTTTCATCTTATATTTGGTCTTCCTATGTTTCTTCCACCTTCTATTAATATATTCATCGCTTCTCATGACATGTTCAAACCAATGTAATCGTCTTTCTTATATCCAGAAACTTCTAACACTAGAGTTACTTCCCTTATTCTGTCATTGATTTACATTTTATTGATACTGACATCTGTCAATTTGAATTAGCAGTTTCCATGGTTAAGTTAGCATAGCTGGCTGAATTATGAAATTTATATGAATTTTTTTATCTTTATTATTCTTTAATCCTATATCTGTTAAATATGAAATATAAAATGCAATCAAATCGTATAGACAATAATATATTCTTTAAGTTATAATAACATTTAACTGAGTTTTTCAAGAAAAACTGTTAAAATCTTCAAATGAGGGTACTTCCGGTTGACCAATTATAACCAAAATCTAATCAAGTCTGCATATGGTTGTAAGGAAGAGGAATAAGCAAAAATTGTAATTTTTGGAATTCTAGTATTGGAGATATCGTGCAGGAAAAAACGGTCACATACACACACACACATATATACACACACACACACACACGCACATACGAACACACACACACACATACAGACATCATCGTAAAAATAGTAAAATCGTATTGTAAAGACCCTAAAACGTGCTTATTCAATGGAAACTCACCACCGATTTTTTTGACCAAAGACAATACCTTCCTTACCTATAGGTGACGGAAGGTAAAAATGGATCCATGACATAAATAAAAAAGAAATACAGAAGGTGAATTCCACAATTGATTTAAATAATTCGGATCAGTCATATCGTACAAAATTTTATACTTTTGCACTAAGGCGACTAATTTTTCTTCCATTGCAGTCATTCTTACTATCGTTCTTTGCTACAATATGGAGATAGGGTCAGGGCCGGATTTACATACAAGCAAAACAAGCTCGTGCTTGGGGCCCCCGGCCTAAGGGGGCCCCCAAGGCTGAGGCTGAACCTTTTTTTTGTAATGGAGAGCCCGTCTGTAACTTAATTTTTTTTTTCTTTCATTAACATTTAACAATAAATGTATTTATGGCAGTTAATTACTTTTGTTTCAATATTAATTTATTACATTATTAATAATTATATAACTGTATAACTGGGTACTAGGGTAATAGGGTACTTCAAGTTAAATTGGTTTGGTTCAGTCTAGTCGCTCTAGTGTCGTGGTTTGCTACATTCGGAAGCACGAACTTTACCGATCAAATTATTCGGGTATGAAATCAGTCGGCTACGCCGTCGTTCCGGGAGCACATCGTAATCTCGAAGTCTCATAGTTCCGAAACGCACGACTAAAAACGGGAGCACATCGTAATCTCGAAGTCTTATAGTTCCGAAACGTACGACTAAAAAATGCCACAAGTCCTACGCACATCGGGTACTCTCGGCAAAGTTCGATTTACATTGGGAAAAAAATATATATGCGGTAGCAAGATAAGTTCAACACTAGGAGAATAGATGTCTCTTGCCTCTTAAAAGAAATTTATCTAGCGATCTGTCAGATATTTAAAAATGATTACTACATTTTAAATACTTTTGGAATTGAATGAAAATGTAATATAGTATTTAAAAATAAATAAAATGGTAAAACAGGCAAATATTTGCAGTATATATATAAATATAAGACCTTTTTTAGGTTAAATGAACAAAATATTGAAAAACTGATAAATACACGTACAATTATATAAATACATGTTTATTTAAAGTTTATCATTAAGTATTCATATACCTTGCTGTAAGAGTGATATTAAATACGTGTGTGTACTCGTATCTTAAATTGTTCATATTATACATACAATATTCATACTTTCAAGAAAAATATATAAAAAATAGGAATACAATAAATATACTAAAGTATAGAAATAATATACACAATTTAATTAAATTTCTTAGTCTCATTTTAATAACATACATTCATAGTCGTAAACATTAATTTTCTATAGGAAAATAGCGGAGAAATGTAATGTTGATTTTACATTCATAACAAAATAACTCAAAGTACTTATTATTATTATTAAAAATAGATAATACAAAATATACTAATATAAAAATAGTCAATTTGGTAATTATGTAATTTACTAGGCCTAATACATCGCCCGGCATTAAGTAGGATGGTGAGAACGCATCTTCTCTTGAAAATAACACAGTTTAGAGCTGCTGGTTTTGGTTTAGACATCTTCTCTCGTGCAATATTATTTATTATTTCATATTATAATTGTATAATATTTATATTTTTATTCACTCTTAGTATAATCACATATTTGTGTTATAAATCTAAAATTTTGAGTTCTTTTTACCTCTCGCTATGAGAGGTATTGCATTCATGCTAAAAATCGCATATCCAGATTTTATTGAATAAGCACGTTTTAAGGTCTCTACAATCCGATTTTAACATTTTTACGATGATGTCTGTGTGTGTGTGGATGTGTGTGTGTGTGTGTATGTGTGTGTGTGGGATGTTGGAAGGACGGTTACTCAAAAACTATAAGACTTAAAATTTGTTTAACAACGTATTTCCCAATCGGACATTCATGGGAAGATCTGAAAAGGTTTTGGTAACAATTGGACAACCGGAAGTAGAAGATTCTTGAAAAAAAATCTTCTAAATATTATTTTTTGAAAATTTTTCGTGGTAATATTAAAGAAAATTAAATTCTCTATCTGATACATTTAAATATTTTATTATATATTCCATAGATTTAGAGATAAAAGAAGTATAATATATAAAATAATCTGTTGTAATAAATTTGACAGCCGAAAGAATGCCATGAAAAATAGTTGATAATTTAAATTATTTGTAACTGACAGATAAATGTCAGTGTCAGAAATAATGAGTAATGAAGGAAAAATGTACTTGGAGAATCCCTTAGTTCTTGATCTGTGACTATTATGGAGATGACAAGTCTAGGTTGAAGGACTTAAATTTGTTTCAAACATTATGGGACAATGTACACCAGTACTATAGACTAGAGTAACTTTGAATTGCGAAAAAGCTATCAAATTCTTCTCAAGTAAGTTGTAAATATTGACAAAATTACACATCGATATAAGAATAATCGGAGTGCAATCTATCCGTCACTTTATTAAAGGGAATTAGTGTTATTTAGATATAACATGTATGAAAAAATAAAATGTAAAAGAAGATATGTAAGAATAGATGCACAATCCATATATACATTTTAGACCGCCCAAAATTAATGTTTTTACTAGAAGAATATGAAGAGAAAGTAAACAACGTTGTTCGAATTGAAAATTGCAGTTACCAGCCTAATATTTATATATGGTAAACTCTACTTTGTAATTTATTGTAACATAATTTATGGTAAAATATCTTCATGTTGAGACATGCTATTATTGAATAATAAAGAAGTTTATACGTCATAGATTTATATGAATATATTATTTGTATTTATAAAAATATTCTTTGCTTTATGCATACAGCCAGGTAAAATATACGGCGAGAGGTTATGTGCTGGCCACATCAGATTTTTTATTTAATTTTAGCGATTTATTCATTTTTAAATATCATTTGAAAATTTCAATTTTATTGAATGGGACACAGGAGAAGAAGCTGACATAATAATAAGATATTAATAATTCTTTATTAACAACATTGACATTTAGAAATATATATAAAAAATGTAAACACAGAAAACATAATACGAGTAAAACTATCACAAACAATGAAGCATCCAGAACAGGTTGCACTCCACAACAACGTTAGCTCTTTCTTGCTGGCATAACTGCATACTGACAAGATGGGACATCTAAAACAATATAGAAAGAAATCATATGTTAAACAATAATTATAAAAGAATACAACTACTTCATGAATCATCTTATTGCAAATTATATTATATTAGAAAAAAAAATACCTTAATTGGCAGGACCTAGTTTTTGAAAAATGTAAGAGGGGGTGGGGAAGTAGAGCGTGATTGTGTTGGAGGATGAAGTGGCTGTTGTATAGAAGAAAAGAATAGCAGAGGAGGTGGTGTAGAAGAAGAATGTGCTTGGTCTATATGATGAGGAAGTTGTTTTTTGTTGGAATAAGGTTGCTTTTGGGGTCGATGACTGTGTGGTGTTGAAATAGAGCGGGATTGTGTTGGAGAATGAAGTGGCTGCTATATAGAAGAAAAGAATAGCAGAGGAGGTGGTGTAGAAGAAGAATATGTTTGGTCTATTTGACGAGGAAGTTGTTTTTTGCTGGAATAAGGTTGCTTTCGGGGTCTATGACGGTGTGTTTGACGGATTACTAAAGGCTGCACTGATAATTCTTGTGATTTTAAAATAAGTGATGGTTGGGCTTGTGAGAGTGGTTGAGGTTGAGAATGTGTTGGTTGTTGAGGCTGTGCAGGTTGTTCAGGTTGTATAGAGTATTGAGGCTGTAGAGGTGGTGGTTGAGGAACATTAGGTGGAAGATTTTGAATAATCGGAAAATCATTTTCAGGAAAATGTGTGATGTCTTCTGCCTCGTCACCATGTTCTGAAAAAAAAATTATATTAATTTTGATAGCACATTATTCTATTATATACAGAGTGGTGACAACTTTTATTTAAAACTTTTTTACCTAAATTAATTATGGAACCAGAATATATAAACGACAGGCATGAAAATTCAATTTTCTTTACGATTTCGGTAAAAAATTACCTATATGCATTTTTTTTTTGAAAAAATCAATAAGGGTACGGAAATATTTTTTTATTTATTTATTTAATTGGTTTATTTGGGAAGCTGACAAGTACCCATTTATGGTCTTGCACATATTAACAATTTACAATTTAGATTTTATGATATAGTCGAACATTGAATATAAGTATATAAACAAAATAACATTTTAATTATTATAACAACCTGGATTACAAAGTGCGCTTTTGAGTTGAAACAGGAAAAAATCAAGATGCCGAAATCAATTATTTTAGGAGGACATTATTCTATTAACAGGTGATTTTTTGTAATTATTAGAATTGATTCTTGGAACATAAAAAAGGTTATTATTTCTTGTGTTTACAAGTGACACACAAAGTTGGAATTTGTTGAATACTTTAAATAAAAGTAAATTTTAATATAGAATTCTTAAGCGAATTAGCAAATAAAATATATGGTCCTATTGAAAAAAAAATAGTCCCATATTTTTGGAACCGGTGGAACATTTTTTTGTTGATGTCACTAATTTTCACAAAGTTGGAATTTGTTGAATACTTTAAATAAAAGTAAATTGTAATATAGAATTCTCAAGCGAATTAGCAAATAAAATATATGGTCCTATTGAAAAAAATAAATTAGTCCCATATTTTTGGAACCGGTGGAACATTTTTTTGTTGATGTCACTAATTTTCTAATTGAAAATGGCACAAATTTGTTCATTGAACCAAACTCGTACCTCCTCAAAAAAAAGTTAATAGGGAGTGAGCTTATTGAAACACTCTGTATATCTAAAGCGAGTTGTAAAATTCTAATAGTTTCACAATATTAAGTATTGCTAGTATTAAAAAGGCAAGTTATAAGTAATTAGAGGGTAATATTGAATCTCATTTATAAAAACATAAGTCAACTGTTATTAGCTTTTATTTCTGCTTTCTTCTTCAGAATTTGAAACTTTTTTAAAAAATTATATCAAAATAATTGAATAACATTATGATTTCGAGAATTTAATAAATATAAAATCAAAATAAATAAATGGTATTTCATTTTTTCCGTCGTAATAAATTAATAATTCATTAATTCAATGGAATGAAGCATGTTGAAGAAGTTAGATTTTTTTGGCCATTAAAATTATATTGTAAGATTAACTCTGTATCGGTAATCTAAACCCAATTTAATCTATTGTCAATATTATTTGAGTTAAAAATAACACCGGAAATAAGACATTAAAAATATAAATAATATAATTACCTAATCCTGTCTGGAACATGCTTTGAGGTCTTCTCATCGTATGGGCTACGCGATGTAAAAACCAACTAACATCGCCGTCTTTGTCCAACTTATCTTGGGCGCTTTGTATTATTTCATTTAGCCGTCGATACTTTTGGCGTGGTCTTCGCGATGTTTCCACGGCATCCTGACTTCGAAGAAAATCTACCGATTTCATATGCTCCACACGAAGTAGGCATTCAGTGAACAACCAAATATTTGGGTGTTCACGGGATACGATCCGCAGTAGATCCCGGTGGAATGATTCGACCGCGTTATTTGTTCTCTGAGACTGGCGGTAAACGGTAATATTGGCATGTAACCATTGCCTCTCCAAGTAGGTCAGGAACGGGTCCAACCTTGGCCTGTTTCCTGCCTCTATCTTCATCTGTCTTAACCCCTGTAAAAGTAAATGTTCTGGCAAAAGAGGCAATGCCATCGCCATCTTCAAAATACGACGTGTTTGCTCATCTATATCTCTTGTTAATCCCGTTTGTACAGCTCGCTTATAGAGCCCGAGCAAAATGGAACCAACATCCCAAAAGTTTTACTTCTGGGAATACTGTCAGTACTGCCTGCCGTAGAGCTACTTCGTAATCTGCCATTACTGATTCAATTTTTATTTGTGGGACCAAGGCTTTAAGTTCACGTAACACAGCTACGTATGCAGAATTTTTTTTATTTTCCATCAGCACATATATTATTGGGTATACTGTACCATTATAGTGTACATGTACACCAAATAGCTGGGATCCTGCACCTCGACGCGGAACAACTTTAAATGTTGCATCCATGTGCAATTGAAGTGACACACCTTGGTTGGCGTATCGCAGAATTGTTGGTGATCCAAAAATCACTGCAACGGACTCATCGTCTCCTTCAATTATGCCTTTAAAAAAAAGCATATGATCTGGCCCCAATTCAGTAGCATACCTTTCACGCCATCTGTCCATCTGCAATATTGCAGCATACATCCTCAAATTTTGGGGAATTTGAGGAGTTCCTTTACTTCTACTACGGTACATGGAGGACTTCAGAGACTTCATTCCACCAATTGCAACTACAGCCTCCTTTGAAAATTTGATTTCGGCATCATTTAAAATCCGAGTCATACTGATGTTCTCTGAAGCGCACCGTAATCGTATATACGATTTTAAACGTAAAATTTCAACTTCTAGTTGATCAGGGTAGTGGTTATGCGGTATGGACACATGGAGACGCTGTTGGTTTACCATTTTTGCCCGAGCTGGACAGTAATTGACTCTACAATTGAAATATAAAGTGCCATTAGCACCTCTAACGTTTAATATGTAGAGATAATTGATACTGTCCACCCAGATGACACTTCCTGCTCTATTACCTTCCAATCGTTCCCTGTATAAATAATTACAATTAAATACGTACATTTGCATAATTAATCAGCTGCACTTCTAATAAGAATGTTTAATTTAAAATTTTATTAAAGTATTATTTTCTACAGATTTTTATCAATGATAAGGTAAACTAGACTAGAAGAAAAAGTAAAATAGTTGCTTGTGTTACTAAAAATAGGTATTCTATTTTCCAGTTCGTGTTATATGATTTTAAACAAAAATAATTGATTTTATGCAAAAAAAATATATTTTTACGAAAACTCATAAAAAGTTGATATTTTACATAAATATCAACACGCGAAATGATAATTTTTTATCTATAGAACTCAAAACTCTTTTGTATACAGGATAGAAAAGTTTTTTGTTTATTAACTGTTAAAACTAGGTATGAATATTTCAAAAATTACAATAAATAATGCATACCATATAAGGTTATAAAAGATTTTTTTACCGGCATACAAACTCCCCCACTATATATTTTCTAGTGGTGCTACTGATCGGAAGTACAGAGAATGGCTAAGATGTCCAATGCATTAATTCAGGTACAGAAGTACATATGTTAAAGTTTAAAATTTGAGGAAATCACCAATGAATGGAAAAAAATGAATGTATAATCTTTAATATTAATTTCCCCGCGGTGAATTTTCTGAGAACCCTAGAATTCACATATAAAATTACTGAATTTTTTTTTTTTTTGGATATTAAAATAAGTATTAAAAACATATGATGAATAAAAACCAAGCTACGTGAACATAATAATTTATATATTTAACAGCATAAGTAAGACTAAATAATGATTAGAATCATTCAATCATTTAAGATTCACATATTCATTCAAAGCACGACATTCTCGTTGAAACATTGTGAAAAAGAAAAATTAAATACTTGGTAGGTTTCACAAAATTTCTTATCACAATTTCGGCGTTACTGCCATCATCAAAAGAATTACATGAATGTATTTTAAAATTCAGAATGGTTTTACAGGTATATTAAACAAGTACAAAGATTAAAGAATTCTAGGGAACTGTTAATTCTTTCGGTTATACTCATTGAGAATAGCTTCTTTGATTTTGAAGAATTCCAGGAAAGGTAATCTTGGCCTTTCCCTTTCACAATGAAGGATTCTTTTATTGATCTTATTGTATCTTTTCTAATGAATGTTGGGCTAAATAGGAGTAGTATGCTTATTTTGCAATATTTACTATTTTTGGAAATTTAAGTTTCAAACCCAGTGCGTGAATTTTGAATAAATTATCCAAATTTTTATTTTCACATAAATTAATGTTTAAGAGACACAACGAAAATACATAATTATAAAATTTTAAAAATAAATATCTCTTCTTTTTACGAATTTTCAAACAATATTTACAGCATTACTCTTAGTTTATGTGCAAAATATATTTTCCGAACTCTAGAGTAATCATGTATTCATGGTTGTGTGCGAGTTATTTATATTATGAGCAAAAACAAATAAAACACTTTCTCATAAATTTATGTAATGTAAAAAGCAAAATTATTGAATAAATTATAATTGCGAAAAACGTTTTTGTTCATTTTCATAAGTCATATTGCAAAATAGTGTAATAAACAGTAACTGTTAACAAAAGAAGTTCACATAAATTACTCCCAAAAACTATATCAGAAACCAAAAAGTGTGAACATTTAGCAGTAAAATTTGAGAAGCCACATTTGATTCATATGACTTAAAAACTAAAATTTATACCTTTAGGTTGCGGAAAACCTATGGTGTTTTTGTTAAAATAACAAAAATAAATATATTTGAGCTAAAAACAATGAATTATGCATACTAACACGATATTAAAACATATTAAGAAATAAAAATTTCCCGCTGGAAAAATAGTATGTTTTTTTTTTTCATTACGACAGTCAACGTGTTAAACATTAGGGTGACCATAAGTCACGTTTTTTTTACCATGTACCGGTCGTCCCGTTGGTTTAGTTAAAATAACATATTTAACTTAAACTTTTCAACAGCTTTATCCGAAAAATGAATATACAGTTAATGTTAATTTCAATAGTTTGTTAATAATTAATGGTACATAATTTTATTAGCAACTTTTTTCCTTTTACTTTTAGGCTGTTTATCATACATAAAGTAGTTATATATCGAAGGCTTAAAGCATAAAGGTTATATATGTGAACTTATTGTGAATTATAAAGTAAATTAATTGTCCCTTTTTGATAGCAATGATTTTAATAAGAACAGAGAAAGTGATTATTTGACAACTAAATTTTAAATCAATTTCTTTATAAAACCGGCCTTAAATAAATTACAACCAGCTCATTTAATTGCGCGGACGTTATATGTCCTACGATAAGTCAAACCGGGAAAAACCGAAAATAAGGTAATAGAATGTCCGCCCTATTGAAATATTTATTTTATAATTATTATTGAAACATTAAAATTAACTCAAAACTGGATGCGGACACCTTTGTGCTATAAACCATTGATTCATACTTTACTGTTTAAAATTTCGTAATATCTTCTAGGTTTGAATTTATTTAAGATTTACGTGTTAGTATCGTTTTTAATAAGAAATAAATAAATATTTATATATGTACTTACATTTTGCTATGAATATTTTCGCTAAACACTAAGATACCAAGAGAAGATACAAACAACTAGCTATACAGAAAGCCAAATGCTTAAGACACAAGATATACATTTAAATCTTTTGAAATATACTACCCCCACTTTAAATAAAGGGTGGTACAGTCTGTTACAGAAGGTCGTATATTTTTCTAATTTATTGAAAATCAGAAACATCTAGTTTTATGTAGTAAGTAGTATAGGTATTAAAATATAAATTTCGTTACACATTATTTTTTAACATATACTCGTATATCGTTTCCATAGTAATTTCTAAATTTTATTTAAGGTGGTTCTATCAAGACAGTCTCATACAAAACTGCCACCGTGTAAAAGAATTTTTAAAAATATTTTTTAGTAGTTTAGAGTTATTAAGAGAGTTATAAATTGTTGTAAACATCATTAAAAAAAAACATATGTATATTTAAGAAAAAAAAATTGTGTCTCGTATTTTTTTTTTTTAGTCACATTTATGAAAGGTCTGGTAGTTTTCTAAGTAAATCTGTCGTTTATTGTACGAATTATAAAGAAAAAAAGCTTTTCCGCGGGATACCATTTCTATAATGTCATTGTAGTTTTGCTCTATTTTAGCATTAAATATCTCAGCTCACAGGTGGTAAACCTTTTTAGAATTTTGCATCCTTGTGTAAAAACTCATGAAAAATAACACTTAAAATTCATTTCAATCTGTCGTAAATGCATCCATGATTGAACTACCTTAAAATGAAGTTTGTCCGATGGGTGTGAATCACAAGCCACCAGTGTCGGTCTTAGATCATGTGAGGCCGTGTGCAAAAAGCTTTTACGGGGGCGAGGTCCTTCAGTTATGAAGAAAAAGTACTTTTTCTGTTACCACATATTTAATTCAAAGAAATATTAACATGGTACTGATACAATTGTAAAAGAAGAACAAAAATAAATCGCTAAAATTTAATTGAGTAATTGAAAATATTTGAGCAGTATTATTTAGCAAAACGTAGGTCGGGCTTTGTGAGTTATGATTTGTTAAATACATTTCAATACTAATCTTTTTACAATTTGGCTAGACATTTTTGAAAACAACTAGCCGTATTATAAAAAATCGGATTTTATTTTTCATAGCTAGTTTATCCTTTTCTTACTGCCACTTTCATTAATAAAACTGCATGATTTATTCGCAGGCAAAATAAATGTATAATACTTGTATAAATAATTGACAGCTTTTGTTAGCACATATTTAAAAAAATACTTTATTCATACTTTAACCATAATCGAAATATAACAAATTTATATAAAAATCGCAAAATACTTACTGACTAATAAGTAGTGAAACTCATTGTAAAACTTTAAAAAATCATATCTTGCGTAATATAAGAAATTTTCATGTAAGTTTTCATTAATGGTCAATATTTCATAAAAAAAAAATGGTTTATGGCCTCATTAGTTTTCGTTCTACACTTCAGATCTTAATTGGCTCTGAACACATTTTCAATATGCAAAGAAAGATAAAACATAAAAAGATCAAAATATTATCATAGGTCGAGTTTTCGCTCAGGTAAAGATTAGGGATGCAATGGAAATGGTAGCGGTGAGCAACATGTTAGATGTTTTTTTTTTCAAGAGCCACACAAAGTCACATTGCTAAATTGTGCAGATCTAAATCATATGCATAAACCAGTCAAATCAGAATAAGAAACCAACTGTTGATGTGCTGCATAAACTAGATAAGGTTAAATCAACAGAGTTGGGCCGATTGAGACACAACGTATCATCAATGTAATGATTGATAAACATCAATTACAACTGAAACTAAACGCTCGGCGCGAGCACCATGTGGGAGAATAAGTTAAGGAAGTTTAAACATGATTAAAATTTATATATTGTTCTTATATATTACAGCAGGAGTCACCAACATTTTTGAGAGGCGGGCCACATGCGAAATTTTAAAATATATGATGGGCCGGATAATAATTCTTATTGGAAGTCATATTGGATTATAAATGGAAGGAAATTTAAATTATACTTATCTTTCTTTTACATATCAATATATAGTACTTGCAAATTTAAAATAACAGTTTAGAGATTTTAAATACAATGCACCAATTTGTAAAAAGTTTTTGAGATCAGTTATTCGCGTTTGATTTCTTGGTTTTGCATGTTTCGGCACTGAAAACTCGTTTGCAGTCTCGTCGAAAGTGAAGATTTATTTACATATGTGATAAATAAAAAAATTAAAAAGTATAGTACTCTTTTCTTTGTCCCAGCATTGCGGGGGCCCGCTAATTTGATTTTACCTCAGGGTCCGTAACAGCTCTCCACGGGCCTGCGAGTTTGCAAATGTACATACTACCAAAAATTCATACAATTTTCCAAGTAATTTTTTTGAATAATCAGAAACATTCAATAATGTATAAATTTGAATAAAATTTTCGTTTCTAAATAGTGATGTGAGCAACAACATCATTAGCTACAATTTTAGCAATAGGAGCATCAGGATATCCAGTGTATTAAGAATACTGCAGAACTGGAACAAAACTATCTGATATTTACGTTTCTTATATTGTTATCGATGTGTAAAATACCTTGAGGTTTTGCGTGCAGTAAATCAATTGTAGATGATTACATACTGTAACAGGTTTTTTACTCGTTTTACACTATTAAGTTTACAAAACAGAATATCCAAAAATGCGAAATAGCTGAAGTAACCTCTTACGTTTATTTCTCCAATGTGCTAAAATCAGTACATCAGAAACTTGTGGCTGTACACTGTATTTACATACATATAAATTAATGTATCTGTTATTATAAAAATTTCGCTGTTGGCTGAATAATCCAATAAAATTCTGTACAGTAGGAGTCGCTTTATTGAAAATGAAATTCTAACACAACATCCAACAGCTGATTATTTTAGCAGATATTCCGATACTTGTCATCTTCTCAATTGTAATATGACACTGTTATTTAATTGTTTAATGTGATTGTTAATAATATTCAGATTTTGTACCTGTATTACGGTATAGTAGATCAGTTTTACAAAACACAAAATCCTAAATTAAATACCTGATATCAATAGTAACCTGCTTTACGTTAATTTCTCCAATGAGCTAAAACAGAACATAGAAACTTGTGGCTGTACATTGATTTATAAATAAATTAACTTATTTTTATTAAAAAAAAATGGCTGTTGACTGCAACAATCAACAAATTTCTGTATAGTAGGAGTCGTTTATTCAAAATTTAAATGCTAACACAACATCCATCAGCTGTCACCTGATTACTTACGCAGATATTCCGATATTTGTCATCTTCTCATTTATAATATGACAATGTTATTTGTTTATTGTGATTGTTATTATTATAATATATCCTTCATTGTTTTTAATGTATTGTTACAATGTCAATAACCTAATATAAAAGATAGTTAATTTTTACAAATTATATGATATTTCAATATGCGCCTACTTATTTACGGCATTAAATATTTTTTATAATTCATAGTTCATTATATGAAACATATTAAATATTTTGTAATTTATTTCACAAAACAATTTTAAATGACGTTCACATTCAATAGTCGTCACAAAATTTTAGTTGAGTAAAACGGATTTCAAAACTTTCTCCGACCGAAAACGAAGCGTGTTCGGCTGCCGTCGTTGTCGAACTTCTAAAAAATAGAAGTTATAAGACTTCTGAGTTCCGGTATGTACCCCTAAAAACTGCCACAAGTCCTACGCACATCGGGTATTCTCGGCAAAGTTCGATTTACATTAGGGAAAAAATATATATGCGGTAGAAAGAAAAGTTCAACATTAGGAGAATAGATGTCTCTTACCTCTTAAAAGAAATTTATCTAGCGATCTGTCAGATATTTAAAAATGATTACTACATTTTAAATACTTTTGGAATTGAATGAAAATGTAATATAGAATTAAATAATAAATAAAATGGCAAAACAGGCAAATATTTGTAGTACATATATAAATATAAGACCTTTTTAGGTTAAATGAACAAAATATTGAAAAACTGATAAATACACATACAATTATACAAATACATGTTTATTTAAAGTTTATCATTAAGTATTCATATACCTTGCTGTGAGAATGATATTAAATACGTGTGTATACTCGTATCTTAAATACTCGTAGTTCATATTATACAATACAATAATAAGTACTTTGTATAAAAGTATTCAAGCAGATACTATCAACTAATTAAATAACAGGTTCATTTATTAACCAATTAAACAAATGATAGGTGCATACTCCGCGTAAATCAAATTTATGTGTATGCTTTGTTTCATAAAGAAAATGATTTACTATTTCTTTATTTTCGTCTATATGAGACTAAGCAGTGAGTTATCATGCACTCTTAACAAATAAACTAGAAATATTCATATGCTATTTTTATTGTTTTTCTAAAGGCATTCCGCACAATGCCTCTTTCTATTTTCTGAAATAAAATTTACCATATAAGTTTTAAAATACTAACAAATTAAACAACGTATAGGTTCATTTATTAATCAATTGCACAAATATGGGTGTAAACCGCGCGTATACATATGCTTTGAATAGCTTTAATAATGATGGTTAATTATAATAAAAATTACAAAGTTACGTCTAGTTTCACTAGGATACAACTTCTGAGTCAGCTTCCATGAAGCCATCGTCAGAAGTCGGCCAGCACAACAAGTAACCACAGACGCGTTTATAAAGTTAGTTTTTATAAACACGTCTGTGGTTACTACTATATTTTTATTTAATCCATAAAAGACCGGGCAGTAGATTCTATTCTAAGTTTTAAATTATTTTTAAAATGTAATTACATATTATTTCAATACAAATATGAATTAAATATTTAATATATGAGTTGGTTATATCTTTGAAAATAAAAACATCAAAAATGTGTAATTTACTAAAATCTTGATATATACTATGAATTTAGAATCTATTATTATCAAAATTATGTGTACATTGTCATAGGTGCATGAGTTTTATAATTAATAATGCTATTTTGAATGGTATGGAGCTATCTAACTTCAATTACATACAAATTCCTTGTTAAAACATTACATTTTCTGTAAAGATTTCATTTCTTAAGATGACGAAATACAAAACTAAAATTGGAAAATAAAAAATTATGGATAATCTATTTTTTTATTAACAATATTCATACTTTCAAGAAAAAATATAAAAAAAATAGGAATACCATAAATATACTAAAATATAGAAATAATATACTTACACAACTTAATTAAACTTCTTAGTCTCGTTTTAAATAACATACATTCATAGTCGTAAACATTAATTTTCTATAGGAAAATAGCGGAGAAATGTAATGTTGATTTTACATTTATAACAAAATAACTCAAAGTACTTATTATTATTATTCTCGTATCCAAACAATATATGCACAGTTATTAAAAATAGATAATACAAAATATACTAATATAAAAATAACCAATTTGGTAATTATATAATTTATTAGGCCTAATACATCGCCCGGCATTAAGTAGGATGGTGAGGACGACAGCTTTTGTTAACACATATTAAAAAAATTACTTTATTCATACTTTAACCATAATCGAAATATAACAAATTTATATAAAAATCGCAAAATACTTACTGACTAATAAGTAGTAAAACTCATTGCAAAACTTTAAAAAATCATATCTTGCTTAATATAAGAAATTTTCATGTCGATTTTTCATTAATGGTCATATCTTTGTACAATATTTCATACAAAAAATCTGATGTGGCCAGCACATAACCTCTCGCCGTATATTTTACCTGGCTGTATGCATAAAGCAAAGAATATTTTTATAAATACAAATAATATATTCATACAAATCTATGACGTATAAACTTCTTTATTATTCAATAATAGCATGTCTCAACATGAAGATATTTTACCATAAATTATGTTACAATAAATTACAAAGTAGAGTTTACCATATATAAATATTAGGTTGGTAACTGCAATTTTCAATTCGAACAACGTTGTTTACTTTCTCTTCATATTCTTCTAGTAAAAACATTAATTTTGGGCGGTCTAAAATGTATATATCTGGATTGTGCATCTATTCTTATATATCTTCTTTTACATTTTATTTTTTCATACTTGTTATATCTAAATAACCTTAATTCCCTTTAATAAAGTGACGGATAGATTGCACTCCGATTATTCTTATATCGATGTGTAATTTTGTCAATATTTACAACTTACTTGAGAAGAATTTGATAGCTTTTTCGCAATTCAAAGTTACTCTAGTCTACAGTACTGGTGTACATTGTCCCATAATGTTTGAAACAAATTTAAGTCCTTCAACCTAGACTTGTCATCTCCATAATAGTCACAGATCAAGAATTAAGGGATTCTCCAAATACATTTTTCTTTCATTACTCATTATTTCTGACACTGACATTTATCTGTCAGTTACAAATAATTTAAATTTGCAACTATTTTTCATGGCATCCTTTCGGTTGTAAAATTAATTACAACATTATTTTATATATTATATTCCTTTTATCTCTAAATCTATAAAATATGTATAAAAATATTTAAATGTATCAGAAAGAGAATTTATTTTTCTTTAATATTATCAAGAAAAATTTTCAAAAAATAATATTTGGAAGATTTTTTTTCAAGAATCTTCTACTTCCGGTTGTCCAATTGTTACCAAAACCTTTTCAGATCTTCCCATGAATGTCCGATTGGGAAATACGTTGTTAAACAAATTTTAAGTCTTATAGTTTTTGAGTAACCGTCCTTCCAACATCCCACACACACACATCCACACACACACACACACACACACACACACACACACACACACACACACACACTCACACACACACACACACACACACACACAGACATCATTGTAAAAATGTTAAAATCGGATTGTAGGGACCTTAAAACGTGCTTATTGATTAAAATCTGGATATGCGATTTTTAGCATGAATCCAATACCTCTCTTAGCGAGAGGTAAAAAATGATTTATGGGCCCATTAGGTTTCGTTCCACACTTCAGATCTTAATTGGCTCTGAACACGTTTCCAATATGCAAAGAAAGATAAAACATAAAAAGAACAAAATATTATCATAGGTCGAGTTTTCGCTCAGGTAAAGATTAGGGATGCAATGGAAATGGTAGCGGTGAGCAACATGTTAGATGTTTTTTTCAAGAGCCACACAAAGTCACATTGCTAAATTGTGCAGATCTAAATCATATGCATAAACCAGTCAAATCAGAATAAGAAACCAACTGTTGATGTGCTGGATAAACTAGATAAGGTTAAATCAACAGAGTTGGGCCGATTGAGACACAACGTATCATCAATGTAATGGTTGATAAACACCAATTACAACTGAAACTAAACGCTCGGCGCGAGCGCCATGTGGGAGAATAAGTTAAGGAAGTTTAAACATGATTAAAATTTATATATTGTTTTTATATATTAGAGCAGGAGTCACCAACATTTTTGAGAGGCGGGCCACATGCGAAATTTTAAAATATATGATGGGCCGGATAATAATTCTTATTGGAAGTCATATTGGATTATAAATGGAAGGAAATTTAAATTATACTTATCTTTCTTTTACATATCAATATATAGTACTTGCAAATTTAAAATAACAGTTTAGAGATTTTAAATACAATGCACCAATTTGTAAAAAGTTTTTGAGATCAGTTATTCGCGTTTGATTTCTTGGTTTTACATGTTTCGGCTCTGAAAACTCGTTTGCAGTCTCGTCGAAAGTGAAGATTTATTTACACATGTGATAAATAAAAAAAATAAAAAGTATAGTACTCTTTTCTTTGTCCCAGCATTGCGGGGGCCCGCTAATTTGATTTTACCTCAGGGCCCGTAACAGCTCTCCACGGGCCTGCGAGTTTGCAAATGTACATACTACCAAAAATTCATACAATTTTCCAAGTATTTTTTTTGAATAATCAGAAACATTCAATAATGTATAAATTTGAATAAAATTTTCGTTTCTAAATAGGGATGTGAGCAACACATCATTAGCTACAATTTTAGCAATAGGAGCAGAATATCCAGTGTATTGATAAGAATACTGCAGAACTGGAACAAAACTATCTGATATTTACGTTTCTTATATTGTTATGGATGTGTAAAATACCTTGAGGTTTTGCTTGCAGTAAATCAATTGTAGATGATTACATACTGTAACAGGTTTTTTACTCGTTTTACGATATTAAGTTTACAAAACAGAATATCCAAAAATGCGAAATAGCTGAAATAACCTCTTACGTTTATTTCTCCAATGTGCTAAAATCAGTACATCAGAAACTTGTGGCTGTACACTGTATGTACATACATATAAATTAATGTATCTGTTATTACAAAAATTTCGCTGTTGACTGAATAATCCAATAAAATTCTGTACAGTAGGAGTCGCTTTATTGAAAATGAAATTCTAACACAACATCCAACAGCTGATTACTTTAGCAGATATTCCGATACTTGTCATCTTCTCAATTGTAATATGACACTGTTATTTAATTGTTTAATGTGATTGTTAATAATAATATTCAAATTTTGTACCTGTATTACGGTATAGTAGATCACCAGTTTTACAAAACACTAAATTAAATACCTGATATCAATAGTAACCTGCTTTACGTTAATTTCTCAAATGAGCTAAAACAGAACATAGAAACTTGTGGCTGTACATTGATTTATAAATAAATTAACTTATTTTTATTAAAAAAAATGGCTGTTGACTGCAACAATCAACAAATTTCTGTATAGTAGGAGTTGTTTATTCAAAATTTAAATGCTAACACAACATCCATCAGCTGTCACCTGATTACTTACGCAGATATTCCGATATTTGTCATCTTCTCATTTATAATATGACAATGTTATTTGTTTATTGTGATTGTTATTATTATAATATATCCTTCATTGTTTTTAATGTATTGTTACAATGTCAAGAACCTAATATAAAAGATAGTTAATTTTTACAAATTATATGATATTTCAATATCTACTTATTTACGGCATTAAATAATTTTTATAATAGTGTTCATTATATGAAACATATTAAATATTTTGTAATTTATTTCACAAAACAATTTTAAATGACGTTCACATTCAATAGTCGTCACAAAATTTTAGTTGAGTAAAACGGATTTCAAAACTTTCTCCGACCGAAAACGAAGCGTGTTCGGCTGTCGTCGTTGTCGAACTTCTAAAAAATTGAAGTTATAAGACTTCTGAGTTCCGGTATGTACCCGTCGTTCCTATCGCGCACTTATCGACGGCACGGCGCAGCGCGGCGCGGCTTCGGCAGAAATATTCTCTGGCTAGAATTCCGAACAGGCCGCTGCGCCGCGTAGCGCCGCGCCGTCGATAAGTGCGCGTTACTCCATAAGAAACAATGCATTTTATATTTTACGGAAAACAACGCCGCGCAGTGGCGCGCCGCGCCGCGCATAAGTGTGCGTTGGCCTTTATGAAACATTTCTGGCCGACTAGCCGATTACAGCTGTTTTGAACGATGCAATATGGTCGAGATGATTTTGAAAGTCTTTTTACGCCGAAATACATAGCATGTCGTGTGTCCCTACTATTCCGTGTCTAATGTTACTACCATCAAGTGTAAACAATTACGCAGAGCATACCACGAAAGCTTTGCACAAAAGGGCAGTCGCCTAAAATGTTAGAAATGTGACGTACCATTGTCTCACTCACTACTACAAAAAAATGTTTAAAAAATGATCATGTATAAGTATAATTTTATTCATATTATATTTTATAGTAGTTGTTTCTGTTTATTAGGGAAAACTTTATTTTATGTAATTGATTTGACAAAATATTTTGTTGTAGTAAAGAATAAATAAACTTTTTCATTTTGTAAATTTTATGTTATTTTACATATGTGTATATGTATACCAGAGTTTATTTTAACGTGCAGCTGGACACAAAATGTGCAATGGGAAAATAAAAAATCTGATGTGGCCAGCACAATACCTTCCGTCAATCCTGTGTATTATGTACAAATTCCATACATAAATTTTCTTGCAAAAGATTCTAAATTTTTGGTATTTTATGATTCCCTTTCTCGGCAACGGAATTCCATATTCCTGATAACAAACAAATCACATGAAATAAGAAAATCATAAAATTTTGAATGAAAAATTATGACACTTGTCAGTTATGGACATAATTAATTGCTGTCATTTTGATACGGGTCCCCATATCTGCTTGCCAAAGGCAGCAAAGTCATGTCACTGCACGCGCCCTATACATAATTTTTTTGCAAAAGATCCTATATTTCCAGTAAAGTTATTTCATAAACAAACTATGCAAATTGCACTTGACACTGACATCTTTTTCTTCTTTAGTTTTCCCATTCGTTAGGGGGTCGCTATTTTTTATTTTCTTCTTCCACTAATTTTTGTTTTGCGTGTCGTCCTCATTCAGTTCATTTTCTCTCAAGTCTTCTGCAATACAGTCTTTTCATCTTATATTTGGTCTTCCTATGTTTCTTCCACCTTCTATTAATTTATTCATCTCTCCTCATGACATGTTCAAACCAATGTAATCGTCTCTGTTATATCTAAAAACTTCTAACACTAGAGTTACTTCCCTTATTTTTTCATTCAATTACTTGCTTTTTATTGATACTGACATCTGTCAATTTGAATTACCTGAATATATTAGCAGTTTCCATGGTTATGTTAGCATAGCTGGCTGAATTATGAAATTTATACGAATTTTTTATCTTTATTATTCTTTAACCCTATATCTGTTGAATATGAAATATAAAATGCAATCAAATCGTATAGAGAATAATATATTCTTTAAGTTATAATAACATTTAACGGAGTTTTTCAAGAAAAACTGTTAAAAATCTTCAAATGAGGGTTCTTCCGGTTGACCAATTATAACCAAAATATAAACATGTCTGCATATGGTTGTAAGGAAGAGGAATACGCAAGAATTGTAATTTTTGGAATTCTAGTATTGGAGATATCGTTGACGAAACCGCGGTCACATACACACACACACACATACACACATACACACACGCACATACGAACACACACACACACACACACACATACAGACATCATCGTAAAAATAGAAAAATCGTATTGTAAAGACCCTAAAACGTGCTTATTCAATGAAAACTCACCACCGATTTTTTTGACCAAAGACAATACCTTCCTTACCTATAGGTGACGGAAGGTAAAAATGCAGTAGGAAATTGAAATTTGTGCAAGATAAATAAATATATTCAGTGAGAGTAAGAATGTACATGAGAAAGTAGGAAACAATTATTTAAAAAGAAATTGTAAATTTACCTTTGAAATTTAATAAATTCAAATACGGAGTGAGAATGATTGAGTGATGTGATGTCACCGTGACGTCTTGAACAAGTTCTGATTAAGATCAAAATTATCTTCCACGGAAGAGATGGCGTTCTCCTAGCGAACTACGCCATCTCTTAGCATACATTTAAAATATATGTATTTGTATTAAAAATTTGCCTGGCAAATAAAATAATTTGTACAGTGGGAAAAAAATCTTGGAATAAACCCTGATGTGTACTTATCATAACGTCAATGGTAACTGTTACCATATGGTCGCATCGCATAATTACCATTAATGTATTATGTTGCCAAATGTACTTATCATATTCGATGTATAATATACAGTGTGGGATTAAAGTATGGAATATTAAAAAAAAGTGAACTCAAACTTCCTTGTACGTAAGTAAAGGAAGTATTGTAATCGCGAAAAATTTCGGTTTTCAGATTTCAGCGGAAATACCCATTTTGATCATCCCTGAATCCATTTTCACTAATTTCGTCGTGACGTCTGTACGTACGTACGTATCTCGCATAACTCAAAAACGGTAAGCCGTAGAAAGTTGAAATTTTGTATTTAGGACTCCTATAACATCTAGTTGTGCACCTCACTTTCTGGTTATTACAAAAATTCTAGAAGTGGCACTTTACATGAAGCCTATAATAGATTTTAATGAAAAACTGTTTTAAAATATAATACAAAACTTTTCAAATTTGGTATACAAGACTTTTATGTCAATCGAAATAACATAATAGATTTTGGTTAAAATAGGCTAACCGGAAGTGGTACATTACTTGAAGTTGTTAACAGTTTTTCTTGAATAAAATGATTTTATTTTGATTTTAGAAATAAATGCTTCAAATAAAAGTTTTAGAGAATTAATTTCTGCGTTTTGATTGCATTTTATATTTCATATTCAACAGATATAGAGTTAAAGAATTATAAAGATATTAAATTTCATAAATCAGCCAGCTATGCTAACTTAACCATGGAAACTGCTAATATATTCAGAAAATTCAAATTGGCAGATGTCAGTATCAATAAAAAGTAAATGAATGAAAGAATAAGGGAAATAACTCTAATGTTTCTAGAAAGATATAAGAGAGACGATTACATTGGTTTCAACATGTCAAGAGGATGAATATATTGGAAGAAAAATGAATAGTTTAGTAATAGAAGGTGGAAGAAACATAGGAAGACCAAATATAAGATGGAAGGACTGTATTTCGGAAGACTTAAAGCAACCGAATGAGGACGATACGCAAAACAAAAATGAGAGGAAGAAAATAAAAAATAGCGACCCCACCAAATAATAATTAATAGCTGTCATACGGGGCCCTATATCTGCTTGCCAAGGTCCTATATTTCCAGTAAAATTATTTTATGAATAGCTTAGTAATAGAAGGTGAAAGAAGCAGAGGAAGACCAGATAAGATGGAAGGACTGTATTGCGGAAGACTTGAGAGAAAAGCAACCGAATGAGGACGACCCGCAAAACAAAACGATTGGGAAAAGCTAAAGAAGAAGAAGATGTCAGTATCAAGTGTCATTTGTATAGTTTGTTTATGTAATAATTTTACTGGAAATTTTTGCAAGAAAATTTATGTATGGAATTTATACATAATACACAGGATTGACGGAAGGTATTGTGCTGGCCACAATAGATTTTTTTAATATAATTTCATCTGAAAGTATAAGTAAAAGTAAAACTATTGGTGCAAATCCGGTGAAAAAATTCCTATTAATAAGCGAGTTATGGTCCCCTGAAGTTTGAAAACAGATGTGACGTCACGAATATATTCAAATAAAAATTGAGAATTGCAGTGTTGAACTAAGTCACGCCTCCGCTATTTGAATTTCTTTACTTCCATTGGTAGTAAGAACATCCTTTTAACTCGCTATAACAAAACCCCCTTATTTCCCAGGTATTTCAATTATATAATTAATTTTATTTCTATATTAATATTCATTATTTAGCATATATTTTCAGTATTTTTGACTAATTTCTCTTAATTCTATTGAGCTGTAATCCGCTATTCTAGCGTGATCTAGTAAGCACAGTTTTAAAGTTAAAAAGCAAAAATAATAATTATAATATTCAAAAACATATTAATATTTCAAATTCACCAATAAAATATACATTAACCGAAGGACATAAATTTAATTATATGTATAACAAAGCTATCCATTGAAATAAAAAATATATGTAAACATTCGTATTAATGCTTCACTGACTTTTTGAAAAAGTATAATTATGTAGTTATTAAAATAATCGTAATGTACATCGCGAATGACTTTGAAGTTGATAAACTACTCGAAACACGTAAGCGAATGCTGCAGTTATATCGCCATATAAAATAGCAAAATGAAATTAAATATATTAGAAGGGAGTAAGACAATTATAGTTATAATGGCTCTAGTGATATGTGTAACTATTGCCCTAGTTTTTATACATTACAACAGCTTTGCAACAACAGGTAATATCAATTGTTATATTTTATATTTAAAGTAACATGAAACTATTCTAGAACTTATTATGGAAGAAAATACAGAAATTAATTTCATAAATGATACCAGTGGTGGTAGTTCAGTGATATGTACAACAAAAGGATGTAATATGACTGCTGAAACTTTACAGAGAAACATAAATTTTAATGTAGATCCATGCAATAATTTTTACGAGTTTACTTGCGGAAACTTTATTGAAAATAAAAAAATTCCCAAAGATAGATCCAGCATTCAAACAATGAGTTTACTTACAGACAGAGTAGAAAATCAACTTTTAGAAGTCATTAGTGAACCAATTCAACCAAATGATATTCAACCATTTGTATTAACAAAACAATTATTTAAAGCGTGCATGAATGAAAGTAAGTAATACAAAATATGATGTGGCCAGCACATTACTTTCGTCTATCCTGTGTATTATATACAAATTCCATACATATTTTTTTTGCAAAAGATCCTATATTTCCAGTAAAATTATTTCATAAACAAACTCTGCAAATTGCACTTGACACCGACATTTTCTTGTTCTTTAGTTTTACCCACTCGTTAGGGGTCGCTATTTTTATTTTATTCTTCCACTCATTTTTGTTCTGCGTGTCGTTCTCATTCAGTTCCTTTTCGCTCAAGTCTTCCGCAATATATTCCTTCCATCTTATCTTTGGTCTTGTTCTGGTTCTTCTACCTTCTACTACTAAGCTATTCATTCTTCTTCCAATATATTCTTCATCTCTCCTCATGACATGTTCAAACCAATGTAATCGTCTCTTTTGTATATTTCTAGACATTTCTATCAATTGAATCATTTCCCTTATCCTTTAATTCCTTACCCTATCTTTCCATGTGTTTTCCAACATCTATCTCAACAATCTCATCTCTCCCACATTCATTTTCGTTTCATTGACACTGACATCTGTCAATATGAATTATTTATAATTCTTTAACTCTCTATCTATTAAATATGAAGTATAAAATACAATCATATTGTATAGAGAAAAATACATTCTTTAATTTATAAAATAACATTAAATGTCAATAAATGGTATTTAATTGCTTTTTTTCAAGAAAAACTGTTAAAAGCTGAAAAATGAGGGTGGTGGACTAATTATAACCAAAATCTAATCATGTCTGCATATGGATCTAAACTCGAGGAATATGAAGAAATTATAATTCTTGGAATTGTGGTATTGGAGTTATGCGGTTCGAAACGATCGTCACATACACACACACACACACACACACACACACACAGATGCACACACACATATATCAGACATCATCGTAAAAATTAGTAAATTCATATTCTAGGGACCTCATTAAAAACTCACTATCGAATTTTTTGACCAAAAACAATACCTTCCTTACCTAAAGGTGACTTAAAGTAAAAATCTGTGGCCTAATTAAAGTACAACCAATTTTTGACGTAAATGAGAGTGATTGTATCACCAAAAGACAAATGTTTATTGTCCGCAATTTAAAGGAGACCGATTTAACTTCCAAAATTTTTAGTTTGTTTGTTTATCACGTTATACACTTCTGGGATGATTTTGTTTTTTTCTCACAAAATTATCTTAACATAGGAGTCATGAACTTATGAAGATAGATCCTCTACAGAGAGTGTCAAAAGTAACGCCCGCGCATTTGGGATTTGTTTCAAAGGGCTAAAACAAATTTTGTGTCTTTCGTTATCAAGTCATTGGAAACACATATCACATATTAACATTTAAACTTTAATAAAAGCAATAATATTAGAAAACAAGAGATCTGTTGTCAGAATGCTCTATACATTTTCGACTTTTGACTATTAACGCTGTAACAGCGAGAATAATTATGTTACGTAACAAATTAGAGCGACCATGCTTTTGATATTTTATCATGCTTCCAACAAGAACAACTAAAGTCGGATATTCATTGAACCAATGTCACATAAAAAATCTGTTGTGACCAGCACAATACCTCTCGCCACTTCCGTTTTTGATTACATAAGTATAGGGCGCGAGCAGTCATGTGACATTGTTGGCCTTGCAAACAGATATGGAGGCCCGTTTCAGAATGATAATTATTAATTATGTACATAGATGTCAAATTTCAGAATTTTTCTTTAAAAATTTCAAGATTTTCTAAATTCACGTAGTTAATTTGACACCAGGAGTGTGGAATTTACTTGTCGAGGAAAATAAACCACATGGAATTGGAAAATCACTAAATTTAGAATGAGAAATTATGATATTTGACATCTATGTACATAATTACTAGCTAGCATTCTGACACGGGCCACCATATCTGCTTGTATACGCCAACAAAGTTACATGACTGCTCGTGCCCTTAGTATTTAACACTTCTTGTATACCTACAGTCTACACCAAAAAATCTACTTATATCTATTTCTTATATTTAGATTGTTTAATTTTAATTTCATTCTATGAAATTTTTTTGTCGTACTCTTCTAATTTGTCGAAATGTTTCCAATTCATTGTCGGGATTGACAGCATTTTTGAAGGGTACATGTAATATACCTATAATTTTAAATATTTCACTATTAATACAATAAGAAATAATATAATGTATGCAATTTTTGAAACTGACATTTATCTGTCTACAAACATTTTAATTTTGAATTGGTTTCCGTGACGTTATTTGTTCTGTGAGGTTTATTGCAATAGATTATTATATACCTTATATTTCTTTATCTTAAAATCTATAAAAGATATAATATAAAATATTTACATTATCAGATAGAGAATTTACTTTTCTTTATAATATTACCAAGAATATATATATATATATATATATATATATATATATATATATATATATATATATATATATACATATATATATATATATATATATATATATATATATATTTTAAATAATTTGTAGAAGATTTTTTTTAAGAATCTGCTACTTCCGGTTATCTATTTATTACCAAAACCTTTTCAGCTCTTCCCAGTAATGTCTGATTAAGAAATACGTAGTTAAACATACATTAAATATTATAGTTTTTGAGAAATCGTCCTTCCATCGTCACACACACATACACGCAAACGCGCACGCACACACACATCATCGTAAAAATATTAAAATCGGATTGTAGGGTACCTTAAAACGAGCTCATTCATTAAAATCTGGATATGCGATTTTAGCATGAATCCAATACCTCTCGTTGCAAGAGGTCAAAATACTTATTGTAGTAATAACCAATATAGACATGTCGGTGAAATCTGGAAGAGCTTTAGCGCTATATACACTTTAAATCACAGAATTAGTGATATGTGTAATCATCAAATCAGCAATAATAGTGCAGAAATCCTAATTTCACAATGTTAATAACACAATTTTTTTTTGTTCATTTTAAATCACTTATTCCCAAAATTACAAAATGTTTACAATAAGCCAAAACCATAATACTGCAACTTTTTATACACTTAGTTTCGTGTTCTAGAATTATTAGAAGACCGTGGCAAAGAACCTCTTATGAAGATTTTGAAGAAACTAGGAGGCTGGCCTATTTTAGAAAAGAACAAGTGGAATGAAACGAAATTCAGCTGGAGCGAAATACTCATAGATATAGCAAAACTTGGACTTGTTCCTGATGTATTATTTTCTGTTTACATTGATAACGATTTCAAGAACAACACTAACTATATTCTAGCAGTACGTTTTTCTGTAACGAGAAAGAAAACTTTTCCTAATGTTTGTTTCGTTTGTAGATTGATGAGGCAATGTTAGGCTTAGACAGAGAGTATTTCATTCAAGGATTAGAAAATGAAATAGTTTCTGCTTATTTTGAATACATGAATAATATAGCTTTTGCGTTAGGAGCTGACGGGATAAGTGCAAGGGACGAATTAAAAGAAATCCTGCTATTTGAAATGAATATTGCTAGTGTAAGTACATACGAGGGGCACGCTGAAATTTTTGAGATAGTAGTTCTCTCCAGCATAAATTTTTCAGGCGTCAGGCATCACCTTTATCTGACGATAGAACGATTTGGTTTGATGCGATTAATGAATTGATAATCGTACCTTATGTGCGGCTGTCGAACGACGAGAAGTATACATACAAATTGATCTTATACGACGACAGTAGGGTCTGAATAAAACTTATCATATGACTGAGCCAGTTTAAGAAACAAATTATTTGAAAATCTGTTCATCTCATAGATCTCATGGATATTTCGTGATATTTTCAAATTTGAGGCTATTTAAAGAATAATATTTTTCTTCGAGCGTATTATAATATTCATATTATGCTACGCATTTATTAAAAAAATGTTAGCTTCTTAGTTCATCGCTGGCGTCAGCAGTCGACACAGCAACACGGACCATATTGGCTGCGTTCGGTTTTACGCTCTGAGCACTCGATGCCATTCGGTAATTACATCTGAGCAATCATTTTGCTCAGCTCTACGTTCGATTATTAGCTTATGGAGCGCACAGAGTCCGATCTGTTCGCTCGTTCTCTAACCATGGAGCAAGTTGAGCAGTTGTCTGGCGCATGCGTATTTAAGCGCAAATTTAAAATGTTTGTCGCCGGCAATGCAAACAGTGTCTATTCTATGTATGAATGTTGCCATTTTCGTATATCAATCAAAAATGTTTGAAATGTATAAATTAGTCATTTTAGAAAACACTTTTCTACATAATTTTCAGCTTTAAGTTGTGCATAATCATTTCCACATTCTGAATCAAAATCATCAAACAAACGTTCATAACTCGCGCACAGTACACATGTTAAGAGTTCTTTATAATTTTCCGTTTTTATTTTAGCGCAAATTAAAGTGTGAAAATGGCAGCTAAACGCTCTATCCGTTCGGTTATTCAAGCTACAAATCAGAAATCGCAGATGAATCTGTGACGTGATCAGATCGCTCAGAGTACTCGACAGATTTAAATACCGAACGCACCCAATGAAATTTGTTATTTGACAGTTGTATCATTTGTGTTTCGTAGTGTACACAGCTAACTTGAAATTGCAAACCCTACAATTAAAACAATTCCAAAGAAATATAAAAAAAATCCTAAATTTATCTTTGAAACACTTGAAGAAAAAATAGTATATGTCATTCGAAGTAGAATGCCCTTTTTGTGTTTCACCTAGTTTGCCTGGCCTCGGCCGCAATAGCTGGGTTCAACACAAAAAGACCGCTTTCTACTCCCAATAACATAATATACCATTTTTTAAATTTTAAAACTTAGAACGTAGACAAAAATTCTTGCAACAACCTTATTTAATTCCATTTTTAAATAATTCTTCGGATCCATGAATTCATCTGTTCAATTTCTCTAATCAATTCATATGTGAATAACGATTAGTTGAAATACCCAAAATTGTATACCATTTTATTTTCTTTTTCCCTTAAAATCGGTGTTTTATTTTTCATTATAAAATTTTATAATATTAGATATTGTTGATTTTGACATTTTTCTTCATTTATTTTTATCACAAAACATTTTAATTTTTTAAAGACTATTACATATCTAAAATGAATGCGATATGGTATAATTTATTCCATGATGATAAATAAACAATTTTAAAACCAATCTACATTTTTAATTTAGTCATATCCAAAATGCTTACAGTTTTGGTCACATATTTAATTATCTATAATCGTTCAATAATAATACATTTTAAACATCCACAAATATACTTTTTATTTCAATAACATAATAATTTAATAATAATAATAATAATAAAATTTTAACACATAAAATGCCCAATACAAGTAAATGTAACAATAACTACATATTTACATATAAAAATAAACGAGTATAATTTGGTTTACTTTCGGTTTTTTCATTTTTTTCTGTATTCATTTACTTGAAAATAGATTTCATATTTCCAAAATGCGATAGCAGAGCAGAAGGAGAAGGCTTGAAAGTAGTAGGAATTTAAATTAGAGTAGATGTATGACGAATATGTTAAGGGCATTAAAAACTTGAATATTTTAAAAACTAATAACTTTGTTTAAGCTTAGATAACCCTTATCATACTGTAACGTTTTTATTTATATGGGTGAAGTGTAAAACACAGACAAATATTATTAATAAAAGAATACGTTTATTAAACGATATATAATTAAGGATTAAATATTAAGAGATAATAAAAACAACTAACACTATGATTAAATATTTATAAACATTAAGAATATTATTAAATGCTTAAACACTACGATTATTTATCTATACTAATATTTATATCACTACACTTATTTATATAACTACATTTATTTATGTTAACAACTGGTAAACTGTTTATTTATATCACTGAGTTCATTTCTGGTTGCTTGTATATATTCGACTGTCTCGCTGGCTTTGGCGGTGGGTTATATATACCTGGCTAGATTATTTCCAGAACCTCCTCGGGCCTAGTAGCACCTTCGCGAGGCGACAGTGACCTGTATACAAAGGAACTAGGTCACGGCGCAGTTACCCTCAAGGCGGCGCGTCGCAGGGATCGCGTTATCTCGGTCATCGCTCTGGTACATTCTTTCAGCGGCGAGGCACGTGTACTATTCTCACAGGGGCGCACGTCACACTGCCCCCTCCTTAAGACTGTTTCGTCCCGGAACAGTTCTTGATGACGAAATCTACATGTATTACCCTTGGTACACTTGGAAGTCTTGAAGAAGTGACAGTCGATGATCCGCTCGACTTCTTCTTTCTGTCCGTTCGGATTAAAACTACAGACGAGAATTTTCAACGCCGGTGAAACGGAAGAGGATCTCTAACATGGTCCTTACAATCCTCCAATCCAGACCGTCTAGACCACAACCTAACTTCGGTACCGCTAGCTTCAAAATGTCATTCTCCAGTAGATGATCCCTCAAATCGCATAGCGAGTTCCATAGGCTGTGATACGACGGTTTCTGGTACGAGCGTGGTTTTGTAACAAGGTAGAAGATGTACCGCTGATGGTCTGCATTGCTATCTCTCAGTCGTAGCGTTTTCCCAACAGATGGACGTTGGTTGGCCAGTTCTTGTAGTCGTCCATATTTCGCCTTAAAGACTGCAGCTATGCCGCGGGACACCTTTAAGTCTTCTGATACACAGTGGCCGAGGGAATAATCTGAGGATACGGTGAACAGGTCTCTATGTTCTTCTGTCGTCACGCCATACCGCGCCTTGTGACCAAAGGAGAGTTCTCAAATCTTCAAAAGTCGGTTCTTGAGCTATGATCCGACGAACTGTTGCTCCATTATGGCCTTCGTGGTTGTCTCCGGCAAAAGGGGCTAGCCGATTAAAGTGTACCACTCTCGGCTTCCCGGTAGGTTGTTTCTTAATTCTATAATCCACGTCGTTTATTCTTTTGACTACCTTATAGGGGCCCTCCCAATTCTTTTGCAGCTTTGGTGATAACCCGCGGCGCCTTTGTGGGTTGTAAAGCCACACTAAATCCCCAGGTTGATATCCACCCTTTTCGGCTTTGATGTCATACCGGTCCTTCATTCGGTCGCTGGCAGTTTGAATATTCGTACGGACTTGTTCATGAATGTCATCCATTCTTCTCCGTAAGCCCGTAACGTAGTCTTCTCCGGCCAGGTCTTCCCCAGGTTTGCTGCCGAACACCAAGTCGCATGGTAAACGCAACTCACGCCCGAATAAGATGTTTGCAGGAGTTTGCCCTGTTGTTTCATGCACTGATGAACGATAAGTCCCTTTGGTGGTTAGAGACTACCTTCGACAAATATCGGTTGATCGTTCTGTTCATTCGTTCAACCATGCCATCGGACTGCGGATGTAATGCAGTTGTTCTGGTTTTATTAATTCCTAATATCTTGCAGATATTTTGGAAAACGGCAGACTCAAAATTTCTTCCCTGATCGGAGTGAAGTTCACGTGGAGCCCCGAATCGGCATATACATTCTTTAACTAAGGTTTCAGCGACCGTGGTGGCTTCTTGGTTGGATAATGGATAGGCTTCAACCCACTTGGTGAAGTAATCCATGACGACCACGATATATTTATTTCCGTCGTCACTTTCTGGGAATGGTCCGGCTACATCAATCGCAATGCGCTCAAATGGACTGCCAACGTTGTATTGACGCATTGGAGCTTTTCGTCGTCTATGAGGACCGTTGCTTCCAGCGCAAACCACACATTTCTTGCACCAGTCTTTAGCATCTTCGGTGAAGTTAACCCAGTAAAACCGCTGGCGCAATCTTTCTAGAGTTTTGGTGACTCCAAAATGGCCTCCAGATCCGTCATGGATCTCTTTCAACACGTCTGGTATTCTACTCTTAGGAATGACCAACTGAGTTTTCTTCTCAGTTCCATCAGCATTGTCTACCACACACTTCAACAGGCCATCTTCAATGACCATGGAGTCCCATTGCGCCCAGTACGCTTTTACACTCTGTGAGTGTGGTGCAACGTCTTCCCATATTGGTTTGCATTCTTTTGCTTTCCACTCCAATATAATTTTCAAATTTGGGTCATTTTCTTGGTCTTCGCGTAGTCCATCGGGCTACCAATTATCATCGACTACTGTTGTCCTGGCAACGGTAAACTGTTTATCTTCAAGTCGACTACAATGTTTGCAGTCATCTTGGCAAGGCCTTCTGGACAATGCATCGGCATTACGATGGCTGGTACCTATCCTGTGTTCGATTTTGAAATCGTATTCCTGTAGTCTTTCAATCCATCTAGCCACCTGACCTTCAGGATTCTTGAATTGTAGCAGCCATTTTAATGCAGCATGGTCAGTTCTAATCAAAAATTTTCTTCCGTACAAATATTTGTAGAAATGTTCCACGGATTTCACGACTGCCAAGAGTTCTTTTCTGGTCACACAGTAATTCCTTTCTGGTTTTGACAAAGTCTTACTAAAGTAGGCAATAACCTTCTCATGCCCATCTTGTATCTGGGAAAGAACGCCACCAATTCCGACGTTGCTGGCATCTGTGTCTAGAATGAATTCTCCTTCAGGTAAAGGATAACTCAAGACGGGTGCGCTTGTCAAAGCATGTTTCAGTTCCTTAAATGCAACTGTACAGTCCATTTCCCAGATAAATCTTCTTCCTTCTTCAGTAAGCCTCGTCAGTGGCTTGGCTATGTTGGCAAATCCAGGTACATATCGTCGATAATAGGTACACAAACCAAGGAAACTTCTAAGTTCGTGTTTGTCCCTAGGTGCTGGCCAGTCTCTCACAGCCTTTATCTTCTCCTGGTCGACTGCAATACCCTTACCGGAAACCACGTGTCCCAGGTAATGAACTTCTCTCTGAAACAGGTGACACTTCTTCGGGCTAAGTTTCAGGTTAGCTTTCCTCAATCTCTGGAAAACCTCTTCCAAATTCTTCATGTGGTCCTCGAATGTCTTACCTACCACAATAATATCGTCAAGGTACACTAAACAGGTCTTCCAAGATAGGCCAGCCAATACTGTTTCCATGAGCCGTTCAAACGTTGCAGGAGCATTGCAGAGCCCAAACGGCATTACGGCAAATTGCCAGAGTCCTGTACCAATGGTGAAGGCTGTCTTCTCCTTGTCTTTTGGATCCAAATCTACTTGCCAGTAGCCGCTCTTTAGATCCAAAGTGGAGAACATTTTTCAGCCAGCCAAAGTGTCTAATGTGTCGTCTATTCGAGGTAGCGGGTAGCTATCCTTCTTCGTCACGTTGTTAAGTTGACGATAATCGACGCAAAATCGTGTAGAGCCATCCTTCTTCTTCACTAACACCACTGGTGAAGACCATGGACTGCTTGAAGGTTCAATCACACCTTCCATCTTCATGTCCTCGATTATTCTTTCCGCTTCCTCACGCTTCGCCAATGGTAGTCTTCTTGCTGGTTGACGGATGGGTCTTGCGTCTCCGGTGTCTATTTTATGATGAACTATATTAGTTCTCCCTTTGGTTTTCTCATCAAACTGGAACACATCTTTAAAATTTCCAATTAGATTCTTTGCCTTTGTTCTCTGGTCGGCGGTCAATTCTTCAAACGATGTTGTCAATTGATTGATTAACGTGTCCGGAACTTTATGAGATGTGTTCCCTTTCGCCTTTACAGTTCGGATAATCGAGGATACTGCCGAGCATTCTCCTACAATTGTTCCTCTCTTCAGAACAACAGGATAAAAATTTACGTTCATTATTCGAACTGGTATTACCCGGCTGGCTTTGACCAGTGATTTTCCGACAACAACTCCAGTGCCAGTTTTGGCATCATCATTCTTGGGCTCCAGCATAACGATACTTCCCTCACAGAAACTACCATCTAAATGTGCTTCCAGGATAGTTTCACTTCGTTCTGGGAGAATAACGTTCTCGGCCATTAGTACGCGCACGGCTTTGTCATCTCGTGGATTTAATACGAGTTCTTCTTCATTGACCATCATCACTCCCTTCTTCAGGTCAAGTTTAAAACCATGCTTTGACATTGCGTCCATTCCGAGTATTACTTCATCTTCAACTTCAGCTACCAGCGCACGATGTTTAAAAGAGGTGTTTCCAATAGAGATGGTGACATCAACTTCTCCTAATGAGGTAGCTTGTTCTCCCGTTGCTTTGCGTAACCGCCACTTAGTTGGTTGAAGATGCGTCTTGCCAGTTTTCCTTATGAAGTCGGGTCTAATTATAGTTTTTGTCGCACCCGTATCCAGTAGCATTTTCATTGGCCTTCCGTTAATAGAGCCATCCACATAGATGCTATTGGCTTTATGATGAAGAGATGCGACATAACTGATGGATTGTGGAGCTACTAGATTACGGGTCGACAGTTGCCCCTTCGCATCAACCCGATTTAGTTTTCCGACTCCTTTACTTCCTTTGTAGATTCCGTCTTCTTTTGCATTTCTGCAAAGTCTCTGCGGATGGCCCAGTTCACCGCAACAGCGGAGTTTCTTTCTTCCGGTAAACACTTCACTTGCAATTCGTCGCACTGTCTCTTCTAGATCTTCATTGTTTTCTTTTCTCTCAAAATCCATACTTCGCACTCGCGATTGGTTACGTGAAGCTTGTTTGGCAGCTTCATGCTCCAATGCATATGAGAGTGCATCAGTTAGAGTTTTTGGACGGGCCAATTGCAATGCTTGCTGAGTTTCGCTGTCCCGAACCCCGTAAATGAATGATTGAGTGGCCAGGCACTCCAAAACGCTGTCAGAAGCCGTAGGATGTGCGAGATGAACCAAACGAGCTACGTCAACTTCAAATTCTTGAAGGCTTTCTTTTGAACTCTGATACCGGTTCCTCAGTTGCGTCTGGTACACCTGCTCCAGTTGCGCATTTCCATACCGCATATCCAATCGCTTGACTAGCTGGTCGTAGTCCTCTTGTTCTTCTTCTTTCAGCGTTTGCAGGATGTCGATAGCTTCTCCGCGCAACGAGACAGTCAACGCCGTAGCCTTCTCTTCGGGCGTCCAATTATTCGCTTTTTCGGCCGCTTCAAATTGTTTTAAATAATTTGGCCACGAAGACTTTCCATCAAATTCCGGAGTTTTTATGTGCATTTTTGAAGTAGTATCATGTTTTACTACTTTTCTTCCTTCTATTAGACTTGGCTCAGCCACACCAGAATTCGGAATTGACGACGATGTAATTTTAGTGATTTTTTCTCGTAATTCTTCTATCTTCCTCACACTTTTCTTCTAAATTCTTCAGGTCTTCTTCAGTTTTTCTAGAATTTTCTTCTAATTTTTGTTTTAATGTTCCTGTCAATTCTTCTTTTAATGTTCTAGAATTTTCTGCCAATTCTTCTTTTAATGTTCGAGAAATTTCTTCTAATTTATTCTCTAATGTTCTACAATTTTCTTCCGCCTTTCTAGAATTTTCTTCCAATTTATTTTCTAATGTTCTAGAATTTTCATCTAATTTTTCTGTCAATTCTCCTTTTAATATTCGAGAATTTTCTGCCATAAGATTTAATTCTTCTTTTAATTTACCAAATTCGGATAGGTCAAATAAGTAATCGTCCGCATTTTCACCAGCAGCGATTAATGCTTGCCGCAGACAAGATTGTAGAACGCTTTTCAGTCCTGTCGTATCTAATTCTCGTTCTTCCAGTTCTCTCTTGAGATCACTTACTTTTAATTCACTTAATTTTATTTGTTTAGTCGCCATTTCATTTATTTTTATTTATTTACACTTCACAGTTTAACAATCGCACTTCTGATACCAATTGTAACGTTTTTATTTATATGGGTGAAGTGTAAAACACAGACAAATATTATTAATAAAAGAATACGTTTATTAAACGATATATAATTAAGGATTAAATATTAAGAGATAATAAAAACAACTAACACTATGATTAAATATTTATAAACATTAAGAATATTATTAAATGCTTAAACACTACGATTATTTATCTATACTAATATTTATATCACTACACTTATTTATATAACTACATTTATTTATGTTAACAACTGGTAAACTGTTTATTTATATCACTGAGTTCATTTCTGGTTGCTTGTATATATTCGACTGTCTCGCTGGCTTTGGCGGTGGGTTATATATACCTGGCTAGATTATTTCCAGAACCTCCTCGGGCCTAGTAGAACCTTCGCGAGGCAACAGTGACCTGTATACAAAGGAACTAGGTCACGGCGCAGTTACCCTCAAGGCGGCGCGTCGCAGGGATCGCGTTATCTCGGTCATCGCTCTGGTACATTCTTTCAGCGGCGGGGCACGTGTACTATTCTCACAGGGGTTCACGTCACAATACATTTTTAAGTTTTAATTTTAATGTAAATGACCCATTATCTAAATAGTTTTTATGATCGTTTCCTGAATTTTAGTTTTCCCCTTTCTTGCTCTCCTGCTACTTGCCGAATGGTCACTGGATTTCCCGGATTTCAAAAATTTCAGAGTGGCCCTAACATATTCTTTTATTTACAGCATACTTTATCTATACCAGAGAGAGAAAATATAAGTAATTTATACAACTTAAGAAGTATTAAACAGTTACAAGAAACATATCCAACAATTCCTTGGTTGCATTATTTAAACAATATGTTATATTCAATGGTTAATTTGACAGAAAATGAAACTTTACTGCTTACAGTACCAAAATATATAAAAATAATAGAAATACTAATTGAACAAACTCCAAAACGAGTACTAGCTAACTATATAATTTGGCGAGTAGTTAAACAAACAATTCCATATTTATCCAAAGACTACTATAAATTTCGTGATGAATTTGAGAAAGCAATGACCGGAATTAAAAGTCAACCACCGAGAGAGAAAATATGCGTAAGACGTACCGTAGATGATATGAGTATAGCAGTGAGTGCTTTATTTGTCAGAAAATATTTCAACAAAGAAGCGAAAAATGATATGGTTGAACTGGTTAAAAACATACAAGCTGAATTTAAAATTATGTTAGAAAATGTCGACTGGATGGACAATATAACAAGGAAAAGCGCATTAGAAAAAATTGATGCCGTTTATGCTCATGTCGCTTACCCAGACGAATTAATGGATGACAATAAACTTATCGAATATTATAAAAATGTAAGGTATCTAGGGTGTGTATAGGATAAGGATAGGTAGTATTTGAGAAAAATGATATGGTGACATGCATAAATTGATCGAGAATTTAAAACGAGAATGAGTGCTATAAAGGTGCCTTATTTTCTATTTTTTTTTAAGTATCTCCGGTGACATTAACGATAGAGTAAAACAGTTTGCACATTCCGGGGTCTAATTTTTAGCAGATTTAATAGTTACCACATGAATTTTCTATTACATTTTATGTTTAAGCTTGAGACTAAAATTTGTTTTTCGCTTATTTTGAAAATACCTCATATCTCGAGCAAAAAAAAGTTTAGGTAACTGCTATTACGTCTTTTGCGTAAAATAACATTGCGTTTCTTTTTAAACTTAGTAATTCTCGGGATGTAAAACAAATATATATTATATGGGAATCTACGTTAAAAATATGTAACTTCACAATTGTTTTATTTATTTTATTTTCTGAAACTTTCACATATTCTAAAATTTTGAGGTCTTTTTCATTTCATTTGAGCGATATGACTTTTTTAAATATTACTTTAAAATATGTATTTTACAGTATGTGACAGGACAGTTATATGTAATTTTTTTTTAGAATTGTCATCAGTGTCCCTCGTACTTTTTAAAGCTAAAATGAATTACAAGAAAACTCATGTTAGAAAAAAAAAATTGATTTTTTTTACATTATTCGGTTATTGTTTAGTGAAACCCACAATGTTATAACATTTTTTACTTTAAATTTTACTAGGTACATTAGAAGACCTATCATCATTTATTTCTTAATGACATGTTTACTCATTCTTCAATTTAAATAGTTTAGAAAGCATATTAAATAACCGAAAATGCCAGTAGTGACTATTAAATGTGTCTTAAAATATTGGCATTGGAATGTGCTAACGGTTTCGCTTTATCATTAATATCAGAAATACCCTAAAAAACATCTAAAATGAGACATCTGTACACTGTAGAGAAAAAATTATCTAAACTCCATTTTTTCGGGCAAGGCTACTTATTCACCGGCGTGCTTACACTGCTGGAGAATTTACTGTAGGTAGAGCAGAGTTAAGGCCTATTTATATCAACGCAAAGCAAGACGCGACGCAAGTACGCAAAGCAGTGGGTAACGCAATCGCGAAATGTGTAATTTATAACCACGCTAAGTTTGCTGCTTGTAACCAATCAGAAAGCATAGTGCAAATCGGGAATTCTTTTGAAATTTAACGTTTACATAACCTCTACCGTGCAAGAAGCACATGCGTGCGCCTCTTGTGAAAATACTGACAAGTGATTGGTTACACGCTAAAGGGAACGCAAGGCATCACGCAGAAAGTTGAAAGTTGGCCATCTCTTGCGTGTCGTTCATTGCGTTACCTACTGCATTGCGGTTATATAAATAGCCTGTATTACAAGCAAGTGTTTTAACTCCTTACGTTACCTATTGCGTTTGCGTTACGTCTTGCGTTGCGTTGTTATAAATAGGCCTTTACTACTAGGGTAAATTCAAGCTAAATTACTCTACACTCTACGGCCTATGTACACTAGACCATCTAGGTAGGGTAACCAAGTGTTTTTCTTCTTTTGTGTGTGGGAATCTTCCAAATATGCTCGGTTAAATGGGTATAATGGAGTGATTGTGCCTGCTTTAATCTAAAATAGTGAATGCTCTTCATGAATGGGAAAGCATAAAAGAGAGAGAATATCGTGAAAATGATGTATATACGTAATAAATGTGGGTATGCTTGATGGAATCGCGTGAGGAATAATTTGGTGTAGAAAAAATGTATGAATGGGTTAGGTGCAGAGTTTTGATTCGGATATTTACAATTCCAGCTTACATTAAATGAAAAATTGTACTTAGAATCTGCGTTAAATTTATCGTTATTTCAAGACAAGCGATTTATTCTAGAAACTCGAGTACCATACAACAAAACTAAATGGACTCGTCATAGCTTTGCAGCACAAATAAATGCATATTATTCTCCAACAGAAAACAGTATAGGTATAGTATAAAACTTCGTAAAATATTCCAACTTCAATCTATTTATTTTTAGAATTACCTGCTGGAATATTGCAAGACGAATTCTTTTCAAGCGATCGTCCCAAATATATGAACTATGGTGGTATTGGATTCGTTGTTGGGCATGAAATCACGCATGGATTTGATGATTTTGGAAGAGAATTTGACATGGATGGTAACCTGGTGAATTGGTGGGCAGACAGCACAAATGAAGCTTATAAGAAAAAAGCTAAATGTATTATAGATCAATATGGAAACTACACTATAGGAAACTTAACAGTAAGTATTTTACATATACACAACATAAAAATGATCTCTGCGGTGCTCTCTCGACGAGATGGACACCCACAGAATGATGAATACAGATCACCACGAAAATCTTCACAGTCAGCAATCAGCTGTAGATTAGGTCACTTCTCTGACATCGTTTGGACGTCCTTCCCTTGTTACCCTGAACCCTCATAATATGATGAATCCTAACCTACACGGCAATCTTTGCTGTCAGCAATCAGTGGTAAATTTGGCCACTTTTCTGCCATTGTTTGGACATACTTTCTATATTGGTCCTGCAGATTGGCCACTTCTCTGCCATTGTTTTGAGGACGGTTTCTCATTGGCGCGACTGAGGAATTTCCGAAAATGTGTCCTTGCCGTTCCAGTTAATGTAGCAGGACGTAACAGGTTTAGTTACTTATGAGCTCCATAGTTCTCTTAAATTTTTTGTTGGTTTCTGATGAGGTAACAAAAAAACATACCTCGTTATTCAACTAGAACAACAAGAAAAAGTTTATGACCTCACTAACCCAAACTCTAATGCCCGGTTGCAGAAACGTTCATCAACGCTTTGTTTAATTAACGGATTATCAAAATGAACAAATTCGAATCAGTTTCCTTGTTCTTATGACATTTAAATCATTGCTGTCAAAAAATCACGTTGCATTTGTTCATTTTGATGATCCGTTAATTAAACAAAGCGTTGATGAACGTTTCTGCAACCGGGCATAAAACTACTAAATAACGCTGAACGCAACACACATAGAAATGAGTCAGAATGACGTATGACGTTCAAATCAAATCGTTCAATGGTTAAATTAGGGAAAGGGAGGGGAACCCCGTACAGAGTGAACAGGTATTGTCACTACCTCGTGCTAAAGTCGTTGAATTTTGCTTGCTCTCTTTGATGTTCTCCGGAAAGCTCCAGATATTATCTGCCGGCCGTTTGAATCTGCCTGTTCCCACTGTCTCATATGTGTAAAACAGTACGCATATTGAGATTTACACGAGTTGATATATCACGCAGTGACCTACCGCCCTCACGCTCACGTAGGCGGGGCATATTAAAATGATAGAAATCGAATTTGAACTGAATTTGAAACATTTTGCAGAATATTTCAATGAACAAATTCGGATGAAAATTTTCTTTGAATCCGCATTTCTCGTAAACGGTTGTACACAGCGATTTCAAATTTGGGACGATCGCTTGAAAAGAATTCGTCTTGCAATATTCCAGCAGGTAATTCTAAAAACAAATAGATTAAAGTTGGAATATTTTACGAAGTTTTATACTATACCTATACTGTTTTCTGTTGGAGAATAATATGCATTTATTTGTGCTGCAAAGCGATTTCAAAATTTTATCATTTGCATTACCAATGGGGACTTATACAATTCAAATTATTCGATTGCCATCTAGTGAGTTAATACAAAAATTCGGTAGCCATCTAGTGAGTAAAAAAGTATTTAATAATTTGTTATGTAATGATCATGATTTAGCTCTACAGTTTGAGGTTTATAACGTGATCCCAAGAACTGTTTTTTGAAAGGAAACATTAACAGCACAAGATATAAAATAACAGGAACTACACAAAATAACATAAACAAACTTCTAAACACGTTACTTACTAAACAACAACAAATGACGGGATCAACAAAGAGAAGTGCTGAAGGTAGTGTTGCCATCAGTTCTCAAATGTTTCCCACTAGTTTGGACTTTAAAAACCACCAGAACCGCTAAATATGTACCCAAATAGGGCGCGAGCAGTCACGTGATTTTGCTGACCTTGCAAAGATATGGGGCTCCGTGTCAGAATGACAGCTATAAATTATGTCCATAACTGACAAATGTCATATTTCTTCATTCAAAATTTTATGATTTTTTGCTATTGTATTGTAACGTTTTATTTATATGGGTGAAGTGTAAAAATACGAGAAATATTATTAATTAAAATAATACGTTTATTAAACGATAAATAAATATGGTTAAATATTAAAAAGATAATAAAAGTAACCAACACTATGATTAAATAATTATAGTCTAATTTAAGACTAAGAATATTATTAAAGGCTCAAACACTAAAACTACTTATTCAAACAATATTTATATCACTATATTTATTTATATAACTACATTTATTTATGTTAACAACTCGTAGAATGTTTATTTATATCACCGACTTCATTGCTCGTTGCTTCTATATCACAGACTATTCGCTGTCGTTCCGACGGTATTTACACAGCCCAGTGTCCTTCTGGAACCTTCCGATGCCACAATGATACCGAATACAATAGATTTAGGTCAACGGTGTAATTAACACGTCTAGCCGTTCCGCCGCCGGGGATTGCGTCATTTGGGTAATTCCGGCGAGGGGATTACGTTATCTCTCGGGAACATTCTTTCAGTAGCGGCGCTCGTATACTCTTAACTCAGGTGCGCACGTCACAGTATGATTTATTTTCCTCGGCAACTGAATTCCATCCGCTGATAACAAATAAACCACATGAAATAAGAAAATCATGAAAAATTATGATATTTGTCAGTTATGGACATAATTAAGCTGTCATTCTGACACGGGCCCCTATATCTGCTTGCTAAGGTCAGCAAAGTCACGTGACTGCTCGCGCTCTATAGTTGTTATTGTATATTTTTATATTTTAATAAATGCTTGAAAGCAAATTTTGATGCGCTAAATAAAAGGGTAATATATTTATTACAGAAGGGAAAATATAATGTACACATTTATAGATTAACAAAATAAACGTAAATGAATATATATGCTTAACGCACAAGTCGCACTTACGAGTGGTGGAATAGTTGGTAGCTGGAGTGAAGTGGCAGTAAAATTTAAATACTCGAAAGATACCATACGGCGCTAATATAAATAAGAAACAGTTAATATATGAAAATTTTAAACGTGAACTATCCTAAAACAACAAAACTGAAGACATGAAACCACTAGAAAACCCGCTAAACCGCCAAAGTAAAAAGATCCCGCTAACGATATATAAAAACCGCTAGTTTTAGTGGGAAAATCACTAAATTGGCAACACTGGCTGAAAGGGAGAGCATTTTATGAACTCGGCTAAGATTTGTTGTCCTTTTCTAAATTGTGTGGAGGGGGGTCCGCCACCAATCCGCCGCGGATGACGTAAAAATTATAAGCCCCCCCCCCATTAAGCTGCCTCCGCACTGAATTTCTTAGTTAATTTTAATTAATTTTTGGTGATGCATTTTCAACGATTGTTATATAAATTGGGACACAATTTTTAGAACTTTGGAAACACCTTTCATACTATATTTCAAAATGTTATTGTTGTAATTATTTTCAGTTAAATGGAGAAAATACCCATAATGAAAATATAGCAGACAACGGGGGCATTAAAATTGCATACCGTGCATATAAACGCTGGGCCAAACGCAACGATCCTGAGCCTTCTCTCCCGGGACTATCCTTCACTCCTCGGCAGATGTTTTGGCTCAGTGCAGGAACTACCTGGTGCTCGAAATACAGGCAGGAATATTTAAGAGATATTATACTTACTGATGTCCATTCCCCCGCTCAATTCAGAGTAAATGGTGTGGTCAGCAATCAGGAAGACTTTGCAAAAGATTTTGGATGTCCGAAAGGCTCACCTATGAACCCTGAAAAGAAATGTACTGTATGGTAGAATAAAAATTTAGAAATATATTTATATATTGTCATTTATTATGGTAATATCTTTCCGTCTCCAAACAAGAAGGTCATTGGCGAGTTTATCTGTGGATTAAATGGTTCAATAATGGAATTTCAATATATAGTCCGCGAGCCAGGGTACAAATTTGGTCAATCATTTCCTCTCGGGCGATAACTTGTAAAATGCTTCAGAGAGTTGTATCATGAAGCTCCGTGAACGTCAGCTGCGGTTCGGTGGGTGGGTTAAGCAGCGGTAGCCTCCCACGCACGTTGAAAAAAAAAGAATTTTAATCATTACCTCTCGATTGAAAATTTATCAAATTATAGCTAATCCAATATCTTAAAGAAAAGAAAAAGTCAGCTGACTATTAAAGTAGTGGATAATACGTAAGCTGGTTACACGAACATGATAAAAAAATATATAAAAAAGATTATATCTTTCAGTTAGAGCATGAAGCATAATGTCGAATAACTTTAGATACATCATTTCCTCCCGGATAAAAATTTGTAAGCTGATAGTTAATATGATCCTGTAAGTAATAAAAAAAATCAGCTAGCAATATGCCGAGGGAAAACTCGTCAGCTGGTGCATTTAAATAGGCGATAGATGCTCCTGTCTGGCTCCTGCGTTACACCCTTCAGAGCATAAGCTGACAATCTTCCCACCGAGATATAGCCAGCTGACATGTTTATTTATTCACAATATCATATAAACTGTCATCTGATAAATTTTCAATTGAGAAGAAATGACTGAACATATATATTTTTTTATCATGTTCGTGTGACCAGCTGACGTATTATCCACCACTTTATAGTCAGCTGACTTTTTTTTCTTTAAGATATTGGATTAGCCATAATTTGATAAATTTTCAATCGGGAGGAAATGATTAAAATTCATTTTTTGTTCAACGTGCGTGGGAGGCTACCGCTGCTTAACCCACCCACCGAACCGCAGCTGACGTTCACGGAGCTTCATGACACAACTCTCTGAAGCATTTTACAAGTTATCGCCCGAGAGAAATTTGGTCATGAAAATCTGTTGCTGGCTCGCGGACTAATACATATGGCTCAAAAAATATAAAAAAAAACTTAACCACTGTAGCTTTAATTATTATAATAAAGATTACATATTATTTCGTAATAATATAATTATTTGCAATTGAATGTTATGTAGAAGGAATATGGTGACGTCAGTATGGCCTGAGTTTATATTGCTACAGTTATCAACCGCTATGGCATATTGTTTGTCTTTGCCTACCATGCTCGGCTTCCCCTTCTCCAGATATTTAATAATTTGTTCTCCTTAAGGTTGTTGCTACCCTACTATGTTAGTCAAAATATTCATAATTCGACTTCCGTAGTCGTATATATTCTGCGCATGCTTCACGTAACGATAAGCTGATAATATCGCATGTCATATTGCATTTAATTTATTTAAAAATATATTTTTAATTTTATTTTTTTTGTGGTATGAAAATTAATAATCTGCGTAATAATCATACTAAAACATAAAAATAAGAATAAATTGTAATAGAATAATTTTTCATATTTAAGTAATCCGCTCTAGCGCGCGCCATTGAGTCATGCCTATTTTCTTTTATTATTTTTTTTTGTCGTAATTAGTACTGCAACAGTATATTTAAAAAATCTGATGGGGCCAGCACATTACCTTCCGTCAATCCTATGTATTTCATACATAAATTTTCTTGCAAAAGATCCTGTATATATCCAGTAAAATTATTTCCTAAACAAACTATGTAAATTGCACTTGACACTTACATCTTCTTCTGTTTTAGCTTTTTCCACTCGTTTGTCCTTTTCTCTCAAGTCCTTCGCAATGCAGCCTTTCCATCTTATCTTTGGTTTTCCTCTGTTTCTTCTATCTTCTGCTACTAAGCTGTTCATTCTTCCTCCAATATATTCTTCATCTCTCCTCTTGACATGTTCAGACCAATATAATCGTCTCTCTTGTATCTTTCTAGAAACTATTATTACTCGACCGATTTCCCTTATCCTTTAATTCCTTATCCTATCTTTCCGTGTCTTCTCCAACATCTCAACATTCTCATTTCTCCGCCACATTCATTTTCTTTACATTGACACTGACATCTGTCAATTAGAATTTTCTTAATATAGTAGCTGTTTCCATGGTTATAGCATAGCTATATAGCTATGATTTATGAAATTTAATTCTTTATAATTCTTTAACTCTATATCCATTGAATATGAAATATAAAATGCAAGTAAGTCGTGTAGATAATAGTATATTCTTTAATATTTATAATAACATTAAGTGTCAAAAAATGATTTAACAGCGTTTTCTCAAGAAAAACTGTTAAAATCTTCAAATGAGGGTACTTCCGGTTGACCAGTTATAACCAAAATCTAATCAAGTCTGCATAGCATGTAAGGAAGAGGAATATGTACGTAAAAATTGTAATTTTTGCAATTCTAGTATTGGAGATATCGCGACCAAAATTATTGTCATACACACACACGCACACATACACACACACATAATATACAGACATCATCTAAAAATAGTAAAATCGTATTGTAGGGACCCTAAAACGTGCTTATTCATTGAAAAGTCACCACCGATTTTTTTGACCAAAGACAATACCTTTACCTAGAGGTGACGGAAGGTAAAAACAATCATATGCTATATTATTAAAAAATACAGTGACGAATGATTACAATATTACATTTTTATTAAATACAGAAGCCTTTGCAATATTATTTTTTGAATTAGACATTCGATAATATTAAATAACAGGTGTAATAATGAAATATTGGATTGAAATAGATGAAATATTTAATTAATTAATTTTCTTTAAATTTGAAAGTGTGGATAAGACAAGGAAATTTTATTTTCCTCCTTTTTCATTTTCTGTTTCACACTTGGGTGTACCATTTCCTATAATAGATAACTTTACTAAGAAAACTATCAAGATTCTACTCACAGACAATGGCAAAGAATAGTGTAATGCTCCGTTCAAGGCATTTTTGCGTAAATCTGGGATAAAACATCAATCTACTACATTTTACGCAGTAGAACAAAATGTTTTAGCAGAACGCATGAATCTTGCATTAATAGAGAAAAATCTTTTTAGAAACTGCGATGACTGCTGCCTATACATAAATCCAGTGGCGTAGCTAAGGGGGGGGGGTTGGGGTTCAACCCCCCCCCCTAAATATTCGGAAAGTCTTAAAAATTGTTTCAATAGAAAACATTTTACAAAACGCGGTTAATGAACTTAATTGTGAAATAAAAAAACGGCGTTTGACGAAATTGTGCGAAACAAGATGGGTCGAGAAACTTGACGCTGTAATTACATTCGAAGAGATGTTTATGCCAATTTTTCATGCTTTAGAAAATATTGAAGAACACGGAGACAAAGAATCCTCGAAAAAAGCATATACATTTCAACAGAGTTTAAAGGCTGGGAACTTCATTGTCTGCTTAGTAGTAATTCGTGAACTATTTTCATTTGCTCATCCACTGTCCATCTATTTGCAAAGTAAAAAGTTAGATTTATCATCTGCAATGGGCATGGCTGATGATTTAGTCATCTTGTTAGAAGACCTTCGTAACAATGCAGAGTCAAAATTTCAGGCACTGTTCCGCATTGCCTCGGATCTTTCAACTGAAATAGGTGAACAGATAAAGATACCAAGAGTGACAAAGATACAGCGACATCGACCAAATTACGAAGCTCAAATACCCCAAGATTATTATCGTCAATCGGTATTCATCCCTTTTCTCGATCATTTCATATCCCAAATTTAACATAGGTTTGTAAAGCATAAAGATATTCTTTGCAATATTCAAAATCTTTTACCAAAGTCGATCGTGAGTTTATCTGAAAACAAAGTAGAAGCCACTGTAAACGTCCTCTTAGAATTTTTTTCCAAATGATGTGATTACGAGCCATAATATTGTACTGAAAGAATGTATGTTATGGAAACAAAGATGTCACCGATTTGACGAAGAATATCCATCTTCATTCATAGACTCGCTGAATGACTGTTCTGAATCGCTATTTCCGAATGTGTATCGCTTTTTGAAAATTGGAGCTACTTTACCTGTAACTGTAGCGAGCGTTGAGCGTACCTTTTCAACTTTGAAGCGTAACCCAATGGAAGAAAATCGTCTGACCGGGCTTGCGTTATTAAGTATTCACAGAGAAATAGATGTGAATGCCACAGACGTGTTGAATGTTTTCGCGCAAAAAAAGAAATATGTTATTATAAGTTTTGTTCACACCACGTATCGCTTTAAATACAATGTTTTGCATAGTTACGAATTTTAGTTGATGTTGAATTATTTATTGAAAATATTTATCCGAATTTTTTTTTATAAAGATGGAAATAATTCAAATTTTATATAATTGAGTGACTGTAAGAATAAATAAAATACCTCTATAAAATTAATCTGAGTTTTTTAATGGAATATAATAATATGCATGAAAAAATATTCTTAACTCGCAATGCGCATATAGTGCATGTTTGACACGCTAAATACGATGAGGCTAGGACCCCCCCCCCTCAAAAGTAAGGTCTAGTTATGCAACTGTGAGGAACCCCCTCCGAAAGTAAGGTCTAGCTACGCCACTGCATAAATCGATCACAATGTTGCGTGCTAAATGATAAAACAGGAAAAAATATGAACTGGAAACGAACCAAATTTGAGAATAATTCGAGTTTCTGGTTGTAAGGTTCATAACGGTCATTTGTGGTCGTGGGGTTGAGAGTGCTCGCCTGGCATCACAAGGTTTGTGCGTGTGGGACAGCGTTCGAATCTCACACGAGTCAGTTTTTAATAAAAACCGACAAACCCAGATGAGTCCGAGTGGCAGTAGAGGGCACTATAAGCTACTCTGCATGTTACGAGGGTGCCAACAGAGGGCACTTAAAATGTCTATGTATAATTGTATATATGTAAACTGTGATACTTTGTACAGGACAAATGACCTTATGACAAATAAATACATTATTATTATTGTAAGGTTCATATAATGCATGTATATTGAAACAGAAACGACATAAACTAGGCTTGACAATGATAAATAAATTTGATGAGTTGACATAATTTTTATTTTCAATTTAAAACTGTTTTATGTTATGTACAATGTGTTGTGTTATATAAGAGTAAAAGACTTACTAAAGGGCATCCACATAATCTTCAGAAGTGGGATATCTTGTATGCAGTATAAGAACAAAGATAAAGTAGATAAATATTTGAGCACGTTGTGCGAAAAAGAAAAAAATACCATATTCCGAGAAGTTTCGTACTACTTAAAAATATAAAATAATGATCATAGGAAGACACAGAAGTGGAAGTAAAAATTATTATAAAATATCACTAGGAAATGAAGAAGTAGAACAAGTTAGGGAGTTCAATTAAGTAGCAAGCTATTTTAATGAATTCGGATATTTAAATACGGAGACGTTGAGATGTGCAGACAAAAACGTGGGTCTAAAGTGTTTTGCTGTTTATTATAAAGCTTCAAATTTATAACACGTTAAATTTTGAAAGCATAAAGTTCAATATTGGAGGATAATGAGATATTAGTATCCAGCTGACGGATCAAGTAACATCTACAAAAGTATTGTTTGAAAAGTATATCGACAATTAGTATAACCTATAAAAAGTAAACGCCGTAAATTAACAATTTTTTCATTATTGTACGGACAACTAGCGGCACCTATTGGTGGCAACACCAATCACTATACACCTACAAGCAGTCCACACGCTGGACACTTCTGCACTGCGGATATCATACCAGCAGGCACTCGCATTTGTAACTTCAAGCACAGCTCCTTCACTTCGACTTTCAGCACTCCTCTAAATCAGTGCAATAGATCGTAACTAAATCGAAACAGGAATCATGGCAACATTTGAAGAAATAAAAAAAAATATTAGAAAACAAACACCCATTAAACGAGAATGTGGAAAAAATATAAATTACTGTCAACGAGTTAAATAATATAGTATCTAATATGTTACAAATAAACAAAATTAAATTTGAAGAACTAGAACAAAAAATAATAGCAAAAGATCAAAGAATATTTAGAAAATAAAATCAGAGAAAAAATCTGATATTCGGAAAAAAGATAATATTCAAGAGAACTTAGCACAAATATTCAATAATACATAATCTAAAATTACCAAATATAGACATAAATAACATAGAATGCATAAAAAAGTAGGAAAATTTGATATAAATAAAATAAGGACTCGTATTAATAGAATTTCTTGTAATACCATACCGTATGATTTAACAGAACTAAATATGTAAGTGATAAGGGGTCTATAACGGCCGTTATTATAACGGACACTTGAACGATTGCAATGAAAACTCAAGTCCTCAAGTGTTTGTAATAAAAATCACAGCATCATGATTCATGAATAGCTGGATAAAAGTCAGAGACAACTACAGAATCTACTTACGTAGATAAAACACTACGAACCGCCATTTTGATGAATGGCGAGAAAATTTAAAAATTACACAAAACTCGGACCTAACGCACAAAGCTTGAGCCTGCAAAATTCGAGCCTTTGTAATCTTTAAATTTAAAATATAAGAATAAATCTAATTACTCAATATGCCGATAGTGGCACTGCATAACGTTCAAACAGGAAATGTATTTCATTCCATGTTTGTACACACAGTTCGGAGAAATGACTTTTTGTAAATGTACAAAACACAAAATATGTTCAATATGAGAGAAGAATTTTTGGGAGATATTCCTGCTGAAATATTACAACAAGCTTCTGCGACATGTATAAATCTGCTGCCAGCCAAAACGAAAGGGAGGTGTCAAAAGGAATATGAAAACTATACAGTGGCACAAAACTAAAAACGTCAACACGGTAATTGAAAATGTATTATTGGCATATGCAAAGCAGATATCAGAATCCTTTTATCATACGTTTTTGTGGACAAAAAATTCAATGCTAAAACTTGCTTTGAAGGTTTACGATAACATTGACATTTCAAGGTTAGTATCTTGTAATTATGTACCTCATATTAGTCTATTTTAAATACATCTTTTGCAGATTATTCCTGTTTTTAAAAAGAAAGACAGATGGGTACACACCGAAAAAAAGCAAGAATTTTGTCGGAAGAACAAGTAACCAAATTTTTAGTGGAGGCGGATGACCATACTTTTTTGCTTGATAAAGTCATATTAATGTGTGGAATTTTTGGCGCCTGTAGGCATCATGAACTTGTATTACTGACTGTTGATGACTTCGAAGACACTAGGAAAAGCGTTTTAGTTACATTGAAAAATACAAAAAATAAGACCAGGACTTTCGTTATTTCAAAAGAAGGCCTCCCTTTTGATGCACACAATTTGTCCGCCTGATCTGCAAACGCGACGCTTTTTAATAACGTTAATAACTACAACAGAAAAAAACAAAAGAAGATACGAGGGATTTCCAGAAAAAAGGTTACAAATGCTGTTAAAAATCGAAAAATGAATATATTTCAACCAAATTTACAGGGTATGTTCCAAAACATGTCTTTATTTCTCCACATAATCATCATCAAGTTTGATGTACTTCGTCAGCCTGGGCACCAGCTTTTGTATATCCTCCTCGTATACACTCCGCTCCATTTGCAAAAGCCATTTCTCCACTGTCTCTTTCACAGCTTGATCGTTGGAAAAACGTATCCCGCCCAAAAACTCCTTCAATTTGGCGAATAGATGATAGTCCGAGGGCGCTAGGTCCGGGGAATTGGGTGGGTGAGTCACAACATTCCATCCAAAGAATACAAGAAGGTCCTGGGTGACACGAGCGATGTGGGTACTTGCATTGTCGTGAAGGAGGGACACACCGCGAGTCAGAATTCCCCTCCTTTTGTCTTTAATCTTTTTTTTAAATTTTTTTAAGGTCTCACAATATGTTTCAGCATTGATGGTGGTCCCTTTGGCCATTAAATCCACCAGCAAAATACCTTTTCTGTCCCAAAAGATTGATGCCATAAACTTCCGCTCTGAAAACTGCACTTTGAACTTTTTGGCCGATGGGTAATGGGTATGACGCCATTGTTGGGACTGCCTTTTGGACTCAGGAATAAAGTGACATACCCAAGTTTCGCCACCAGTCACAATTGAGTCAAGAAACGCCTCACCTTCCGTTTCATAACGTTCAAGAAATTCACGTGCGGCCAAAACGCGATTTTGGCGATGCTCCGGAGTCAACATTTTTGGCACCCATCTTGAACTCAACTTCCGGTAATCAAGTTTTTCTGAGACAATTTCACCCATGAGACTTCGTGAGATGTGTACATTTCATGGAGGCTGTCAATAGTCACACGACGATCATTGCGAATTTTTTCATCAATTTCCTCCAGAAGCTCTTCTGAAACGAGAGACGGTCTCCCACTCCTTTCTTCGTCAAGAGTGTCAGTGCGACCTTCTTTAAACAACCTAACCCACTTGTGAATGTGCTGACGTGACATTACCTCAGGCCCATAGGTTTCCACAAGTTGACGATGGATTTCGGCCGCGGACTCTTGACGCAAAGTGAGGAGCTTGATGACCGAGCGGATCTCACATCGGCGGTAGATGGAGCGAACGGCCCCTGTGGAGGTTGACGGAAGCTCCTCCTGTGACGACATTTCTCAACGGACTGAATTGGGCCAGGGCTCGATTTGACAGTTACAGAACCCCCCTCCACGCAGGTGTGCCAACCTTTGAAAAAAAAATATCCCTGCACCCTTCAGAGCACTTGTAACCTTTTTTTCTGGATATCCCTCGTATCTTCTTTTGTTTTTTGCTGTTGTAGTTATTAACGTTATTAAAAAGCGTCGCGTTTGCAGATCAGGCGGACAAATTGTGTGCATCAAAAGGGAGGCCTTCTTTTGGAATAACGACAGTCCTGGTCTTCTTATTTTTTGTATTTTTCAATGTAACTAAAACGCTTTTCCTAGTGTCTTCGAAGTCATCAACAGTCAGTAATACAAGTTCATGATGCCTACAGGCGCCAAAAATTCCACACATTAATATGACTTTATCAAGCAAAAAAGTATGGTCATCCGCCTCCACTAAAAATTTGGTTACTTGTTCTTCCGACAAAATTCTTGCTTTTTTCGGTGTGTACCTATCTGTCTTTCTTTTTAAAAACAGGAATAATCTGCAAAAGATGTATTTAAAATAGACTAATATGAGGTACATAATTACAAGATACTAACCTTGAAATGTCAATGTTATCGTAAACCTTCAAAGCAAGTTTTAGCATTGAATTTTTTGTCCACAAAAACGTATGATAAAAGGATTCTGATATCTGCTTTGCATATGCCAATAATACATTTTCAATTACCGTGTTGACGTTTAGAGTTTTGTGCCACTGTATAGTTTTCATATTCCTTTTGACACCTCCCTTTCGTTTTGGCTGGCAGCAGATTTATACATGTCGCAGAAGCTTGTTGTAATATTTCAACAGGAATATCTCCCAAAAATTCTTCTCTCATATGGAACATATTTTGTGTGTGATAAAAAATGCGAAAATATTACAAGACAATAAAATTTACATAGATGAAGATTAGTCTCCTAAAATTTTACAAGACAGAAAAATGTTGAAAACTTGAAAAAAGATTATAAATGTACTTTGAAACTCAATAAATTATATATCAGTGGAACAAAATATAAGTTGAAGATTTCCAGGATAACAAAAACAATGACCTAGAAACAAAAAAACTCGCCCTTGAGCATAAAAGTAATTCCCCAGGTACCTTCAGTGAATGATGTATAATGAAACGCAATCAGAACATGATTCTTCTGGAACATATGATAATAATACAACTACCATGTAAATGAACGGAATTTAGACATGACAAAGAAATAAAAGTGAAACCAAAAGCAAACAATCAAAAATAGGTAGCATAATACAAACAAGAACGATCTCAATCTACGTTGAAAAAACCACACGGAGAAAAGAACACAAAAACAAAATAGAAAATCTAACAAACAACATAAACCTGCAAAATGCTAGTCAATCAACGTCAATTATCTTTTGGAATATGCAGAGGTACAAAAACTTCACGTTGTTAGATTTTTTAAAAATAAAATATTTACTAAACTCGGACGTAGTATGCGTCTGCGAAACATGGACGGAACAAACAGTCCAAATAAAACCTAATTTTCTAAAACTATGTAACCAGCATCTCAGCTTAGCAATAAGAGATGCCAGTAGAGGACGAGCAATAGGAGGTCTGGCTATATACACCCAACAGGATTCCTGGTCCTTGATAATTATAAACAAAACAGTCCACTGGATTGTTGGAATTCTTGTATAGCAACGATACCTACATATTAATCTCAACCTATTTTTCACAAAGCTATGACCACTGTTGACCTATTTTCAAGTCTCGTAAAAGATATCATCGAATCATATCCCAGTACACCAATTATTATAGGTGGTGACTTCAACGCCCAAATAGGTAATATGAATCAAGTAGAGGAAGAAATTTTTGATGCAACCAATATGTTTTGAACGCATATCTGACAATAAAGTAAACAGAAAAGGCAAAATATTAGTTGAAAAATGGAAACCCATGGACTGTTTATTTTAAACGGCAGAACTAAAAGCGATACACCAGCTCAACCTACATTCGTAAGTAAACTCGGCCAAAGTATCATAGATCAGGTCTGGGACATTATTTCTAGCTTGCAGTTAATTATAAAAAATCGGCTAAATTCTAGAATCACGAGAATCATGAATATTGCTTTGATGGTTATGTTTAGTTGCAAAACCGTTAAAAACACTATATTCCACAAAAATTAGGGCACGAAAAGCTATACCTATTTATAGTGATTTTGGCATTTTTTCTGAAAAAAGTAAGGTTACATGAAGTACATATATTTCTATATTTAATTAGGTACTTACGCTTAAATACGAATAATACTGTTTTATATCACTCGACTTTTGTCAAATTGAGTTTTGTGCGTTAGGTATGGTTGTCTATATTTTTTTTTTTATAAAATCACATAAAGAATGAGTAACATAACCTCTCGGCTTTTGCCAAATTCAGTTCTGGGTGTTAGGTATGGTTATTGTTTATATTTTTTTTATAAAATCACATAAAAAATGAGTAATATAACCACTCGGCTTTTGCCAAATTCAGTTCTGGGTGTTAGGTATGGTTATTGTTTATATTTTTTTTATAAAATCACATAAAAAATGAGTAATATAACCACTCGGCTTTTGCCAAATTGAATTCTATGTACCAAGTTACAGTTACATTAAAGTATTTTTTTAAATTTGCAAGCGATAAAGTTTTTACAAATAGTTTTCACAAAAACATACAATTTTACAAAGAAAACCACTGTTTTAGTAACACTGGTTTCCCCTTTATTACTATATTATTAGAACTCGACATTATAAGACAATCATTGTGTAATTGGTCATCAGCTTTACATATGGTAAAAAAGAAACCCTCAGATACATGGCGTCCCTGCGGATATTACCGTCAGCACTTCTCTCCCCTATCATAGAGTAGACTACTTTTTTCTACCTGTTTACCTTGACCCTGCCTCAGCAAAACACCAGAAAAATTTCGAATGAACTGATCACGCCTACACATTTTTACACGTGTTTATTTCTGATATTTGGTTTTGACGTTTTGTTATACTAGCGGGTTTTTATATTTTAATTATAAATCTCCATAAACATAAAACACAACATAATATAAAAATGATTTGTCAAAATCATTCGTTGACAGACAACAGATATCCCATCTTGCTCCTTTTATTTTGTCTAAGGGGAGTTCAGTGCTATACTTTGGTTCACGAAAAACTATTCAAGGTCAGTTGTTCGAAGAAAGAATACACAGCACTTAATACATTAGTAGCTTAGCAACATTTCCTGTTAGAGAGAGAAAAATTATTTGACCTATATCTATGTAATTTGTTGCGTGACAGATATACGCAAATGGTGACATTACTTTCTAACACGTTACAAATAATAATGACGTATGTCGTAGAGTTACAGATATCTAATTATCTACTACACCGCCCTCTGTGCTAGAATTCACCCAGTGACGTTGACATTTAAATCAAATTATTATTCCATGGTTTTTGTCAAGTCTATGTTTTTGTGTTTTGCAAAAATATAGGTGAAGAGCATAAATATTTGAGAAAAGCATTATTTAAAAAGAAACATAATTTTCAAATAAATTACACTTATTTTTTCAGTTAAAATGTATCCTTCAATATTTCATGTTGCGCGTCTATGTATACGAAATGCAGTGAAGTTATCTGCAAGTAATATACCATACGGTTAATAAATGACCTTGAATAGTCATCTTTTGCGAACCAAACTATACTCACACTTTTTGTACATGTAAATGGGAAGCATTTGTGAGATGCTGGTAAGACTGATCTAGTGATATATTCATGCTGTTCTGATTCGGATTCGAGTTTAGTTCATGTCGTTGACGAGATATCTGTTTTATGTTATGTGCTATGTGTTATGTTATTTAAGAGTAAAAGAAAAGACATTTATAAAGAAAAGTGTGATATTTATTAAAATCCCAAAGCCATTCCCACAATCTATAACACATTATTTGAGTATTTTTTATTGGTAAGGTGCATATAAAACTGTATCTATAGACCAGAAAAGTGAGGTTAGAATTTGTCTTTGGCACAAGTTCATAGTTTGAATTATCTAGTATAGGTTTCATATGGGAGTTTGATTGTTAATAATTCGATAGTTCGTTCATTCATTCTAGGAAAGGTAAAGCAAGAAAATTATTGAAAATAACGTATGTTGTTGATAATCCTTCATGCGTCAATAAATAGGACAGTGTAACAGAAGCTATAATGCATGCCCGAAGTTGTATGATCAAATCGAGACCTACGTTCATTAAATTTTGTAATGTTGTATTTTTGTTTAAATAATTATAAACCGCGCACATGTGAATATTATTGTACGAATCTGGAAATAAAGGATTGATTTAGGTGCTCTATATATATATATATATATATATATATATATATATATATATATATATATATATATAAAATGCTTTGCATAAGATCAGAGATTTAACTTTATGAGAATTCTCGGCCTTCGAAGTTGAGCAAACATTTCCCCCGTCAGAAATATACAAAAATCAAAATTATGTACTTATCATTTGACCGTTACACTTTTCTGATATATTCTGTATAATATATAACTACATTATTTATTATTAATTATATTCATATTCATGAAGGGTCTCTATTAACACGTCTGATAGTCTACTATTAGGAATAACCAACTGTGTTTTCTTCTCAGTTCCATCAGCATTTTCTACAACACGCTTTAAGAGGTCACCCTCAACACCGTGGTGTTACATTGTGCACAGTACGATTTTACAGTCTGTAATTGCAGTACAAGGGTTTCCTATATTGGTTTGCCCTCCTTTACTTTACATTCCAATATAATTTTCAAAGTCCTGTCATTTTCCTGGTCTTTGCGTAGTCCATCGGGTTGCCAATAATTATTATCGACTACTGTTCTCCTGACGACGGTGGAATGTTTCTCTCCCAGTTGACTATAATGCTGCATGGTCAGTTTTCATCAAAAATCTTTTTCCGTACAAATATTTATAGAAATGCTCCACGAATTTCTCGACTGCTTGAACGTTTGATGACACCTTCCATCTTCATGTCCTCAATAATTATTTCCGTTTCCTTTTGCTTAACCAATTGCAGTCTTCTTGCTAATTGGCGCATGGGTCTTGCGTCTCCCAGGTCTATTTTATTGTAAAGTATATTAGTTTTGTCTTTGGCTTTCTTGTCCAATTGGAAAAAAAAATAAAATTTCCAATTAAATTCTTTGTCTTGGTTCTCCGGTCGGTGGTCAATTTTTGAAACGATGTTGATATCTTGTTGATTACCGGATTTGGAATTTCCTAAGATGTATTTTCCTTGTCCACGCTTTCTCCTACAATCTTGAGAACAGGATAAAATTTACATGCATTATTCGAACTGGTATTACCTGGCTGGCTTTCATTAGTGATCTTCCAACAACTCCAGTACCAGGTTTAGCATCATCATTCCTGCGTTTAGGTATAACAATATTTCCCTCAGAGGAACTACCATCTAATTGTGCTTTCACAATAGATTCATTTAGTTCTGGGAGGGTAACGTCCTTGGCCATTTGCATGCGCATAGCCTTGTCGTCTCGTAGCTTTAATATGTATTCAATATCAATATTTCGTACTTGTGATTCCTTACGTAAAGCTTGTTTGACAGCTTAATGATCTAATATGAAAGTGTGTCAACTAAAGTTTTTGGGCGAGCCAATCGCAATACTTGCTGAGTTTCGCAGACCAGGGCACTGAGTGAGCCAGGTATTCCAAAATTCTGTCAGGAACTGTAGGATGTGCGAGACAAACCAAACGAGCTACGTCGGCTTCAAATTCTTAACAGCTTTCTTTTGAACTGTGATACAGGTTCCTCAGTTACGTCTGGTACACCTGCTCCAGGTGCGCAATGCCATACCGCATCTTACCGCTTGACTAGTTGGGTGTAGTCCTCTTATTCTCCATCCTTCAGCGTTTGTAAGATGTAGATAGCTTCTCCACACAACGAGTCAGTCAACGCAATAGCCTTCTCCGTCGACGCCTTTATGTGCTTTCATAACCGCTTCAAATTGTTTTAAATAAGTTCGGCTACGAAGATTTTCCATCAAATTCCGTTGTTTTTATGTGCATTGTTGAACTAGTATCAGGTTTTACTACTTTCTTTCCCTCTATTAGATCTGCCTTAGCTACATCGGAATTTGACATTGATGACGAAGTAATTCTAGTGATATATATATATATATATATATATATATATATATATATATATATATATATATATATATATATATATATAAGTAGTCGATAATAATTATTGGCAACCCGATGGACTACGCAAAGACCAGGAAAATGACAGGACTTTGAAAATTATATTGGAATGTAAAGTAAAGGAGGGCAAACCAATATAGGAAACCCTTGTACTGCAATTACAGACTGTAAACTCGTACTGTGCACAATGTAACACCACGGTGTTGAGGGTGACCTCTTAAAGCGTGTTGTAGAAAATGCTGATGGAACTGAGAAGAAAACACAGTTGGTTATTCCTAATAGTAGACTATCAGACGTGTTAATAGAGACCCTTCATGGATCTGGAGGAGGCCATTTTGAAGTAAACAGAATTATAGAAATATTGTGGCAGCGATTTTATTGGATTAACTGCAAGAAAGATGTTAAAGACTCGTGCAAGAAATGTGTGGTTTGCGCTGGAAACAACGGTCCGCACAGACGACGAAGAGCTCCATTGCGTCAACAAAACGTCGGCAGTCCATAGCGCACTGCAATTGACGTGGCCGGGTTATTTCCAGAAGGTGACGACGGAAATAAATACACCGCGATTATCAAGTAGGTTTATGCTTATCCATTACCCAACAAGGAAGCCACCACGATCGCTGAATTCTTTTCAAAAAATATATATACTGATTTGGCGTACCAATTGAACTTCACTCCGACCAAGGAAGAAATTTTGAGTCTACTGTTTTCTAAAATATCTGTGAGATATTAGGAATTAACCAAACAAGAACAACTGCATTATATCCGTAGCATAGTAGAATGAATGAACAGAACGATCAACCGATATTTGTCCACAGTAGTTTCCAACCATCAAAGAGACTAGTACCAACACTTTCATCTGTTTTTGATGACTTATCGTTCATCTATACATGAAACAACATTACAAACTACTGTAAACATCTTATTCGGGCGTGAGTTGCGCTTATCATGCGACATGGTGTTCGGCATTAAACTTGGGGAAGACCTGTCCGGGAAAGATTACATTACGGCCTTACGGAGAAAAATGGATGACATTCAAGCTGCCAGTGGCCGAATGAAGAACCAGTATGACATCAAGGTGGATATCAACCTGAGTATTTACTGTGACTACAATCCACAAAATTTGTCGTCAAAGAAATTGGGAAGATCATGATGAGATTGTTAAAATGATTAACGACGTGGTATATAGAAGTAGGAAAACTCCTACCTGCCTGTAATATGCACGCCCCTTTCACCGGTGACAACCATGAAGCCCATCGTGGAACAATGCCTCAGGAACCGACTTTTGGAGCCTTAATGGAAAACTATTCCTCTGGGCACAAGGCGCGATATGGGGTGATGGAATAAGAAGGCCGAAATCTGTTCACCGTGTCTTCAGATTATTCCCTCGGCCACTGCGTAGCAAAAGACTTAAAGGTGTCCCGCGGCATAGCTTCAGTCTTTAAGACAAAATTTGGACGACTACATAAACTGGTTAACCAACGTCCATCCGTCGGAAAAATGCTTAGACTGAGGGATTGCCACGCATAACATTAGCGGTACAACAACTGGTTACAAAACCACGTTGGTACCAGAAGACATCGTATCGCAGTATATGGAGTTCGCTGTGCAATTTGAGGGTTCATCTGCTAAAAGCTAGAGAATGACATATTGAAGCTAGCAGTACCAAAATTAGTGGACTAGATGGTTTGGATTGGAGGATTGTTATAAACGTAGAAATCCTCTTTAGCTTTAGCTTAAATTCTCGTCTGCAGCTTCAACCCTAAGGGACAGAACGAAGAACTCAAACGGACCATCGCCTGTCACTTCTTTAAACTTCTAAATGCGCGAAGGGTAATACATGTAGATTTTGTAATCAAGAACTGTTCCGGGACGAAATAGTCTTAAGAAGGGGACAGACCGAAGGGCGCGCGATCAACGCGCAGAGCGAGCGAGTCTAAACCTGTCGATGATGTAATTGTCGCAAGAACCGACTGAGTAAACAAACATTTGCGCCGCGTGACCTTGTAACATGTTTAGATAGATCTGTTTACTCTCGAACGTACTGGAACTGTTCTAGAATGAACGGTGGACGGTATATTAGGGGAAGCGAGTCAGCGAGAACCAGTCTACAACGAGTCTACAACCTATAGTCAGTCGGATATTGAAATGCATGGTGAACATGAACAGTTTGTGAAATAAATATCGTGTAAATAAATAATGATTTGTATTATTGTTTAAATAATCTTAGTATTTATGTGTTTAATAATATTCTAGGCTTTAATTAGTGTTCATATTTATTTATTCATAGTGCTAGTTATTTTTATTATTTTTTTGTCATTTATTTCTCGTTTAATAAACTTTTATTTTTATTATTAATATTTCTCTGATTTTTACACTTCACCCTGATAAAAAAAACGTTATAGTATTGAAATAGTTATTTATGCAACATGAGTAGAAAGTACAGGACTTATTTCATGAATAGGAAAGTTTGACCGAACGAGCCGTGGGCAAGTTTGTCAAATCCTATGATTGAAAGAAAACATTTTTTACTCTAGTTGCATACAAATACGTCTACAAAAAAAGTGAGAAAAAAGTGCCATAGCGTTTCATTATTTCAGTCTGGGTTAAAAAGATATACTTTATAAATCCATTTTAATGAATAAAGTACTTTTTTCAATGGCATAAAAAAATTGTATGCAACTCGAGAATTAAAAACATTTATCCATTCGCGGATATTACCACACTTTTTTACACCTTCTGTGTTACTTTCCACTTGTAGATTAAATTATATCTTTATGGGGTCTCCTGGCCGTATGCCTGAGTGTCCGGTCGCGAATTTGGGGACCCGGGTTCGATCCCAACCAACGCCAAAAATTATTTCGAATTTTAATTTTCACAAGTGACCCGTGTGTTACACTAGCTATGCCAGCAATGAGTGTCCGGTGAGGTGACGCCTGGTGAACGCCCATACGGTACAAACATATGTCATCATCATTACCGTTTTCTTTTTTACGAACGGACACTAATGGATATCGAAATTTCGGAATTTTGGGAAAATAATATTATTACCTAGTTATGTTACTATAACATTAAACTTTAATATATAAACATAAAAGTACATACCTATTCTGGTTAAGTTGATATCTAAATCTACGTTCATAAAATCAGAATGATATTTATTTATATTAGCATATTCCTTTCCATTTATCGTTTTAAGTTCATAGCCGTAGTGATACTTGTATATACCATTACCTAAATTAAAAAAATAGACATATTTCTTTTCATATTGCATATATTTTAAAAAATAACTTACGAAAAGCTACTTCTGCATTTCCTTTTACTTCTACATCGTCTTCAGATGGTTGAGTTACAGCAACTACGTAAGTACTTTTCCAAATAATATTAGGACTTGTTAAGGTGAACTGTAGTGATTTTGATTTTAAATCGATTCTGAAAATTAAAACAATATTTTTACGGCATAGACCAAAACAAAATTGATCGTATTTTCTTGCTTATTATGCCGGCTATTTATAAATTTATTATATAATAAACTGAATACAAATAAAAGTAAATGAAATAAAAATTGCCTAATATATGAAATATTGATATGATTAATAATAAAAATCAGTTGATGACATTATGAGATGACACTAGTAGATATACTGAGCAGATCATAAAACAAACTAGATAATATAATCCATCAGTATATACTACTGGGGTAGATTTTCAGTAACCTGTTGCTTTTAGGGGTAGTTCTTCAGTAACCCCCTTATGTTTTAAGGTAGTTGCTACCGTACTATTTTAGTGAAAATATTCATAATTCGAATTCTCTTTGACGTACGTAGTCGTATACATTGTGCGCATGCTCGGTGCAGCGGGCCAGCAAACTTACCTCGTATGTCATTGCATTTCTGGCTCTTGTTTTTTTATAGTATGAATATTAATAATTACGTAATAATCATAAAAAATAAGATATTAATAATAAAATAAATTGTAATAAAATACTTTTTAATATTTTATATCCCGCTCTTGCGGGCACATGTCTATTTTCTTTTTTTTTGTCGTAATTAGTACTGCAACAGTATATTTCAAAAATACTATAATTTAATCAATAATACATTATCTTAATTATAGCGGTAAATTCAAACTTAACTCAGATATTCATGAGTACCAAACTAGAAACAAAAATGACTTCTGTATACCTAAATCTTGAGTTAAAGTCTTCAAAGATTCTCCAGATAGGATTGGTCTATCAATAAACTAGCAGAGAGCATTAAAAACTCGAAATCCTGTAAACAATTTAAAACTAAGTTGAATTTTTTTTTGCGTTAATAATTTTTATAATGTAAATGAATTTGTGTAATGTATCTGCAGAAATAAAAGATTTATTATTATTTATTATTATTAGACGACTCGCCCTGGAATATGCTTGCTCACGACTTACCAAGTAAAGTATCACTTTCAAGTCTTGTTACGTAAATTGCTATTATAATCTAATGAATTGTTATTATTACTATTATTTTTACCTTTTGCTATCTGTTTTATAGCTATATTAGCAGACTGTATGAAACACTGATTCAGATGTGGATCATTATGTTTGCAAGTTTTAATATATGGAGCTGCAACAAAACAAATATTAGAAATAAGTACGTAGGTAAGTATATGTATGTGCATATCATGTGTGTTCCATTCATAAATCATAATTCTTTATGATGGAGACCTTAATTTAAATTTAAAATAAACTCTCAATGGTTTTTCTGTAAAAAAAAAAACATATTCGAGGAGATATTTATATTGAGTTGTACTTTTGCAGATAGACCAAGAGTTGGCAGTAAAATTAAGTGGCCCATAATTATCGTGCATGATGAATAGCTACCAATATGCATGCGTATTAGGTATTAGTACTAAATTTTTATACTGGTATTGTACTCGTAATAAGTACAAGTGAAGAAACTAAGAACTGAGTATGCAAAGACAAACATGTGAGCAAATTTGTTTCTTCACCAGTGCTGTATAGCGTCTTGTTTAATCTTGCTTTCTAAATGTTAGAGAATATTAAAATTTGTAGTACTTGGTATGGTTGGCGTGTGTTAAGTTTAATCTGGAACTGCACACATATATAATTTCTATGACATATAAATAATTAGTCCCTTTCCCTTTTATACCAATTTTTGATGTTGATGGAATGTTTTCTTCGTTGTAATAGCATACATTAATTTCTATTAAATAGGTTACAATTAATGTGAACATTCGGCTAAACGTCAATATACGTAACTTCCCCATTATTACATTTCGACTCCTTCGAGTACGAGTTTTAGGCTGTACACATACAAGTTCAGTATCATCTCAACGCGGTAGCTCATGGAGCTATGAAAATATGGTGGGAGCGTATAACCGATACTATAGGTGACGGGAATGAAGCCTAGTGGGGACGGACGTATACATGTATTGGTCCCGAGCTAGAGTGGGGATCTCGCGGTATTTTTGAAATACGAAATGCAAAAAACGTGCAACTGAAACATTTTTTTTTTTTAAGAGTTACTGATAATTATATAAAAAATAAATAAAAATAAATATATCATCACGGCATATTACCCATTGCTGGGTGTGCCAATCTTATGAAAATAAATTTAAAACAATTTGCAAAAATTAAATGATAAATTGTTACTTCAAATATATAGTAGACATATTAAATTACATTAGTAAATAATTGTCTTTTATTCACTACAATTTTAAAAAATCCGAGAATTTTATCTATTTTATACAAATCTCATACATAAAGTCTCTTGTAAAAGATTATGTATTTCTAGTAAATTTATATCACGAAAAAAGCTCTAACCAAATCCAATGAGAAAATTATGCGAAAAAAACTAAAATATATATTATAGAGTTTTTTGGAAACACCTTGTTAATAACCAAATAATAAAAAAATGGTCTATAATATATTACTACGCACAACACACCAGCAAAATTAAATAACTGAAAACAACTTTGGTGTAAACGACGACGCAAAATGGCTACCACGCGGCAGAATGACATATGGTCCCGACTAGTAGTGGGGAGCAGTCAGCTTCATTTGAGTTCGCATAAGCTACCTCCATATTTGTTTTCATAGCACCATGCGGTAGCTATATATGGGCATGAAAGAGTTGTAAATCAACAGACGGCTATGGTTCGTGTAAAGACAGACGGTGTGCACAAAAGTAGTCAGCGCCGACAGTGGACAAAAATGACAGCTTTGGCTCGTTTTGGTAACATAACAAGGTTATGTTTTGTCAGAATAATTTTGCAATTTCTATTTTATAAAATATGTGATACAGTGGGGGATGTAATAATTATTACAAAATTATCGATTGAAGTATCAAATTTTATAAATTTCCTAGAAGATTTTATGAGGAATAGAGGCTTAAGAAAATAAATAACATGAAAAATTCTTTTAGGTTTATTCTCTCGTTGTAAAAAATACTTATCAGCCTTCGGCGTCGGGCTGTTACCTAAAAGCAACGTGCTTGAATATTGTTTCTAATATTAATTTTTAATTAGTTTTTATTATAAATTTTAGAAAAATAGTTATTGTAACGTTGTAACGAAAAAACTAACGTTTTTATAACGTTGTACTAACGTTATTTTTTTTACCTTCCGTCGCCTATAAGTAAGGAAGGTATTGTTTTTGGTCAAAAAATTCTATGGTGAGTTTTTAATAAATAAGCACGCTTTAGAGTCCCTAGAATACGAATTTACTATTTTTATGATGATGTCTGTGTGTGTGTGTGTGTGTGCGCGTGTGTGCGTGCGTGCGTGCGTGCGTGCGTGCGTGCGTGTGCGTGTGTGTGTGTGTGTGTAACGCTCGTTCCGGATCGCATAACTCCAATACTATAATTCCAAAAATTATAATTTTTTCACATTCCTCTTTCGTACTTGACGAGTTGATTAGATTTTGGTTACGATTGGTTAATCGAAAGTACCCCAATTTGAAGATTTTAACAGTTTTTCTTGAAAAAAAAGCAGTTAAATATTATTTATTGACATTTAACGTTATTATATTTTAAAGAGTATATTATTCTCTACACGATGTGATTGCATTTTATACTTCATATTCAATTCATAAAGATATTCAATTTCATAAATCAGCCAGCTATGCTAACTATGGAAACTGCTAATATATTCAGATAATTTAAATTGACAGATGTCAGTATTAATGAAAAGAAAATGAATGTGGCAGAGATTTTGAGATAGATGTTGAGAAAGACACGGTAAGATAGGTAAGGAATTAAATGATAAGGCAAAGGGCTCGAGTGATAGAAGTTTCTAGATAGATACAAGAGAGATGATTACATTATTGGTTTGAACATGTCATGATGAGAGATGAAGAATATATTTGAGGAAGAATAAATAGCTTAGTAGTAGAAGGTAGAAAAAACAGAGAATGACCAAAGATAAGATGGAAGAACTGTATTGTGGAAGACTTGAGAGAAAAGGAACTGAATGAGGACGACACGCAAAACAGAAATAAGTGGAAGTAGAAAATAAAAAATAGCGACCCCTAACGAATGGGAAAAGCTAAAGACGAAGATGTCAGTGTCAAGTGCAATTTGCATAGTTTGTTTATAAAATATTTTTACTGGAAATATAGGATCTTTTGCAATCCTTGGCAAGTAGATATGGGGGCCCGTGTCAAAATAACAGCTATTAATTATGTCCATAACTGACAAAAGTCGTAATTTTTCATTCAAAATTTTATAATTTTCTTATTTCATGTGGTTTATTTGTTACCAGGAGTGTGGAATTCAGTTGCCGAGAAAAGGAATCATACAATACCAAAAAATGAAATTTTGAATGATAAATTATGACATTTGTCAATTATGGACATAATTAATAGCAATCATTCTGATACGGGCCCCCATATCTGATTGCCAAGGTCAGCGCCCTATGGAATTTGTACATAATACACAGGATTAACGGAAGGTAATGTGCTGGCCACATTTAGAACGTTATGTAACGGATTCATTTTTTATAACGTTATAAAGTAACGTAACGTTTTGTTAACGTTATTCCATCCCTCGTTTTGACACATTTAATTTTGAATTTTTACACAAATATAATACAAAATTTATTAAATCCACATTTATTAATATAAAACATTTTCACAATTTCAAATAAATGCTTTTGCGCGTTTTATGTCTGATTTTGAAGTGTGCACGAAATAATATGTATAGCGCACGAAATAATGCGCCAATGTATGGAAATAATGGCACAGTGTATGAAATACAATATAATATGCATAGTGTGTGAAATACACGTGATTATGGTTACGTAATTAATGAAATAGTCACATATTTCGCATACTGATATCAATGCACAAACATCAACTTCTTTTGATAGTTGCAAAAAAAATGTATTAGGGAGTTTTTGCATAGCGTACGTGAGTTAACGGTACGTCTTTAATAACGGACGTACAAAATAACGGGTTTCAGAAGTTTAGATTTTGCATAAAGTTTTTGTTAAATATGTATAAAAACGACCCATTCAGGTTACTTTGAATGATGTTCCAACTACAATTTTTTTTGTAAAGGTTCATTTCTGTCACATTTATTAGCAATCTCAAATTATCGTTGATGGATTTTTTTTTCAATTTTACCCAATTTAAAGAATAAATTATGACAGTTCTGACTGCAAAACAAAAAGGTTCTGACGTTTTAACATATATTCTGTGCCTTCTTGCTTATAGTAGACTTTCATCAACTGGCCCGTCTTTTACCTTTGACGGACGTATTACGTCATATATACTTATTAAATGACGAAGGTGAAATATTCGAGCAAATATTCTATAAGGAAAATTTTATGTAAATGTAAAAATGACAAATTTTGAAAATCAATTAAAGTACGCTTGTGTTATAGTCAAAAACAATAAAACTATTTACTTCTTTCATTCTATTTTTACATTTTGTATACGTTACAATAACGCGAAATTAAAATATTCACAAATAAACTTACATATTTCAATAACAATTACCGATATTATTGCATAAATAATGTTCAAATTATGAAATATATTCTTCTTCCAATGTTTTCATTCGTGTGTGGTGTGTGGAATTTATTTTCCACACGCAGTGTTTTTTGAGTCTACTTTCAGTTGTCATTTTTATGTGAATATACTTATTAAATCGCACATCCGTAGATAAAATTATTTTTGTTTGTTAAAATCTTTTATAAATTATGAAAATATGTTACTATTTCTTGTTTAGTGTAAGTTATATAAATAAATAAATATTTTAAATTCTATTGTGGATTGTTCCTACTTTCGGCAATGAAAAAGGGAGTGGGCGAAAATACTTGCGCTCAATGCTTTCACCCACTCGTTGTATAGAGTTAACTTGAGAGGACAAAGCACAATGTTTCAAGTTCTATATCCAAGTAAGAACCAGTTTATTTCAATAGCAGGATTAAACAAATAAAAATTAATAGTTAATTGTAAATATTTTTTCAAGATCTGCCGGAAATATTAATGAATGTTTATTTTAAATTAGATTTAAATAAATTACTTGACGGTCTCCGTAATTTAAATAAAAAATCAAGTTGGAATATAAATATTTTTCTAGTAAATACTTTTTCAACCAATTATAATTCATAAATCTTTATGAGACACACATTAAATTAATTCTATTATTATTTTGTACAGTTTTTACAAGAAAAAAAATCTGTTGTGGCCAGCACAATACCTCTCGCCACTTTCCTTTTTGGTTACATAAGTATAGGACGTGAGCAGTCATGTGACATTGTTGGCTTGACAAGCAGATATGGGGGCCCGTGTCAGAATGACAATTAGTAATTATGTATATAGATGTCAAATGTCAGAATTTTTCATTAAAAATTTCAAGATTTTCTAAATTCACATAGTTAATTTGTCACCAGGTGTGTGGAATTTATTTGTCGCGGAAAATAAACCACATGGAATTGGAAAATCACGAAATTTAGAATGAAAAATTATGATATTTGACATCTATGTACATAATTACTAGCTATCATTCTGACACGGTTCCCAATATCTGCACGTCAAGACTAACAATGTCATATGACTGCTCGCGCCCTATTGTATTGAACATTTCTTGTATACCTACACTTTACACCAAAAATTCTACTTACATCTTTTCTTTATATTTAGATTTTTTAATTTTAAATTCATTTCATGAACAAATTTTGTCCTGCTCTTCTAATTTTTCGAAATGTTTCCAATTCATTGTCAGGATTGACAGTTTTTTTGAAGGGTATATCGTAAAAATATTAAAATCGGATTTTAGGGATCTTAAAACGTGCTTAGTTATTAAAACCTGGATATGCGATTTTTAGCATGAATCCAAGAGAGGTAAAAATGAGTCACATGGTTGTGTGCGTTAGGCGGAGCTGTGGTTAGATGACAGGTCTGCCCGGACAAATAGAAACAAATTGGCAGTGACAAGCCCAGAAATGGGTTATGTGCTGCGATGATGTATTAATTTTTATTTTATAAAAAGTATGTTTTCTACAAATATACTAAAAGTAGGCTTTTTAATGTATGTATTTAGGATTAAAAATGTCATTTTGTGACACCAGTGTTAAAAAGTGACAGAGCATTGTTACATTTAACACTAGTGGTAAAAGTGAATTAGTTAGTAAGCTTAGTAATGACGAATGGAACAACAAAATCGACATTTTTAACATATCTCAGAAAATTATTACAAATATTAATTTAAGTAAAAAAAGTGTTTGCAGAAAAAATAGTGTATGATATGCATGTTAAAATGTTTTTATTTTTTCCGAAGGTTTGAACCACTCCGCTTCGCGTCGTGTTCCAAACTTCCTTCTTACAAAATAAAATGTCACTTTTAAAACGTATAAATAACTATTTTATATATATTTTTTATCGTTTATTATAAAATGTTTGCCACATTTTGCTATTAAAATAAACTGTAATTCGAGAACAAACAGGTATTAAAACTTCTGTGACGTCACCTGTGCGATATGGTACAAAAAGATCGAAAGAGTTGGATACAGTACAGACTTTTCTCTTTTGCTCTCGTTGCATGTATTACTTCGCACAGATGACGCCACGGTGACATTAAAGAAGTTTTAATGTTATGTTTCTCAAGTTGTTTTAATATTTAACAAATTTTTAAAAGCACGGGTGTGTTATTTTTAATTCTATATTAATAATATATAGGTATTAATATTATCTCTAAATTTGATTAAGGGCACATCCCATTTTCTCTTTTTTTTTCATATCTAGTTATAATACAAATTTTACTTTTATTTTTATACTTACGAATGGGTTTCTCTGCGGCACATAAGGAAAAAATTGCAAGCAAAATTAATTTCATTTTGAATTTTTTTATTTCTTATTGTGTATCTTCTTTTATGACTTATAATGAATGAAATTAGAAATTATTTTTACCTTATTTATATAAACTTAATATAGATAAAAAAAGATATCACAAGCCACATATATTACAAATATTATACACAGGGTGGTGATTAGAATTTCCGAACATAGGATTTTAACTTGTAAAATCATACTTTCGTAATTTCCTACTTCCCTAATTATCATAGCTAAAAAGGCTTCAAATAAGAGTTGCGGGCATTATGGTTAAAACATTAATTCGGTTAATAACGTAGATAACCAGCGAATAACGTTAATAATCATTCAAATTAGCGATTTACTTACGTTATTATCCGGCTAGTTACATTAATGATCTTTTTAAGTATTAAATTTTAATTAATTTTCCCTAGGGGTTGTATAAGACGCGGGTTAAAGTATCCAGATGCCAGATTGACAAACCTTTGTTGACTTGACGATATTTTACAATCTGGCTAGTTGTCTAGTCGTTTTATAAAACGTCGAACCTTAACTTGTATATTTCTCTAAAAATAACAACAATAACCTAACCTAATGAAGAAATTTCGGAGCGAGATTCGTGCGTTATTGATTTTGTAATTCCCGTATATGTAGGTTAGTAACCTTCTTCCTTAACACATTTAAATTTATTTGTATTTTTTCGCCGTAAATGAGATTTTTATTTAATTTTTAAAACGGGCCACTTTCCAACATCAGAAGGACCACACTTGCTCACCCATGCTCTGTAACTTTTATTTGCTTTCTTACCTAAAATAAATAGGGAAGCAGGAAACTACGAAAGTATGATTTTATATGTTAAAATTCTCTGTTCGGAAATTTCAGTCACCAGGTCACCATCCTGTATACATAAATATAAATATATAAATTAGGAACATATATTATTCATATCGGTTATCTGCCTATAGGAAAAGAAACAAGTAAATTCAATAATTCATAGCTTAATAACATAAATAAATAGTTTTATATGTTTACTTTATACATGAAAATTTATTACCGTATTGTCTTGGAGATACGAATGTTACTCGTATTTTCCAGAAAAGGGCGAACATTTAAGGACAATATTATTATATAATATTATATTAATATTATACGATCATTTCGGATTGCATAACTCAAATACCACGATTTCAAAAAGTATATTTTTTTCGTGTTCCGCAAGTTTAGAGCCATATGCAGACATGATTAGATTTTGGTTATGTTTGGTCCACCGGAAGTACCCTCATTTGCAACTTTTAACAGTTTTTCTTGAAAAATAATATAAAAGGGGAGATTTTCATCTAATCTACCTAGCCATGAAAATAACAAGTAAAAGTCGCAATTTTTTGTTAAGTTCCTATGACGTAATATTTGTTTTAAATTAAGAGTTTTTAAGTTTTTGTAGAGATTTCAATAAAAGAAAATTAGTTAAGCTTAAAAGTAGAAGAGTTATAAAGTTCTTGTTTGAAAAGGACAATAGATCAAAAATTATCTATGAAAAGATAATAATTGTCGGCTACGGAAAAATTCAGTCAAATATGTTTCATTAAAATTGTACATACTAATTATTGTAGTAGTTTTGCATTTAAAATAAATAAAATATATGTATCTAAGGAAGATAATATGTAAACTTATTTTATCGAGAATATAATTCCTTAGTCACGTGACATGTTTTCCGCCAATCAACATTCAGAATCTCCTTAGCTACGCGTTTATCACAGCGATGATAAAAAACAAGGAAATAAACACCGTATTTATAGTCGTTACTAAGGGATTTGTTTTCTTTATTTATGACATTGACAGTTAATTTTGAGTATAAAAATAAATAATAACAATAATTCAAACTCCGAAATATTAAATAAAACTCGTAAGTACCATGTTTTAATACAATATGAATATATATATTGAAAGTTAGGTTAGATTGCAAAAAATCATTATATTCTCTCATTAAATATAAGCTCGTGTTATGATTAATAATCGAAGATATTGCTTGTGAAGCCGAAGCAGCACATTTCAACTCGTCCTTCGGACTCGTGAAATCTGCAGCTCGGTTTCACTCGAGAATATCATCGATGATAATCATATCACTTGTTATATTACGTATGATTATATCATATATTCAAAATACTTACTTACTTAATCTTCATCTCTTTTACCCGGTTGGGTGTCGAGGTATGGAGCTTCCTCTTTAGAGCTCCCTCTGCACAAATTCTCTCCATTTCTTCCTGTCTTTGGCAGTTTCTTTTGCAGCTCCCCAATTTGTAACTCTGTTCGCCAAAATTGACACTATATTATTGTCCCATGTTCTTTTAGGTCTTCCCTTCGACCTTCTCCCATAGACTCCCATCTCCCACATTCTTTTAACCACTCTGTTATCCGGCATCCGCACTAAATGCCCGAACCAATGTAACTGGTTATCTTCTATTGTTTTTAATAAAGGATAAACCCCGAGCCTGCTTCTCACTTCTTCATTTTTACCTCTCGCTAAGAGAGGTATTGGATTCATGCTAAAAATCGCATATCCAGATTTTATTGAATAAGCACGATTTAAGGTCCATAGAATCCGATTTTAACATTTTTACAATGATGCCTGTGTGTGTGTGTGTGTGTGTGTGTGTGTGTGTGTGGATGTGTGTGTGTGTGTGTGTGAGGTTGTTGGAGACACGATTTCTCAAATTCTATAAGACTAAAGACCTGTTTGACTACGGATTCCTCAATCTAACAGTAATGGGAAGAGTTGAATAGGTTCTGGTAACAATTGGACAACCGGAAGTGGTAGTTTAAAAAAAAAATTCTAAATATTATTTTTTGAAAATTTGTTACTACAAATATTAAAGATAATTAAATTCTCAATCTAACACACTTAATTTTTTTATTATATCTCGTATAGGTTTGGAGATATAGTATATAATAATATAGAATAATCTGTTGTAATATATCTCGTTGCCCGAAAAACATTTGCGATATTTAAATTTTTGTAATTGACATGTAAATTGCAAAATGTCAGTGTCAGATTTTTCTGGGAGGTAAGAGTACATTTAATATATATTATTGTATTATTAATTAATTATATATTTAAATTACAGATATGTTAATATTACATATATCCTTAAGAAATACCGTTAATACCGTCAATGAATTTGAAGAATTATGAACATAATAGAATAGTAGGATAAAATTTCTTATAGAACGAAAGAAGAGAAACAATTTCAATTATTTGTGTGTACTTATAGGGCGCGAGCAGACATCCGTGTCAGAATGACGGCTAGTAGTTTTTACACAGATGTCACAATTGTCATATGTCATAATTTTTCATTCAAAATTTCAAAATGTTCTGATGTTTATTTGTCATCCATTAGTATGGAATATACTTGTCGAGAAAAATAATCCACATGGATTTGGAAAATCATAATGTTTCGAATTAAAACTTATGATACTTGACACCTATGTACATTACTAGCTCTCATTCTGACACGGGCCCCCACATCTGCTTACCAAGACCAACAAAGTCACATAACTGCTCTCGCCCTATACTACATAAAATGAAAATGGCGAGAGGTATTGTGCTGGCCACAACAGATTTTTTTTATTTTGTCCCTCCAGCACACATGCTTGAATTTTAGGTTTGTGTCGCTCTGTTAAAATCCACGATTCACTGCCGTATGTCAGAATGGGTACGATAACTGATTTGTACACTCTTATTTTTGTGTCTTTCGTAATCTCTCTTTTCCTAAAAAAGGATCTTCCCATTGCGTAGTAAGTTTTAGTGGCGTTATTTATTCTCCTATTTAACTCGCATTCCATATGGCCAGCATGATCTAGCTTAGCTCCCAGATATTTGAAGTTGTCCATTTGTTTTACCGAAACATTCTTCAATGTTATGTTTAGATTTTTTCTTCCTTTTGCTACCACCATTACTTCTGTTTTTTCCACATTAATATTTAAAGCATTTTCCTGCAGCACTCTATTCCATATGCATAAGGTTTTTTGTAGTTGTTCTTCATTATCTGCCAGGAGTACTAAATCGTCTGCGCACATCAACTCTTGCTCCTCGTACTTCTTTCTCTACATCCCGGGCCAGATCGTCCATTAACACAATGAATAACAGGGGACTCAAGATTCGTCCTTGTCTCACACCTTTGGTTGTTATGAACTCTCTTGAACTCAAATTACTCGTTCTTACGTAATTTCTACAGTTTTTATATGTTGATCTTATTGCTTCTATCAGGTGGTCATCAATGCCTTTTTTATGCAATATCTGCCATAATTGTTTCTAGGTACACTGTCAAAGGCCTTCTGTAAATCTACAAAGCACATATACAGTTCGTTATTGTGTTCTAGGGCTCTCGCCGATAGTTGTCGGAGACAGAAGATGAGATCTTGTGCCCCTCTGCCTGCTCGGAATCCATTTTGACTATCGTTTAATTTGCCCTCTAGTTCCTCCCGTAACTTCCTTTCCAATATTCGCTCATAAATCTTGCTCACTACGTTTAATAAGGAAATTCCTCTATAGTTATCACACTTAGTAGCGTCACCTTTTTTACCTCTCGCTAAGAGAGGTATTGGATTCATGCTAAAAATCGCATATCCAGATTTTATTGAATAAGCACGTTTTAAGGTCCCTACAATCCGATTTTAACATTTTTACGATGATGTCTGTGTGTGTGTGTGTGTGTGTGTGTGTGTGTGTGTGTGTGGATGTGTGTGTGTGGGATGTTGGAAGGACGGTTACTCAAAAACTATAAGACTTAAAATTTGTTTAACAACGTATTTCCCAATCGGACATTCATGGGAAGATCTGAAAAGGTTTTGGTAACAATTGGACAACCGGAAGTAGAAGATTCTTGAAAAAAAATCTTCTAAATATTATTTTTTGAAAATTTTTCTTGATAATATTAAAGAAAAATAAATTCTCTTTCTGATACATTTAAATATTTTATTATATATTCCATAGATTTAGAGATAAAAGAAGTATAATATATATAATAATCTGTTGTAATAAATTTGACAGCCGAAAGAATGCCATGAAAAATAGTTGATAATTTAAATTATTTGTAACTGACAGATAAATGTCAGTGTCAGAAATAATGAGTAAAGAAAGAAAAATGTACTTGGAGAATCCCTTAGTTCTTGATCTGTGACTATTATGGAGATGACAAGTCTAGGTTGAAGGACTTAAATTTGTTTCAAACATTATGGGACAATGTACAGCAGTACTATAGACTAGAGTAACTTTGAATTGCGAAAAAGCTATCAAATTCTTCTCAAGTAAGTTGTAAATATTGACAAAATTACACATCGATATAAGAATAATCGGAGTGCAATCTATCCGTCACTTTATTAAAGGGAATTAGTGTTATTTAGATATAACATGTATGAAAAAATAAAATGTAAAAGAAGATATGTAAGAATAGATGCACAATCCATATATACATTTTAGACCGCCCAAAATTAATGTTTTTACTAGAAGAATATGAAGAGAAAGTAAACAACGTTGTTCGAATTGAAAATTGCAGTTACCAGCCTAATATTTATATATGGTAAACTCTACTTTGTAATTTATTGTAACATAATTTATGGTAAAATATCTTCATGTTGAGACATGCTATTATTGAATAATAAAGAAGTTTATACGTCATAGATTTATATGAATATATTATTTGTATTTATAAAAATATTCTTTGCTTTATGCATACAGCCAGGTAAAATATACGGCGAGAGGTTATGTGCTGGCCACATCAGATTTTTAAATATGGGTACGAAAACTGCAGTTTCCTAATCCATATTTTTATTTTTCCAAGCAGCATTTATTACCTTATGGAGTAGCATCGTTCCATCCTCTCCCATGGCTTTAAGTAACTCTGTACTAATCCCGTCATCACCCGCAGCTTTCCCGTTTTTACACATCTTAATTGCGTTTTCAACTTCCCAATATTCAATATATTCCACGTTAGTCATTGCAGGGTGTGTCGTCTCGCTCAAACATTCTGATGTTTCTTCGCCTTCGAGTATGCCTTTAAAATGGTTTAACCAAACTTCCATTATTTCATTTTCATTCGTCACTATATTCCCATCTTTGTCTCTTATGTATCTTATTGTTTGTTTCTGTTCGTTCCTTACATTTCTCAAAACTCTATAGAACAATTTCAGGTTCCCCTTATAATCGGCTTCCATTTTCCTACCGAATTCTTCCCATTTTACCCTTTTTGCTATTAGGATGCAGTTCTTTACAATTTTTCTTTGCTCCTTATATTCGGTATCATATTTGTGTCGTTCTATTTCCACCCTTATTATTTCTTGATATTTCTTTTTTGTAATTCTCAATTTTTAAATTGTGGAGGTTTATAGTAGTCCTTTGTCTCTCTTTAGCTGTGGCTATTTTTCTGTTTCTCACCTTTTTGAAGGAAGTTGTAAGAAGGAAATGAAAACTATCTATTTCGGCTCCTCTCATTACTCTTATATATTTGATACATTTTAATTCTCCGGCCTCAATTAATGCAAAATCAATTATTGATTTTTCATCTCTACTTCTTTACCAACTTGTGATCTGATGTATAGTTTTATGTTGGAAGAATGAATTTCCTATCACCAGGTTGTTCATTAGGCAGAATTCTTCTTTTTTTCCATTTTCTATCATTTCTAAAAGTTTCCCCAAATTTACCCTACATCGCCGTCTCGTCATCCTTTACCCCCACTTTTCCGTTGAAATCGCCCGCTATAATAAGTTTTCCTTTTCTTCTATCTGTAGCTTCTTGCAACTCTTCCTAGAATTTATCTTTACTTTCTTTATTATCATTCTCTCCAGGACCGTAAACCGCTATTAGAGTATATATATATATATATATATATATATATATATATATATATATATATATATATATATATATATATATATATATATATATCGCCTTCCAAGCTCAGTATTATATACATTACTCTGTCCGAGATAAATTTCCAATCTTTTACGTCTTTAGTCGGATCTTTTTTAATCAAACAACCTACTCCCGAACACGCATGTTTATACATATCTATTCCGCTGTACCACAATCTATGACCCTCTTTCATGTCAAAAATTCCATTTCCCTTCCGTTTTGTTTCACAGATTACTAGAAAATCTAAATCTGCCTTCGTAAATTCACTCTCTAATTCTATTAACTTGCCCTTCATTCCTCTGATATTCCAATTACCAATTCTCAAATTACTTTCTTTTTTACTCGTTCTAATATTACCATTCATCTTCATCTTGTTTAGGTCTTTGCTAGTTATATACTTATTCGTGGCCATATTCGTTGCTAAGTTCATTATCGTATTTTCTGCCTGCTCACTAGCTAGTTTTTTGCCCAGTAATCGCTTGACTTCATAGCTTTCCCAGCTTCACCAACTAATCTTTGCTCCTTCTCATCCCATTTAAGGACGTTTCCATTAGTGGTGGGATCCGGATCCGGATAGTTTCGGTTTCGGATCCAAAATTATCCGGATAATTGAATATTGAACTATCCGGATCTCGGATCCAAATCTCAGTATCGGATTTTGGATCCGGATCTGAGTATCGGATTTTGGATCCGGATCTGAGTATCGGATTTTGGATCCGGATCTGAGTATGGGATTTTGGATTCGGATCTGAGTATCGGATTTTGGATCCGGATCTCAGTATCGGATTTTGGATCCGAATCTGAGTATTGGAGTTTGGATCCGAATCTGAGTATAGGATCTTGTATCCGGATCCGAATATCGAATCTTGGAAACGGATTTGAGTATCGGATCTTAGATTCGAATATGAGTATGAGATATGGAATTCCAGTATCCGGATCGGCTCTCGGATTCGAATATTCTCAGTATTGAACTTTACATTTCAATATTAACATCGGGTCTCATCAAAACTAAATAAATCTGATGACAGTCCACAATACATTTTTGTTTGATGTTTGATGTAGTTAATTAATAGTTGGCAGATATAAATTTCTGTTGGACAACTTTTAGCATCCGCTATGAAGGAAATTATTCGATTCCACAGAACTATAAGTAACAAAAACAACCCCTTTTATGTGAAACACGTGCACGATAGGTATTTCGCTACCTGCAACGAACTTATGGCCATTGTTTCTCAAATTTATTTTTTCTTTACATTAGCAAATACTACCTGGTTATTTTAGAGGGGTATTATAAAATGTATTACTGTTTGTGTACTGGTGTTTCAGACCGCTGTAAAGATAAACAGGCCCACTTTAACGGTTTGAATTTGAACACAATTCCAGATGTTAGACTTCACATTCAAAATGAAGAATCGAATTCAGAAATAAAATTTGGATCCGGATCCGCAAACAAAACATCGAATTCGGATCCGTAAACAAAATTTCGAATCCGGATCCAAATCAGGATCCGTATCCATATCAGATCCGGATCCATATCAGGATCCGGATCCGAATTCGAATTAAATTTTCGGATATCCGCTTCAATATCCGAACGTCGGATATCCGAGGATCCGGATATTTTGAAATCCGGGTTCTCGGATCCAAGTTTTGTCGGATCCTCACAGCACTAGTTTCCATCGACAATTAACTTTTTATAAGCCACCTTTATTAATTTACCTGAGGCCCGCATTTCCTTAGCTTCTTTCCTTATATTAGCTTGGATCTCTCTATCTGTCTTAATCATATCACTGCCAATGAAAACAACTTCCCCTTGTATTCAAAATAATGCGTCATAATTACATTTTTAATAATAATAAAATAATATTTTTTTATTTTGTATAATTTTCTGAGAATACTTGAACTTATTACTTTGACAAGTTATTTTTATATGAGGGATGTGAAGTATTTTTTTAAAGTATGCGCCAATTATTCGTAAAACTGATTATATTTTGATATGGCCATAACATTTTACAGTTATTCATTAAATGAGCCACCATTGCTATCTCGAGAACTGTTAGTGCTACAAAGGCTGTTAAATTGTCAATTTCTATTATACAAGACAAATTTAAAAAAAATCTGTTGTGGCTAGCACAATACCTTCTCTAATTTATATGTATTTTATACAAATTCCACAATGAGAGTTTCTTGTATCTCCAATAAAATTATTGCATATAATATATAAATAATTGTACTTGACACTAATATCAGTGGCATCTGTCAATTAGAATATTGAATTATTATAACTGTTCCCATGATGACGCTGTAAAGATTGCAAGATTTATAACAATTAATTTCTTTGTAAATTTTTATAGCAAGTATGAAATGATTTTCAATTTGCTCTTATCATTTTCTGATGGCGACAATCAGTAGTTTTTGAGAACGATAATCTTTATTAAAAAAATTCAAAATGGTGCGTTTCATCTACTACAAACTCCAAGGTAAACAGATCTTGCCTGTGACTCGCCTAGAAAACTACTGATTCGAGGGAAATTACTTTCCGTACGTGGCGCGTACGCTGTTTTATCGACAACATACTGCTGTTTAAAAATAAAATAATTATTTAAATATTACACTCATAAATATATGTGAATTAAATAGTCATTTGTCAAACTAGAGAGGCAAGCGCTTCTTTTTCCCACTCGAGCTCGAATTGACTTCGAGCTCGAATGGAAAAAGTGCTTTCTTCTCGTGTTAGACACAACATTTTTTTCACATGTTTTTAAAAACGATTTGCTCGGACCTTAAATACACTTTAAGAAAAGATTAGTAGAATAAGAGTAATATTTTGTTTATTTGAATCAAAATAGTTTATATTGACATGACTAGTAGAATTAGGGTAATATTTTATATTATTTATAATTTATATTTACAATTTGACAACACAACACACAACTTACACGTCAAAAGTTAGGTTATCAGACGCAAGGCGATGTAACAGTGTTGCCAATGAACCAATCTTAAATCTAAATTAAAGTTGTCAAATTGTGATTTAATCTAGAAAAAGAAAAATATAAGACATAATTGTAAAATAATTTAAAGTATGTATACCACTAAAATAAGGATTTTCAATAAAATTAGGAGTTTATTTATAATTTTTACAATATATTTTTTGTAAATAACATTCATGTTGGTAACACTTCTATATTTTCCTCTCTAGATAGGAAAAACACATTTTCCTCACTATATCGGGAGAAGAAAGTTGAGCTTTCTATGCATGTCGTGAAAAAAAATGTACAAATCTGTGTATTTTACTAACTCGTTAGTTTTGAGATATTTTACAAGACTAGCCGGTAAAAAATCCTTTCAGAACTAATCTATTAAAATATTACTCTCTTAATAAAAAATATCCGAAAATAACAATTTTTAATCAATTGCAGATAAATATATTTACTCAATCGTTAATTTAGTGATTACATTTTCTGGTTTATCTTAAGATTTCTTTTTGAAAATTTTATATATATAAGTCAAATCTTATCATTTTATTTACTGTTAACGACAAGGTTTTAAGTGTTTGTGTCTGATTTTCTAAAATGTAAGTACTTTATTTCAATTTTCTTACATGTATATGTAATACACTGAATATTTATTTTAGTATAAAAAATGAAAGAATTCAAAATTCTTTCATTATTGTCAGTCATTTTCTTTATACCAAATTCTAAGTCATTTTGCCTACATTATGAACAAGGTGTTCACATATGTTCTGGCATGGAAAACAAAGAATTGGAAACAATCGTCAACATATACTTAGACTCAGAAACGAATGTCAAAAAGCTTGTCCTAGTTGATAACGACCTGCCAGCTGTGAATAACGCACTATTCACTAGTACTTGGTCGGATCGTATTCAAGAACTGACTATATCTCGAAGTGGAGTAGAATTCATAGCAACTGGAGCATTTGAGAAGCTTTCCAATTTACAGTACTTGAAAATTTCTGACAACAACATTAAATCTTTCGACGGAATAATTTTACAAGGACTAAATCAATTAAAGAAGCTACATTTAGAAGGAAATATGCTGGAATCTATAGAAAATATTTGTACCATTGCCACAAATTTAGAAGAAATTGTTATTGCAAATAATTCTGGTGAAGTGAAAAATATTCCAGCTAATGTTTTCCAAGATTGTGGTGAATTAAAACAATTGACAATGTCTAATGTTGGTATTAGTAATATTGAACTAGGTTTTGCAACAAATTTAGTGAGATTAAATTCTTTAAATTTGACACATAACAATTTAAAAAGTATAAAATTTTTGCAAGAAAATGAATTAAAAATTGTATCATTAAATGTTTCTAATAATCAAATAACTGAAGTTGATACTGAACTCTTGAAATCATTAAGAAAATTAGAAATTCTTGACTTAAGTAAGAACAACATTTCTATTTTCATGAAAAATTCAGAACTACTATTTACGCATTATTTACGAAAACTTATTTTGCCTTCTAACAATATATCAGTATTAAATAAAAATCTTTTCAAATATTTTACAGATTTTCTATTTTATTTAGACATAAACGATAATCCTTTAGAAAAAATTGAACCAAGAACATTTGAAAGTATCACGAATCTAAATTATTTAAAAATTAAAAAATCCCTAAAAAAATTTAATAACTTACGACCAGGGATGTTTGACAATTTAACCTATTTACGAGAACTTGATTTATCAGATATAAATATTGCGTCTATCGAGAAACACACTTTCCAAGATCTTAAGCGTTTAGAAAAATTATATCTGCAAAATAATAATATTATAGAATTATATAATGGTACCTTTAATGGTTTGAATTCTTTGGAAACTTTAGATTTATCTAAAAATCTAGTATCTTCTATTGAGGCAGGAGCATTTTTTGGGCTACGTAAAGTTAAATTTTTCGAACCAAAATTATTTTTCTCGGGCATTAAAAGAATAGAAACAAGACATTTTGAAGGATTGTCTTACAATTATTTGGATTATCTAGATTTATCTAATCTTGGAATTGAATCTTTGGAAGAAATGGCATTCAAAGGGTTGTTTGGTTTAAGAAATTTGAAATTATATGGAAATGAAATCAGTAGTTTAGTTGATAATACTTTTGTAGGTGTAGATTATTTAGAAAATTTGAATATTTCGTATAATAAAATATCTACAATACAAAAGAATGCTTTCATACATTTGGGCAATGTTGTTACATTAGATCTTTCGGCCAATGAAATGACATATTTACATATAGATACCTTCAATTCTTTTCTATATCTTCAAATATTGGATTTATCTAACAATAAACTAACATCAACTGAACCTGGAATGTTTAGAAAATTAATTTCTTTAAGAGAGCTTCTTTTAAATGATAACATGATCAATCATATAAAAGCCCATACATTTAGCGGGTTAAATAATATTTATGAAATTAATCTATTTGGAAATCGTATTCAAAATATTGATCCTGGTGCTTTTTTGGGTTTACAACCAGTATCTCATTATTTTTCAAAGGTTATAAAAGAAGTATTTGAAGATCAAACTTTAGAAAGTGGAATTTTTGTGGGGTTAGAATATATGGAAAATCTCGATTTGTCAAACAAAAATATAATAAATATTGAATCAGGTGCTTTTAAAGGCATGAATGTTTTAAAAAACTTGTCTGTGGACAACTGTAATATAAAAGAATTACCTGCAAAAGCCTTCATTGGATCACATATTGATAACTTAAATTTAGCTAATAATTTATTGACTGGTATAAGTATAGATGTTTTCAATGATTCGTCTATCATTAATATAAATTTAACAGGAAACATTATTAAAATTATTAATTTTGATGCATTTACATCCAATTCAAAATTTAAAAAATTGTATCTGTACAATGCTTCAATTGAAATAATTACTAATAGTCTATTAGGGAATAATAATAATCTGCAAGAAATCGATTTGCGTAATAATTTAATAAGTGAACTATCAATTAAAATTTTTGCAAACATGAACAATTTGAAAGAGCTTTATTTATCACAAAATCCTATAAAATCTATAGATGAATATGTTTTCCATGGGGTAAAAAATTTGGAAATTTTATCCATATCTACGCGCGAAAAATTAGGTTATAAAATATTCAAAGGTTTAGAACTAATTCGAGAGATAACAATTGAGAATAGTCAAATATCCATAATTCATACTGGAACGTTCTTTGGATTCAAAAATTTAACAAAATTAAACTTAAACAATAATAAAATTGATAATATACTTCCTAATGCTTTTATAAATTTACCACTGCTGGAAATTTTAAACTTATCAAATACTAGTTTAACAAACATTTCTGAAAATTTATTTGGGAATTTGCCAAATTTAAAAACTTTAAATTTAAGTTCAAATAAATTAAAAAATATCCCTCGTTTTGCATTTAGTGGATTATATCAATTACAAAATTTATTTGTAAATAGAAACACAATAGAAAATTTAAATTCAAGAAGTTTTAATGGACTTAGTAAATTGGAAAATTTAGATTTGTCATACAATAACTTGAAGGCGATTAATATGGAAGGAATATTTTCACCATTAACAAATTTAGCGTCACTAAATATATCGCACAATATTTTATATCAAATTATTTATTCTGAATATTATCATATTAGAAACGTTCTTACATTGGATTTAAGTTATAATAAACTTGACTTAGGTACTGATAATTTCAAAGTTGGACATTGGGATGAAGTTGCAATTCATGGAAATCCGTTGTATTGTTCTAGATTGTTAAAAATATTGGAAATACTTAAAAGTGCTCGATACATTTATCCAGACCCCGATATGTTTTGTAACACAAATGTTGATGGAATTTGTTGTATGCGTATATAAGCGAGAAGTTACATTACAAAATTTTGTATTCCATAATAATTCCCATAACAATTATTTCCTATGGAATATTTCTTATTTTCTAATATTTCCTGTACTTCCCTGATATTCGGGGTTATTCTGGTGTATCCAATCTTGAATTGGAAACAAGCTACTAAACAAGCGAGTTAACAATATTGTATATGGCTGGTATTCTCGTGACCACATTGATAACTTCCTTGTTTAACATGCAATATTGTTTAAGAAACAAGTAACGCATGCGCAACGCGCCTAGTTGTAGTAAACGTCAAATCTGAAAATAGGTTATGTTTGCAAAATAAACAACAGAAATTGTTTGGAATCACACTTCAAAATCACTAAAACCCAGTTTAAACTTTATATCATTTATTTAGAAAACCACTATGTATCATAAATAATCTAGAAATATTTTTTCAATTGATTTTCTCTCATTTTTTCTTCATTTCTAAACCGAAAACGTATAAATTTATACATGATAGGGAGACGGAGTACAGTACCAATAAGTTCTTTTATAGTTACATCTGGTTACAGAAAATTGAGACAGCATAGCAAAATATTCATACCCTACACATTTTTGGTAACTCCCTGCTCCTTTATTAAAAAATCTGATGTGGCCAGCACAATACCTTCCGTCAATCCTGTGTATTATGTATAAATTTCATACATAAATTTTCTTGCAAAAGATTATAAATTTTTGGTATTATGTGATTCCCTTCCTCGGCAACTGAATTCCATACTCCTGAACAAACAAACCACATGAAATAAGAAAATTATGAAATTTTGATTGAAAAATTATAACACTTGTCAGTTATGGACATAATTAATTGCTGTCATTTTGACACGGGTTAAAGTCATGTTACTGCACGCGCCCCATACATAAATTTTCTTGCAAAAGATCCTATATTTCCTGTAAAGTTATTTCATTAACAAACTATGCAAATTGCACTAGACACTGACATCTTCTTCTTTAGTTTTTCCCATTTGTTAGGGGGGTCGCTATTTTTTATTTTCTTCTTCCACTCATTTCTGTTTTCCGTGTCGTCCTCATTCAGTTCCTTTTCTCTCAAGTCTTCTGCAATACAGTCTTTTTATCTTATATTTGGTCTTCCTATGTTTCTTCCACCTTTTATTAATATATTCATCTCTCCTCATGACATGTTCAAACCAATATGTAATCGTCTCTCTTATATCTAGAAACTTCTAACACTAGAGTTACTTCCCTTATTCTTTCATTGATTTCATTTTATTGATACTGACATCTGTCAATTTGAATTACCTGAATGTATTAGCAGTTTCCATGGTTAAGTTAGCATAGCTGGCTGAATTATGAAATTTATATAAAATTTATTATCGTTATTCTTCTTTAACTCTATATCTGTTGAATATCAAATATAAAATGCAATCAAATCGTATAGACAATAATATATTCTTTAAGTTATAATAACATTTAACTGATTTTTTCAAGAAAAACTGTTAATATCTTCAAATGAGGGTACTTCCGGTTGACCAATTATAACCAAAATCTAAACAGGTCTGCATATGGTTGTAAGGAAGAGGAATACGCAAGAATTGTAATTTTTGGAATTCTAGTATTGGAGATATCGTGTCCGAAAACGCGGTCCCACACACACACATACACACACACACACACACACACACACACACACACACACACACACACACATACGCACACACGCACGCACACACGAACACACAAACACACATACAGACATCATCGGAAAAATAGTAAAATCATATTGTAAAGACCCTAAAACGTGCTTATTCAATGAAAACTCACCACCGAATTTTTTGACCAAAGACAATACCTTCCTTACCTAGAGGTGACGGAAGGAAAAATTAAGGGCTGCAAAAATCTAGAAAATGTAATTTAGAAAATTATTTTAATATTAATACATTTCTAACCTTAGGAATTTTTAAGAATAACAATTGATTTTTTTAGAAATAGATATTTTCTCTGCATTTCTGACATTTGTGGAGCAAGCTCTAATTATGAGATGAGCTTGTCTAAAAACATTATATATTGTCCCAAAAGAGAGACAAAGTATCACTGAAATCTTTTAATTGCCGTCTATATATGTATATTTAAGTTATGCCTAAAATATTTAATTTGAATATAATATTGAATACTTATCTTTCTTCGTTATTTCTTATTGCAGTTACTCGTATTAACAACCAAAATGCGTTATTATTCATTTTTTTTAATTATTTACTAATTTATAGATTATTTGTACAGATTATCACTCTGCTAGATGACATTCATTATTGTTTGCGCGAGATCTGAGATTGCGTAAACAATATTGAAATTTTTTACAATTTTGGTTACGTCAGAGATGGACACCAGAATACCATTTTCAAGCTTTCTTGTTTACGAAACCACTTCTTGATTATTAAACAATATTAGTTATTAAGCAAAAGCCACGAGAATACCGGCATTGATGGTTTCTTGTTTTATAAACAATAATTGTTTTCTATTCAATCAGCCACGTAGCCAGGGGAGGGGCTCGAGGGGCTGAAGCCCCCCCCGAAATTCTTATAAATTTCGTTTTCTTCTATCCAAACGGTAAAAATCTGTGTTTCTGAAATACTGTTTCATGTTATAAGAGCTCCTTCTCCAATAAAGTTCTCGATACAAATTTGATAGAGGAAAATTAATTAATCCCTCCCCACCATTTCCTAAAATCTCGAAGCCCCCCCCGAGAAAAAATCCTGGCTACGGGCCTGTATTCAATATTCAATAGCCACCAGAATAAGTCCAATTACCTTAGGAATACCAGTATTTTCTGAGAAATACTTGTAATTCATATAAATACCTGTAATTCCCGTTGAATACGTACATAAAGAATTAATAAATAAATTATTATTAGTACACAAAAAAACAGTCTATTTGTTGAAAAACATAAGAAATATTAAAAACTATTCTTTAGTACCGACGGAGGCGGAGTTCAATAATTTTATATCCATTATAACACAAATAAATATAAATACATATAACAATCATGAATAAAAGAAATGAAACATCTTATTTAATTTAAAATTGTCTTGTCGACGAAGCTGCATTAGCTCTCAACTTTTCCAGAGTCGAAAAATATAAATTACTATTGCAAATCACTGCTCATCATAATACATAAATCTTGTGATTCCGATGAACTATAGGGCGCAAGCAGACAGGTGACTCAAGCGTACTTGAAGTGCTTGAAATCAGCTGATTTGTGTGCGTGTGGCACTGACAATAACAGTGTCATTTTAACAAGAACAATGTTTGACTTATTTTATTTCTGAACTGTTAAAAGTTATTATTTTTAATTTAATGTGTTTTACTGCTTGAATAATGTAAAATAATAACTTTTTAGCAGTTCAAAATCAAAATAAGTCAAAACATTGTGTTTGTCAAAATGACATTGTTGTTATCAAAGTGACACTTCAAGGTCGCTCGAGTCACGTGTCTGCTCGCGCAATATACAATATACTTCATTTCGCTTTCAACTTTGTCAATAATATTTTTGTACAAGACCTGAATATTAAAAATTACAACAAAACATTGCTAAACATCACTTAATTCTATAGATTTTATTTGATAACTGACAACTGACAGGTTTTTTTTTCGTTTGTTTTGCATTCTGACCAATCAAAGGGCAGAAATTCTAAATTAACACTATTTTCTCACGTGAAATAAAAAATAGTATCAGATGACATTTCATTATTTTTACTTTTTATTTGTCTTTGGACAAAAAAAGGATGATGAGTTTTTAATGAATAAGCACGTTTTAGGGTTCCTAGAATACAATTTTATTCTTTTTATGGTGTCGTCTGTATGTGTTTGACAATTCTCTTCCAATACGTTCCCAAAAATTATATATTTTTTTATCCCTCCTTATTAAATTCAAATGGAGATGATTAGATTTTGATTATAAATGGCCAACCGTTCTCTCATTTGAATCTCTTAACAGTTTTTATTGAAAAAAACGCAGTTAAAATTATTTTTTTTCCTATTTTGCGAGCCATTTTGTTACCATAAATAATATTGAAAATATTTTACTCTCTACACGCTTTGATTATATTTTTACTTCGTATTCAATAAATTTAGAGAAAATATTTTGTGGTCAGCACAATACGTCTCGCCATTTTCATATTCCAGAAATATTTGTTCTAGATTTGATTGTGAGATAAAAACTTGTTCGCACTTAGCGCTACGACAAGTTTTACACACTTAGGTCAAGTTTTTAACTGAGCTCGTAGTACCAATTAGTGCTGTGAAGATCCGACAAAACTTGGATCCGAGAACCCGGATTTCAAAATATCCGGATCCTCGGATATCCGACATTCGGATATTGAAGCGGATATCCGAAAATTTAATTCCAATTTGGATCCGGATCCTGATTTGGATCCGGATCTGGACTTGGATCCGGATCTGAACTTGGATCCGAATCCGGATCCGGATTCGATATTTTGTTTACGTATCCGGATCTGGACTTGGATCCGGATTCGATGTTGTGTTTACGGATCCGGATCCAAATTTTAATTCTGGATCCGATTCTTCATTTTAAATGTGAAAGCTAACATCTGGAATTGAGTTCAAATTCAAACTTCAAACCGTTAATGTGGGCCTGTACAGCGGTCTGTAAACACTAATAAACAAACAGTAATACATTTTATAATACCCCCCCCAAAAAAGCCAGGTAGTTTTTGCAAATGTAAAGAAAAAAGGAATTTATACTTTCACAGAGTCTTATTTAGTAAATTGTGAATAAAAAAAATCTAATTTGTATTATTTTTATTACACATGTAAAGTAACATATTAATATGACATGAATTTCATTAATTTATTATGTGTTTTTGATGAGACCCGATGCTAATATTTGAATGTAAGGTTCAATACTGAGAATATTCGAATCCAAGAACCGATCCGGATACTGATATTCCATATCTAAAATCCGATACTCATTCTCATATTCGAATCTCAGATTCGATACTCAAATCCATTTCCAAGATTCGATATTCGGATGCGGATTCAAGATCCGATACTGAGATTCGGATCCAAATTCCAATACTCAGATTCGGATCCAAAATCCGATACTGAGATTTGGATCCGAGATCCGGATAGTTCAATATTCAATTATCCGGATATCCGGATATTTTTGGATCCGAAACCGAAACTATCCGGATCCGGATCCCACCACTAGTACCAATAGGATAAAGTATTGTCGATTGTTCGTCTAATTAAATTTTCTATGGAACTAAATTTAACTGGACGTGTGTAATACCGGCCCATTATGTATCAGATATTTAAAAGAATTTTTTGAAACTACTACTTCGGGTTATCCAATTGTATTTTTACCAAAACCTAATTAGCCCTCCCATTAATGTCAGATTGAAGAATTTATAATTCAATGGGTGTTTTTAGCCTCATACCAATTGAGAAATCGTAAGGTAAAAAGAAATATTTCCTTTATAATTCTCAAATATTTCCTGATAATACCCGGATTTCCCCATTAATGACACGTAATTCCTGTATTTTTACAGTAATACCTGGAATTTCTTAGGTAATTCGTGACTTACCCCTCGCACTTCGTCCACAGAAATCTCGCAACTAAAGTAACATTTTGGATAATTATCACAAATTATGTAAGAGTGAATGCGTATCCATATCCATAGTAACAAACAAAATTTAAATTAATAGTTTAATATCATGTTTAATTTAAGCCAAAAATATGACCTTAAATATAGAGAATTGAAAATAATTTCCATACTATTGCGAGTGAGACATTTTTCGGCAATATCTCGTATTCTAAACTTCCCGCTTTCCGACTCTTTTACCATGAATAACTATTATATTGAATTTCATATAAATAATATATTAATTAGTTCTATAATAAATACAAATGTTTTTAAATGCATTTTTTTTTGTTAATTTTCTTGTTATCATATTATTTGGTGTTATTAAAATTCTTGTACTTCACACTGGAATAAATATTTTTTATATTATTTTAAATAAGTATTTACTTACCTGCATTAAAATTCCCCGTTCCTCAATATTTCTCAACGCCAAAAATACGGCATAATATTTTATACTCTTTATTGCTTACCATTAAAGATGAATGCGATAATAATTTACAGTTGAAATATAATCGCTAAGTAAAAAACTATAAACATTTTTCAAATTATATATATACTCCAAATTCGTAATAAAAAGTCTTTAAGCACAATAAAATATTAAAGGAAAAAAAAAAACATATACAAAATTAAAATATATTTGTACACAACTCCAGAATCAAAAGGCCCAATGAGGTTGCACTAAAGATCGCACGCCCTTCTAAAGCTATGTGCTAGGCAACTGAATGCTATGGTCAGAAAAATTGACTCTGTCAGCTCCAGCAATAAAACTATAAATATCGTAAATTATGACATGACGGCGGCACATCCCTCACTGTTTACTCTACAATATTGGAAGCCAACGGGCCATTATTTGCGCCGCTTTATTCATACATTGAAAGGATTCTCTACCTGTCTATGTGCAACCACGTTTTGGTAAGTCGGATATATTCTCAGTTATTCTTATTATTGCTTTTTGTACTTTTATTTTTTTCTCTATATATTGTTATTAATTGAAATTCTTATTACTTTTCGTACGTTTGATATATTTTTTACATGTTGTTACTTAATAAATTTTTATTACTTTTTATTTTTATTTTTTTACGACCTACGACCCTTGCTTCCGACTTTTCAGCTCCTGGCACAGATATGTGTGAAGTGATCAAGTAACTACTCAAGGTAGGTGCCGATTACGTCACAATGCCATTGAAAAATTCTCGCAAGAAATTTTGTTTTTTCTTGGAAAATATCCGGAAATTTGGCGGAGAAAAAAATGACTTTTTTCGGATTTTTTTTTTTTAGAAATATATCTTGACACCTGTTCTTTTGCTTTGCATGTTTGTGACTTGTGCCTGCCTACTCCTACACCGTCAACTAATAATTTCGTCATCATTAAATTTCGGGAAATGACCCATCACTAATTACTAAATGTAATACATCTTTTTCATTTGGGTAGTTGATTACATTGTTTAGGGTAGTGATGTCATTACCCTGGGCTTCATCCATGGTAGGTGAGCTGTGGCGTATTAAAGAAGTTTGACGCCAGAAGCCTTTGAATTTTTGCGTCCCCGCGGATACGTCTCGATTCTTGTTTTTTTTTAGCTACTCGCGGCCTTAAAATAACTGTCCGAATCCCGGGCTTCTAGGCTTCTGCTATAGTACGCCACTATTGGTGGGAGATTATTTCTTTTTCTTTGGCTGGAATATTTTGGGCATTGTAGTAAGATATGTTTGACACTTATTGGAATGTTGCATGACGTGTAAACTTCGTTGGAATATATGTCCATGTATTACGATCGTAGTCGAGTGATTTTTGTTTTCTTCTTTCATTAATGTTTATTAATTTATCTGTAGGGCTTAGGGCCGGTTTATCAATGCAAGGATAAAAGTGCCGGATAACAAACTTACAGTTAACGTTAACTCTCAGACACAGTATAAAAATACTTAAACCAGTAGCGACACTTCGCATATTTCATGATACCAAAATTTGAGTAGGCGTGACCAGTTCTGCTTATGAGAAGATGGCCGCTCGCTCACAGCCACTTGTCTGATTGTTGTTGTTATTGTCATTTTCACATGTAAAAAAGAGAGGTAAAGTTATGTGTGCTATGAAAGACTGTAAAAACTTTTATAGTGTCGGTGGAATGAGATTTTTTGGATTTCCTACAGACCCAGAAAGGTAATATTTAAGTTTTACATTAATAACCAAGCTTACATTATTTGTATTTGCTCATAAATATTTGATAAAATTGTATTGCCGTATGCGATTATTTTATGCACTACTTTTTATAAATAGAAATTTAAAATCATCCAAAGGGAAACGGAAGCAAATTATAGTAAAACATTTGTAATATTATACAAAATAAAAATATTTGTATTTATAAAATATAGTTTTATTATATTTAATATAATATTTGTAACCAATAAAATAATAAATACCGTACTAATATATCATTCGCAAATGACAGTTGTTCAAATTCCCGCCACGTACAGCTAATACAAAAATGGCCGCTTACTCCATTCGATGCGACATGAAGATCAAAAGTGCCGACAAGTGTCGCTACTGGTTAAGTATTTTTATACTGTGTCTCAGATAACAGATTTTTTATCAATATGAAACTATCTGTTGGTTAACAAACTTACAGTTAATAATTATAGATTGGCACACCCAGCAATGGGTAATATGACGTGATGAAATATTTATTTATTTATTTTTATTTATAAATTGGTAATACTGAAATTATAAAACTACAGCATATAGATGTTATAAAATACTTAGATAAGTAGATGGCGCCTCAATCGTAAACCTGTGGTTGTACGTACCGAGTAGCGTCGGAGTTGAGTTGTTGTAATGGGTTCACTCGGTAGCATTGTAACCGACGAGGTGAATCCTATTCTGTGATTGAATAAAACAAAAGCACATGGTTGCAAGTAATAGTTACTTTCATTAGTAAACCCTTGTCGCAAGACATAGCATAATTGGCGATGAGGAACCACAGGCTGCTGCCGGCAAAATAAGTTCATCGCAGAATATTCCGGTGAAGAATTATACGCATCGTACGTTGAACGATTTGAGCAGTTTATTTTTGTCAACGATGTACCGGATGAAAAGAAAGTAGCTCTGTTTTTGACAATGATTGGACCAAAGTGTTATGATATTCTACGAAATAGCGTGGCTTCAGACAAACCAAATACAAAAACATACGACGGTCTGAAGGAAGTGCTTTTAGATTATTATACACCCGAAAAGTGTGTTATCGCTGAACGCTATCGGTTTCATAAACGATTTCAAAAAACCGAGGAAACGGTCACGCAGTTTGGTGTGGAGCTGAAGAAATTGGCTCAGTACTGCGATTTCGGGACATTTTTGGACGACGCACTACAAGACCAGTTCGTTTGCGGAATTATGAGTGAATTGAATAAAACAAAAGCACATGGTTGTAAGTAATAGTTACTTTCATTAGTAAACCTTTGTCCCAAGACATAGCAAAAACCTTTAGTAATTGGTTGAGGCCCGGTATTTTCACTTGCGAATAAAGTTTCGAATAAATATTCGTTAAATAAATTTATTCTATAGTGAATTTGGGTCCCTAGAGAAGTAAAAAATTTGGCATCTTTAATGTCATTTATATTCTTCTGCATTTTTAGCCCTGGGAGCACAAAACAATAAGGGAGATTGTAACTTAACAAGTGTACTATAATTACAGTAATCATAAACGGTAAACAAAATATGTATATTGTAAAATTGTCCTTATATTTTTTGTGTATTCCTTTCAGTTCAAGGTAAATGAATGTCATAGTATTCAACAAAATTATCTAAAATCCAAAAATATTTTACCAACGTCAAATGTCAGGATCTTTATAATGATTTGCCTATTCACTATTTGAGATCCAATACGAACCCCAATTTGTATTATTGACAACAGTTTGATCTATAATCCTAATCTCTCGAAAATTCCTTGATGTGTGTAGTTAGGTCACTGTCTGATAGTCTGATGGTGTGTTTAAAATTATCACATTATTTATTAATTTATAATTCAAAATCAAAATATCATAATACTCATCAAAAATATTTAATATATCCATTTTGTTAATATATCTGTACTTTGTAGAAATGTAATGAACATACAAATAAACCATTTATTCGCTGCCCATCTACCGAGTAATTTATTTTGCTAATAACAGATATTCTATCGAATAAATTTATTTACAAGTGAAAATACAAAAAAAATATTTATCCGAAGAATAAATTTATCTAAAGCTTTATTCGCAAGTGAAAATACCGGCCCTTAGGTTCATGAGTCAAATTGACAAAATATTTTGACAGAATAAGAATATAGATCATACACAGATATCATAAGATGGATTTTATTGTTAATTATTTGACAACGATGATGCACTTTGGATATTACTGTATGAATTTAATAGCAAACTGTAGAAAGATAAGTAAATGTATCAAACATATTTATTTGATGAATATTTGTATCGTTCGGGCGCTTACCAGGCGTCACCTCACGGGCACCCATTGCTGGCGTGGAGAGTGCATCACAGGGTTCAATATTGTGCCATTAAAATTCGAAGTATTTATTTAGATAAAATATAAATTCTAGGAACCAGACTGCATTCAAGAAGATATTATTTGCATTGATGTAAAATTTAAGAACAATCAACAGAAAGCGCAACATCTAATATATTTATAATATTTATATCTCTGTAACTGTATACGTTATATGTAACGGCATTCAGTGTTCTACATATATATGAATAACCTTGAATAGTCATCTTTCGCGAACTAAACCATATTTTGTATTAATGTTATTATGACAGAAAATAAAATAGTATGGAAGACGCAATAACAGAAGTATAAGAGCTTTTAAAAACCAGCAGAAGAATGCCAAATTTAAATTCGGATGTATTTTAGGTACGTCACAAAATGGTTTTAAATTTAAATTCTTGTTGAAACGAGCCATTTAGACACGAAGAGAACTGAAAAAAAAACATATAAATAACAATTAATATTGTTTTACAATTTGATCAAATTAACCAGGATACTATAAAGTAGAATAACTAGCCCTGTACCTATCATGAAATTCTACTAATGGTAATAACAACAACTATCAAGATTCTCACCTTCTAAATCCGCTGAAAAATTCATTTACATTTGTATACTCAGTTGGTTTTCATCAATAGTAATAGTACAATAGTACGTACTTGAAATTAATCATATAATTATTATTGTTACAAGGAATTAGCATCTACTAACTGATATGAAAAATAACACTATTTAATATCAATATATAACATCTTTGATTGAATAAATATAATATTCATAAATGAATAAAGAATATACAGTCAAATAAGATACATAGTTTTATTGTTATATAACAGAAAATTGATCTTGATTTGGTTAGATTAGCAGGGATGGTACTTAAATTTATTCAATAGCATTTTCAATTGATAATCTACAAGTTAATTTTTGTAGAAGTTGTTTTTTGCATGGATTAAGAATCATTTATACTGTTATATGGTTTTTTAATTCATCGAGCACAATGCCTACACTGCTTAATTTATAAATGTAAATTACACACAATACATGTAAGTACATTTTTTTGGCTATATATCACTCTAAAATATCATGTTTTCTCTTTTCGACATCAATAATAGCATTAATTAATGTAATAAATATTATATTTATCATTACTCACAGTTTAAAAAATATTTTAAAAATTATTGTTGTTGTTCATAACAAGTAGCTCAGTTTCTTGTTCAGATTACAATATTTTAAAATAATTATTGTTTTCTATACAATACAATTCATCTGAATACCAAAAATTGTATAGTTTGTAATAACTTTTTGACAATTCAATTATTGTTTTGTATACAATATTGTTTCAGAATCAGTGTTGTAACAGTATTTTTCCGTCCTCGTCATTTTCTGTTCCTTTTTCATTCCTATTCACTTGCTTCATTCATTTCCCCCTTCACCTCTGAAATTTTTTAATTGTTATTCCGTCATTCGTATCATAAGTATATCTCACCTGCACCTACCGTATGTTATATTTCGCTCTCATTTTCTTTTACATCTCATTCATACATTTTCACTCTCTGGCATTGTTGTATTTGTATTCGAATCATCATAACCTTTCTCATTTGTTGTTGTCATTCACATGTCAGCTCGGGGTCAAACAGAAACTTAAATTAACATGACATAAAAAACAGTACGCTTCGTGTCTGCGCACAATGTTTTACGTCGAGGCTGGATTTACGTCATTATTTCCACTATTGAGGCTACCCGCAGCACTGTTCAGTCTTAAGGGTGCACTACCCCAAACATAGATTAAATTTTTGCAATCTTTCTTACTTAAAACATTGTGTCCTTGCTTAATTAAACGAACTTAAGGAATAGAATAATACAACCTTTTTTAGTTTAAATTCTGTTTATATTTATTTAAATTACGACGTTTCGGCAATATAAACTATTGCCTTCTTCAGGTATGAACATGAACTACAAATCAACAAATACAAATAAATAAACAGAATTTAAACTAAAACAGGTTGTATTATTCTATTGAAATATGAGTTCTGAAAGATTTTATAATAATTTTAACTTAAGGAAGTTGCATTTTGCATAGTGGATTTTCTAGCCTTCTTAAAGTTACCTTTGAAGAAAAAAGACGTGTGCGATCCGCTTAAGTGATCTTGGCCTGGAAGTTAAGTGTGTTGGAAGCTTTGAGCACAGATAAACCTAAATAAAAGATCATATATTTTCAGTAAAATTATTTCATAAACAAACTATTCATATTGCACTTGACACTATCTTCTTCTTTAGTTTTTCCCATTCGTTAGGGGGTCACTATTTTTATTTTCTTCTTCCACTCATTAATCGTAATACTTTCTTTGGTAATTTGTTTTTCTTTCTTTTTTACGGATTTTTTTAAATTATGTCTTATCTACACTTAATATTATTATTTTGTTTCTTTATTTTATTTTTGTATTTAACATAATTTAATAATACATACATGTAAATAGGTATAGTAAATTGTTAAAAAAATCTAAGTTCTATTTATTATCTTTGTGTTGATATCAAAATTTGGTTTAATTCTATGCTCATCTCAATTATGTGTATCTGTGATGGGATTCTATTTTAGTTTCTAGTATTCTAGATTACTTTTGGAAATTTAGATATTAGAGAGACAGTTAATTCCAATAATATGCTGTAATGTTTATTCAAAATTAACTTAAAATTGAATATAGTCATTAATCTGGTTGAGCTGAATTTTCTTGGTAGAAAAGGGGTTCCGTTACTTAACCGATGTAAAGAATTAAGGAAAAGGAAAAGAAAATTATCAGGTAAACCTAAATCTAGAAAACAATTTTACCCCATTTCACTTTTCATATCTGCTCAGCAGGTAAAATTTTGTTCGTACATCGTACTGTACTGTCATCGTACATTCATCTTCTAGAGGATGTAAATATTAGCACAAGCAGTGCTCAAAATTACTTTCCAGACGCTCGCAGAGCATGGTGCACCATCTTGTGCATTGAGCAGTTATTAATTACTAATTCTGAACACATGAAATAGCAGTACGACCGTGGATCTGGGTAGGTTTATCTGTGCTTTGAGCACTCTTTTAAGAGGATTTGATCCACATTTGTCGGATAAATAAGAGAATTGAGTATTCTCGCAGGAATTTCCTGGATTTAAGTTTATTCGTAACTTTTAAACGTTATCAGCCGCCCTCCACCTAAGGTAAATGATTAATTAAGTACAGATTTAATGTTAACAATGTATTAGTTCCTTTTATTGCATTTATAACTCAGTTAAAGTACAGTAAAATTTAAAATATTACTAGTAGCCATTTTGAGTTTGGGTAGACGACCATGTGCTGACGACATTCTTCTTTTTAGGCTGTTTGTTTTTGTTAGTTTGCTGTTTATTGTTGGTTGGGTGTTTGTTGGATGTGGTTTTGGACGTTTTCGTTTTATTATCGACCTTTTACGTTTGGCACGACATCACAACCACTACACCTAACGAAAGCCATTATTTTCGCATCATACGACCCTGGTGCGACATCATCATCATCGACTTCCATTGTTCATCGCACCGACCAATAATCATCGTCTGTCCGTCTACGTGCCATCTGTTCATGCGAATTCTGCCATCGTGTGGGAAGGAGTTATATTGTTGGCAGTACCGCTACCGGGCGAGAGACATCCGCCATCTTGTCGTGACTTGTGGTCTCCACCGCTCCCAGCCACTGGGACAGATAAGCACCACCGTTATCATTATTTTTCTTACATTTTGTTTTTTTATCTTACCCAGAGCTGGGCAGTACTTAAGTACATTGATAATTAAGTACCAAAAATAAGTACTAACGTGGTACTTGGTACTTGTACTTAAGTACTTTCAAAAAACGCCCTGAAGTACTCAATACTCAAATACTTGCACATAGTACTTAAAATGGTACTTAAGTATTAATAAAAAGTACTTAAGTCCTTTCAGGGTACTTAAATACTTTTCAAGTAGATACTTAACTGCCTATTTTCAAGATAAACAATTTTTTCATCAATAATGCGAAGCTCAAGTGATTGTAATCGATGTATATAGTATCAATCCTATATTTTTCATTTTAAGTTATCAGACAGTTTAACCAGAGTTGAAAATACCGGGCTTAAAAGGAGTAAAGTCAAATTTACGGTATAAAAGTAAGAGGGAAAATATTTGCAACTAAATGACATTACATCGATATTGCGACACTGAACAATCAACTTCGTTTGTATTTACGTGTAAGCAATCAGAGGCACAGATACAACTAGAAAAAATCTGATGTGGCCAGCACAATACCTTTCGTCAATCCTGTGTATTATGTACAAATTCCATACATAAATTTTCTTGCAAAAGATTCTAAATTTCAAGTAAAATTATTTCATAAACAAACTATGCAAATGACACTAGCTGATATCTTCTTCTTCTTTTCCCATTCGTTCTGTTTTGCGGGTCGTCCTCATTCGGTTGCTTTTCTCTCAAGTCTTCCGCAATACAGTCCTTCCATCTTATCTTTGGGCTTCCTTTGTTTCTTTCACTTTCTATTACTAAGCTATTCATAAAATAATTTTACTGGAAATATAGGATCTTTTGCAAGAAAATTTATGTATAGGGCGCGAGCAGTCACGTGACTTGCTGACCTTGGCAAGCAGATATGGGGCCCCGTATCAGAATGACAGCTATTAATTATGTCGATAACTGACAAATGTTATAATTTTTCATTCAAAATTTCATTTTTTGGTATTTTATGATTCTTTTTCTCGGCAACTGAATTCCATACTCATGATAACAAATAAACCACATGAAATAAGAAAATCATGAAATTTTGAATGAAAGATTACGACACGTGCCAGTTAGGGACGTAATTAATTGCTGTCATTTTGACAAGGGTCCCCATATCTGCTTGCCAAAGTCAGCAAAGTCACGTCACTACACGCGCCCTATACATAAATTTTCTTGCAAAAGATCTTATATTTCCAGTAAAATTATTTCATAAACAAACTATGCAAATTGCACTTGACACTAACATCTTATTCTTCTTTAGTTTTTCCCATTTGTTAGGGGTCGCTATTTTTTATTTTCTTCTTCCACTCATTTCTGTTTTGCGTGTCGTCCTCATTCAGTTCCTTTTCTCTCATGTCTTCCGAAATACAGTCCTTCCATCTTATATTTGGTCTTCCTATGTTTCTTCCACCTTCTATTACTAAACTATTCATTTTTCTTCCAATATATTCATCCTCATGACATGTTCAAACCAATGTAATCGTCTCTCTTATATCTTTCTAGAAACATTAGAGTTATTTCCCTTATTCTTTCATTCATTTACTTTTTATTGATACTGACATCTGCCATTTTGTATTTTCTGAATATAATAGCAGTTTCCATGGTTAAGTTAGCATAGCTGGCTGATTTATGAAATTTAATATCTTTATAATTCTTTAACTCTATATTTGTTGAATATGAAATATGAAATGCAATCAAATCGTATAGAGAATAATATATTCTTAAGTTAAATAATATTTAACTGCGTTTTTTCAAGAAAAACTGTTAAAATCTTCAAATGGAGGTACTTCCGCTTGACCTATTATAACCAAAATTTAATTAAGCCTGCATATGGTTGTAAGGAAGAGGAATACGTAAGAATTGTAATTTTTGGAATTCTAATATTGGAGATATCGCGGCCAAAACCGTGGTCACATACACACACACACACACACACACACACACACACACACACACACACACACACACAGGCATCATCGTAAAAATAGTAAAATCGTATTGTAAAGACCCTAAAACGTGCTTATTCATTGAAAACTCACCACCGAATTTTTTTACCAAAGACAATACCTTCCTTACCTATAGGTGTCGGAAGATGAACATTTGAATTTACTCATGATTTAAAAACAAGATCACTATAGATAGAAACAGGATTTTGGAATCAGTCAAATATCTTTAAATTATTTTTTAAATAACGGATTAATACATTGAATCAATAAACAAAAATATCATTTGGGAAATACTTGATTAAGAAGAACACATTAGTACATATTTTATTTTATATGTATTGTCACAATCTCCCATTTTCCGTACAAATTAACTTGTTTATAAAGTTTGGTTTTATTTTTTTCCTATTCTTGTACTAATATTGAACTGGCACCTGAAACTATTATAATAAATTTTATAAATAAATAAAAAGATATAAATGTAAATAATATTGAATGAAATTAAATTTATGAATGTATTTATTTTAAATTGCTTTGGTAGACATAAATTAGATAATGTATCAAATATGCAAAAAATGTAAAAGTTGTTCAAATATGCAAGGTCAATAATATATACCATAATTTTTATTTATGTTGATAATGATTATAGGGTTCTATATCGGGGTACAGTAAATTTTTTGTAAGATGTCCGATCAAGGTCGTCTACGAATTGTATGAATTCAGATTTTTGCTCCGCCCATTATGGCAAATTCAGTAGTGTCGTTTGCTTAGTTTTTATGAGGGTATGTAAGATACTTCTGTTATTTTATTATTATAAAAATATATTACAGTAAAAGCATTCAAAATTCAAAAATAAGTCAACTGGTAAGTTTATAAGCAAATATAAAACCAAATATGTTAAAAATAAGATAATGAAATAATGTCAGTGTCAGCGATTCTGCCAGAAAATAACGTTATTCATACGGCTATGAATCCAGGTAATGTATCTGAATTAATAAATAAACTTACGTTGCAGACAAAGTATTATCAACAACGAGCATCGTTTTAAAGTGGAATGTCCAAACTTAGTCGAAACAATATGAATTTTTGAAAGACAAGCGTGTTATATCCATCCTTATAGCCTTTGCAAAAGAAAGAGATTATTGTATGCCTATTTGTTAATTCGGTCGTGATACAGATGCCCTTGATCGGACATCTTTTAAATTTTTTACTGTATATACTTTTTTGTGGACCATAGGAAATACAACAGTAAAATTTCCATATGTCTGTAATTTCTGCCTTATTAATTTTAAAATAAAAGTGTAAATATAATAAATATTTAGAATTAAAAATAGAAATAGACATGAAATTAAATTTCTATTTTTAAGTTGTTTACAGAGTATCATATAAGACAAAACAAACAATTCAAACTGTCATATTATTTTAGTTTGACAGAAAAGTTTATTAATTGATATTTAATTAGTATTATTTTCTTATTTTGATTTGATACTTTAAGATTGTATATGTATTCATGATTACTGATAAATCATTCAATGAAATAAATAATTATTACAACCTTATGTCAGATGACATCTTTCAAATTCAATTATCCAAACTGTTTAACGTTTTTGTGCTACTGCTCATGTCATACCATAAATAGTTAAAATTATAACTTCCATTTTACTTCCCTCTCACGAACAAAACACATGTAACATTTTTTGTATTTACACTTTTGTTCTAAAATTAATAGGGCAGAAATTGCGCTATATGAAAATTTTACGATTGTATTTTATAGTTTTAATTTTGTTTTATGGTCCATGAAAAATGTAAACACCAGGTATATTAATACAAAATACACAATGCGTGCAAGTCCGAGTCGTATTAGCGTCTTTTAAGCCAAAACAGTCTTTTGACTTCTGTCATTAACAAAAAAATGTATTTGTAATTTAGATAATTATGCCGGAAAGAAGGAGACATACTAAAGGTTCATAAAATTATGTTAAATTAAGACAAATTTGAAAGCTGATCAAACATGGCTGTAATATCTTCTCTATTAATTTTTGAACAAAAGTGTAAATACAAAAATGTTCTGAATTAAAAACTGCATCAAATAAGTCTAAAATTATTGTTTACATGCGTTTCGTTTGTGTCAGAGAAGTAAAATGGAAATTATAATTTTAGCTATTTACAGATTGACGAGCAATAGCACAAAAATGTTAAACAATTTGGATCATTAAGATTGATAGATGACATTTGACATAAAGTTTTAAGAATTATTAATTTCATTAAATTATTTATCAGTAATCATGAATACATTTACAATCTCAAATTTTCAAATCAAAATAAAAAGAAAATAATAACAATTAAATATCAATTAATAAACTTTTATTGTTTGTTTTGTCTTGTATGACACTCTGTATGAAATTTTATTTCACGTCTATTTCATTACAGGAACGGATCTTATACCTATCCCCCCTCCTGTCTATCGTATAATGCACGCCTGTAACAATTTTTGTGATTGGAATGACAATGTGTACTTTATCGATTGTAAGCTAAGCTCTCATAATGGGTCTGGGACCCATATGGACCTCTGGGAGCTCAGCATGTCTGGGACATGCATAGGTGGCTACGGTACCGCTAGTGGCTCCGAAGTGACTATTCACGTGAGCCGTATTCCAGCAAATCGTCCCTGCACTGGGTGCATATCTTTGCGGGTAGGGGTATCGGAACCCACAAGGTGTAGGGCCGCATTTAATATGCGGGGCACCTGCCCAAGTCTGGGACTTGGGAGTGACCTTATTCCTGCTCCCCCTTCTGTCTATCTTATTAGATGGTAATGCACGCCTGTGATAATTGTTGTGATTGGAATGACAATGTGTATTTTATATAGGGGAACGCGTCCTAAAAGGCCAGTTCGACGCTGACGAGTCTGTATGAGTGTGGAAGATGGACGCCGATAACAGGTCAAAAGGAATGTGAAATGTAATATTAGATTAATGTATGTATTGCCGCCCATATATTCTTGACAATAAATAGTTCTATAGTAATTAGCCCAACTTCACATGCCATAGTCCTGACTATAAAGGAAAGAAAAGATTATAGTATATTACAGCATTTATATCAAATCTGTATGCTATATTCAAGTTAAATAACAATTGAAAAAACGAATTAATTAAAATACTTATATCTTTTAATTAGTATAATACCCAACCATTTATTATACAAACAATACTAATACAGGTTAGTTTTCTTATAGGATGTCGCTAAGGTCCCGAACGCGGGACCGTGTTCAAAAAAATTTAAATCCCGATCGTGGTTTACGCAATTTTTCGAAATACACCACCACAACATTACGTAACCTAACGCACAAAACTCAGGCTTGGAAAACGGGGACCGAGTATTATGCGCTAAGTGAGGTTATTGTTGATCTCTTTAGAGAGATATACAAACAAGCTATTCAACAACAACGGTCCAGCGTTCGGGTCAGGAATTTATTTTTTTAAAAACGGTCCTGAACGTTAAGACACATCTCCTCGATGTTTCTAGTACTAAATCAAGCCTCCGCGTTCGAGACCGTAGCCACGTCCTTTCTTATAACTTCTTATAATAACACCAACATGTGCTTTGCTTTCTCTTCTTATTGTTAGTTACCTACTAAGAGTAATAGCAATATCTGTGACACTGAAAAACAAGCCACTCAAAATAACTTTTTTATTTATTTTTTAATTCTCGTTACATATTCGTACACTAGGCTTAGGGGTTCACAAATCATGGTATTCGGTATGATGGTAGCGCTTCCGGTTTAACCGGAAATGACAACTTTCATATTTAAAATGGGACACCCTACATATTTGGATTCTACGTAAAATTATGAATTAAACGAAGTCAATTTTTATTGAAAAAATATCTTACAAAGAAATAAGTGAAAATTGTGAATAATTAATATGTAAGCCATATTAGGTAGGCAGTAATAACAAATTGATATTTTCCTTATAACAAAATACGAAATCTTACAAAAATAACTTACTATTTAAACAATTAACTTAAATGTTTCTTAATATTATCTCAACTATTTTCACAGCTTGCCTGATATCATGGCTCACCAGGTTATGCATAATTTTCTTACATTTTCTTACATTTTTGTAATTTATTTCTTTAATAAAAATGCACTTCAAGCATATCGTTGAATTTGTAATTTTACGTAGATTTCAAATATATAAAAATATATGTAGGGAGTCCTATTTAATTATATGAAAGTTAATGTCACTTCCGGTCAATCCGGAAGCGCTACCATAATGCCAAAGACCGTGATTTGTGAGGTCCTAAGCGTAGTTTACGAATATGTAAAGAGATTTAAAAAATACTTATAAATAAAAAAAAAAATATTGTGTAACCCGGTTTTCAGTGTCACCCTGTATACATATACTATCTATATTTAGACACTACATTAATACTAGGCCAGAGTCAAATGTAAACCTTAAAAACGTTGTTAAGCAAAATTTATTGAAGCCATGTCAAAAACAAGTATGTTATTTTTCGAAGTAATACCATTATACCCATTATGTTCTATGCACATCTTCCACTATTTTGAAAACGAGTGAATTGAATATCCAATTTTGGTAACGTGCCCAACCACTCATATCCTGCCTGAATTACTTCATGATTGCTCTGAAATTTCTTTCTCTGTTTCGTAATTAGAATATCACATTCTACCACGCATGATGTTAAAAGAAGATTCATTATTAAACGATTTTTGGCTACATTTTGTTATTTGAGATTAGCATGACTGCAATAAATACACTAAGGCCCGATTTTACCATCTTCATGTTACGAATTAACATGCGGTTACGTTAATGTTAAAAGAAAAAGATGTTTTTCCATTCCATGTTATCCATAACCTCAAGCTGAAGTACATGTTATTTTATCTTACAGAACTAAGGTTAAATTATGTACACTGTTTCAATATAAAATCTGACAGTGACATTCTAATTATGAATCAGTATGATGTAAATGCATATAGCAATATTGAGAAGATGCCAATTGCTAATAAGGGCAGCGAGGATATTTTAACATAGGCCAAATCATTTCGAAAATAATAGTGGGAAGGGTTTTTTTTAAAAGATTCAGACTGTCCGCGATATCTGTCGAAAAGATTATAAAGCAGAGCAAGTTGCAGATACCATACGACATGAAACATAACTGGTACACTTGGCTTTTTCATTGATTTTGATAAAGTTTCGTAATTTGTATTCCTGATAATTTTGTATTGTGTTAAGGTGGTTGGCTCATGAGAGCAATGCCATTTATTGATTCCGTGCCGAACAATATTGACATACTCAAGAGTTGCCTGCCTGCTTCAAGTTGCATGGCTATTAGCATATTATGTTTATTCTGCTAAGTATTACCAAGCTAATGATTGTAATCGTGAGGTTAACAAAATAAAGGAAAATACCGAAAGTTAAAATCATCGCGGATGTTTCTCAAAACGTGGGCGGCAATGTTACCAAAAAATGCGCGTGAAAATTTCAGAGATTGAAAATATCTGATGAATTTCTAATTAAATTTGTTATATTTTTGAAACCAGATGGGCATGCATGTTTTTCTGGCTAGTTTTTAGTCAAAAGTTTATGGGTTTTCGCGATTCTGGAGGCAATTATGTCGATGATTTCCCTATGCTCGCCATGTTAAATCTTCCAACTTTGGATTTCAATAACTCCGATCAGAACTGGTCAAGTTGACTAAAATTTTGGATTTACATCGACTAATACTTAATTAGCTGTATGCTAAAGATTATTCAGATTTTATGGATTTCACTTCATGCTCCAATTATCTTAACATCATTTGTGTAAATCTTCAAATCGGAGGAAGTGTTAAAATAAGGTTTCTTGATTTATCATTTGAATATTTATTATAAACAAAATAATGTATACATTTATATAATGTATGCTATAGACACAAGAAATAATAGTTTTTGTGTTCTTGTCATATGTGTGTTTCTTTTATAAAACTATCAGTAATTATAACTTCCACCGAAATCATAAATTTAACATAAATTTCATAGTTAATGATTTACCTAAATCAATAAAAGTTTTTATTATTACTTTAATATTTACACCAAGAAGGATTTACACATTTACAGAAAGAAAGATACAAACCAAATAATACCAAAAATCGTGCCAAAAATGAAATGTTATAAAACTGAACAAACAACTTCCAAAATTCAATGTTTCCAACTGTATAAAACCCCGTTTTCAATAAGAAAATTGTACCAACCTTATAAAAATAACCAAAATTTTTGGGTTAACTAATATACTGTTTCTACTTGTGTGGAAACATATTTTCGATGATGACTGGACATTAACTTCATGATATCTCCATTTTCCATAACTGCATATTAATTTAAACTTGGTAAAACCGTGCTTAAATATCTAGGCAACGGACAGAATAATCTAACAATTCTACCAAAAATTTCCCTTGGAATGGAAACAGTAAAATATTTTTATAAAAAAATAATGTAAATGAAAGCCTCAACAGAGAAAATAGTATAAAACACACTATACAAAAGGCAATTCAAGCACTCGTTCGTTTGCCCACTAGCCGGTGCACATTCGTGAGCGAATTTGGAACTCGTGCTAGAATACATTGCCTTCTGTAACTTATGTTTTAATATACTATTCCATCTAATGCCTATTTAAGTAGACCAATGCTATAATAATCGCTTGGGGCGAGGTCAAAGGAATAAAGACGATGTGGTAGACTAGATAGGCATGTAATCCTCTATAATTAAAATAACTCATTTTGCATCCCTAAAGAAACGAATAATACAATGTTACGCCGCCCTGGTGCAATGCTCTAATGGAGTTGCCATTTTTAAACTGTCGTTATGTCAATATTTTCAGTTGATAAGCAAGACCTACATACTAAAAATAAAATATTTCTCAAACTTACAAGGCAACAACATTCCGTTCGGTGATTTTTTAGGGAATATGTACGGTTTACACTTGACTCTGTTTTGTATAAATGTCATACATTATTAATTTAAAATGGAAATATTTCATCAAATGGTACAACATTGTAAACTTTATTTAGAATGTCTGCTATTACACTTGCGCAAGCAGTTTCTACATCTTTATTTACGAATCCTGCTTTTATTGCTTGCCATTGTTCGCTATATGACATATTTGTGTCTGAAATATTAATAAGAGTTATATAATTACATATATTTGGGCAGCATGATGACGAGGGATGGTCGAATTAATCGAGAGATAGTAAGGACAGTGACTGCGGGATGTAAGATAATGGGTGCTCTGGATAAGTTTGCACGAAACGTTAACGTATCAAGGATGCTTGGTTAAGTGTATATAATGGAGTGCTAGTGCCTACTTTGATGTATGGAGGCGAATTTTGGGCATAAAAAGAGAGTGACTGCCGTGGAAATGAGGTATTTACGTGGTGTACGTGGGTATGTAAGACGGGATCGCGTGAGGAATAATTTGGTGTATGAAGAATGTACGGTTAGGAACAATGTTATTAAGAGAGTTGGTGTAAGTCAGCGGAGATGGTTTGGTAATGTGGAGAGAATGGCGAGTGAACGGCTTGTTAAGCGTATTTGGTGAAGTTAAGGGTTTTCGATTGCGTGGCCGACCAGTGTGTAAGTGGATGGATGTTGTTGGTAGGGAGAGAGAGAGAGAAAGTTTCCAAGTGGGAAGAGAATGCGATTGAATGTGGCCTAGTCGAAAGAAGTGTGCTTAAACAGGAATGTGTGGCGACGGATGATTGTTTCGTAACTATTGTGATCCGGATGCAGTATTTCGGTACCGAAAATCGGTCACTTTAATGTGTTAAGAGTGAGGATTTATTGTATGATGATATTATTTTCGGGTTTGTGCTAACCCATTAAGTGAGACATGCATGATTTTATGTATGTATGCATGTATTGATATTCTGGTTAAATTCTTATTGAAATATAATGCATTAACCATTTTAATTAAATTCCTTAATATTACAATTTAATTTTTTTTTTTTAAATAAAACTACCATTATTGTAAAATAAGGAATTTTTGTCAAAACACTTTTTTTATTGAATAGGGTATTTCGCATAAATAATTAAATTTTACAATTTTGCTTATATTAAATTGAAAATTAGCATAAGTAAGAAAAAAAATTCTATAATTAAAATTATATTTGTAATAAATTTTAAGTTGCAATTAAAGTTTGCATTGTTTTGATACAGTCTGTGTTTTGGCGCCGCAGTATCATGGGAACAATCTATGATGAAACACCACTAGATGGCAAAGCAGTAGTACATGAACCAGTAGTATGAGCAGTACTCATTTTAAAACTTTACAATTAGGTATGTATAATAACAATCCACTAACCTCCAAAACTCCAAACACAAAAAAAAGAAATGTCTACTGGAGAAACTAGACAGGCATAAGAGTTACATGATCGGTATAACCACGATACGATAACAATAAGATGATAATAAGAGAATTTATATTATACGATAAGTTCGCTACACAGTACTATTTTTGAAATGTACTTATTGTGAAGGCCTATTTTGTATATATTATTTTTGTAATAAATCGTATCAAGAACGTAGATATAAAGTAAATGGTTGTATTAAAAACATTAAATCAAGAAGGATCGTACGTGATTGTATCGCTAATGTAAATCAAACTCAAGTGTTCTTGTTATGTTTGTTCGTTTACTACTCGGTTGCCCTCTAATGGTGGTTTACCAGTAGGTAATATTCTGTCAGCATGCATTCGCGGGTTATCATTTTCAAAAAAGAATTACAGCAAAATATGAGTAGGTCATTGTAATGATCAAATAAAAAATACGTGTTATTACTTTTTTACAAACACTTAAAACTTACTGAAATACCCTATTATTAGACTTCCTAGACTCTAGAGAAATACGTAATAATAATTGTAATATTTATTTCTTACCTAGTCCTGGAAAATTTAAATCTATCGTATATTTTAGGAATTTAGCAAAATATTTATTTATATTTGCATATAATTCGCCATTTATGTTGTTTAGTTCGTACTTCAATGTTAGTAAATATTTTCCGTCATCTGAAAATAATTATATGCAATAATAATACATACTCGTTTTAAAGTTGGAGATCTTTTTAATAGACGTAGCAACATAACATCTTAAAATTCTATTCGCTGTTGTATACCACTTAGCGTGGGCCAGCTTTTGAGGATTTCGTTGGGTTAATTCTAGAGATATGTTACACAATTTATGAAATATTTTAACAGATTTCATCAAATACTGTTGACCCGTACTTATATGATTTCTCACTAGTTTCTAGAGCTTTTCTGTCGTCCAAACACTGCGTTAAGTGACGTATTGGCAATTCATTTTCTTGCAATAAACATACAAACCATTGTATGGATCGTCCCAAATCGATCTGTCGTATGTCATTTTTGTTTTCTGTATAAACCACAGAACACTGCCGTCACACCATTTTACTTTTACATTACTTTAATCAACATTCTTATGTAAAAAAGTTCATAATGAAATATTTTGTGTTCTTATCGATGAAATTAGATTAGTTTTAATATTATTATTAGGCGCTTTATGCAAATTAATGCAAGTATTCATTAATTCCAAAACTTTAAGCTTCTGGCGGTAGCATAAAATAACGTTTGTCGAAGATGTGCTTTTTTCCCATTTATTATATGTAACAAAATACAATTATTGATGGTATAGGAATTTTGAAATTATAAAAAAAACGCTCCAATATTTACATTCTGATATCCATATATACGAGGTCTGTTAGAAAAGTATCCGACCTTTGGCCGGGGAAAAAAACTGGCATACCTGGAGCGTTGGAAACCTAATCACCCTCAAAGTAGTCTCCGTGGGACTCCACCCTCTTCTCCTAGCAGTGCCGCCATTGTTGGAAGCATTCCGAGAAAGCCTCTTTCGGAATGAAGTTTAGGTCGGCTGTCGTTGCAGCCATAATGTCCTCTCTTGTCTGAAATCGCGTTCCTTTCAATGGCCTCTTGAGCTTGGGGAACAGCCAAAAGTCGCAGAGGGCCAAATCAGGAGAGTAAGGAGCTTGTTGAACCACCAAAAAAGTCTGAATCTAGTGCGAAAAATGTGCTGGAGCATTGTCGTGATGGAGGCGCCCTCCATGTTGACCACAACTCCGGTCTCTTGCGCCGCACAGCATCACGTAGGCGACGGAGGACATCCCTGTAGTACTATTTGGTGATTGTTTGAACCTTTGGTGCGTACTCGTGGTGTACCATACCGCGGGAGTCAAAGAAAACAGCCAGCATCACTTTGACGTTGCTGCGCATTTGGCGGGCCTTCTTTGATCTTAGTGACGTGGAAAGCTTCCAATGTGACGACTGGTATTTGGTTTCCGTGTCGTACCTGTACACCCAGGACTCGTCACCAGTGATTATGGTGTTCATGAAGTCGGGGTCATTGCTTGTGGAGTCCAGCATGCCCTGTGAAACTTCAACACGAAGTTGCCTTTGCAATGAAAAACCGACGAGAGCACTACACACTACCTCACTCAAATGCTGCTTGCCAGCAATAGACGCTATCGACAGGCGGTAAAAAAATTACGCATGTGCACGAAGGTTCAAGGTCGGCTCATGCAAGCCCGCTTGATTCAAATCCATCAGGTTTTCTCAAAAAAATAAGGTCGGATACTTTTCTAACAGACCTCGTATTTAGTAATAACCAAAGCTGTTTTGTAATGTAACGCACCAGAACGACGTTCCGCCACCTATTTTTGATATTTACGGTTTTATTATTTTTTATTTTTTTTGAAAATTATTTACTATTTTATTATTTTCATATATTTATATATTTCTTAAATTCTGGAAATATATATTGCGCCAAAGATATATTTACACATTACGTGTATTATGTACTGTTATTTTTTTTCAAAAAAAGTTAACACAACGTGCGTTCCAGCACCTTTTTTCTACAAAAAAGCACTGGTAATAACTGTACATTTAACTTTTATTTGAAATATAATAAATAGATAAGGAAAATGATTTTGTGGTTGTTTAGCACTTTAAAGCATGGCGTGTTTTAATGTTGCATTTTCGCACGCTTTTTAAGGATTTACGAGGATTATGAGCAGGTATATTAAAATAGTTATTCATGCAACATGAGCGTAAGAAGACACTTTTTACTCTAGTTGCATACAATTTTTTTTACGTCTACAATTAAAGTGTCATAAAAGTGCCATAGCGTTTCATTATTTCGCCCGTTTGCGCTAAAAAAGTGTACTTTTTCACAATTTTATGTGTGATATATTTCATAAACATATTTTAATGAAAAAATGTAATTTTTTTAACAGACATAAAAAATATATTTATTATTTACTTACAGAACGATATTGCGCCATTTCCTTCATCAATTGTTTGATTTCTTCCATTTGTATTAATTTCAGCTTTGTATTTTAATTCCCACATAATCTTTGGGGCTAACAAAATGAACTGAATTGTATTGTTTTCGAAATTAATGCTAGAATAAATATTATTTCCTATCATATTCTGGTAGTTTACCTCCCTTTACCCTAGGCCAAGAAGATATAGGGATCGTGCTAAAAATGATATATCAAGTTTTGATAAAGTTATCTTTTAAGCTGATGTCTGCGGGTACTTATATGACAAATTAATACAACACTTTTCGGGCTTGGCACGTATTATACTATATTCTTAATTGACAAGTCATAATTTCGATTAAACTTTTAATAGCAATTTTTGTAAATAAAAAATCTGATGTGGCCAGCACAATACCTTCCGTCAATCCTGTGTATTATGTATAAATTCCATACATAAATTTTCTTGCAAAAGATTCTAAATTTCCTGTAAAATTATTTCATAAACAAACTATGAAAATTGTACTTGACACTGACATGTTCTTCTTCTTTAGCTTGTCCTATTCGTTAGGGGTCGCTATTTTTTATTTTCTTCTTCTACTCATTTCTGTTTTGCGTGTCGTTCTCATTCAGTTTTTTTTTCTCAAGTCTTCCGCAATAAAGTCCTTTCATCTTATCTTTGGTCTTCCTCTGTTTCTTGAACCGTCTATTACTAAGCTATTCATTCTTCTTCCAATATATTCTTCATCTCTCCTCATCGCATGTTCAAACCAATGTAATCGTCTGTCTTGTATCTTTCTAGAAACTTCTAATACTAGAGTTATTTCCCTTATTCTTTCATTCTTACCGTGTCTTTCCCCAATATCTATCTCAACATCCTCATCTCTGTCAAATTCATTTACTTATCATTTATACTGAAATCTGTCAATTTGAATTATCTGAATATATTAGCAGTTTCCATGGTTAACATAGCTGGCTGATTTATTAAATTTAATATCTTCATAATTCTTTAACTCTATTTCTATGGAATATGAAATATAAAATGCAATCAAATCGTATAGAGAATAATATATTCTTTAACTTATAATAACGTTAAATGTCAATAAATGATATTTAACTGTTAAAATCTTCAAATGAGGGTACTTTCGGTTGACCAATTATAACCAAAATCTAATCACATCTTCTTTTGGATTAAACTTGACGAATACGAAAAAATTATAATTTTTGGAATCGTGGTATTGAAGTTATGCGATCCGAAACTTTCGTCACACACACACGGACACAGGCGGACACACACACACACACACACACACACACACATACACACACACACACACACGCACACACACAGACACACATAAATACATACGGACATCATCGTAAAAATTGTAAAAGACCCTAAAACGTGCTTATTCACTAAAAACTCATCATTACTACCAACATCAAATATTTCTAATTTTAAATGGCACAAAATTGAATCCGGTTCCTCAGATTCGCGACCATACACTCAGGCACGCGGCCACGAGACTCGATAGGTACATGTATTTAAATTAATAAAAATTAAATGGCGGGAGGTATTGTGTTGGTCACATCAGATTTTTCACCATTAATTAGCTATTCAAATAAATGTAACCCCCCCCCCCTTGTATTCGCGCTTGGTAGTTTTCACCTTTCGTCCAAATATGAATTTAACAAGATATTATAGCGGCATGATTTCTATTTAAGTTAGTTATTTGTTATTTATAACTTGAGATTAACTATAACAAAAAATTCAAATTATACAGAAAAAAATTAAAAATAATGCCATTAAAATATTTTTGATTTAACTTAGTTGCACAGTAGGTAACAACGATGTGAAGATGGAGTTACATTATTAATTTGTTTATAACTTAAGAATGGATTAAACAAAAAATTCAAGCTATACAGCAAAAAACAGCAAAATATTACAGTATTAAAACATTTTTGATATAATTTAGTTGTAACTCCAGCGTGAAGATGGAGTTACATTTTTAATTTGTTTATAACTTAAGAATGGGTTTAGCAAAAAATTCAAGCTATAGAGCAAAAAATAGCAAAAAATGAGCAAAAAATTACAGTACCAAAACATTTTTAATTTAAGTTATTTGTAACTCCAGCTTCACGATGGAGTTACATTTTTAATTTGTTTATAACTTAAGAATAGATTTAGCAAAAAATTTAAGCTATACAGCAAAAAATAGCAAAAAATGAGCAAAAAATTACAGTACCAAAACATTTTCGATTTAAGTTATTTGTAACTCCAGCGTGAAGTTGGAGTTACATTTTTAATTTGTGTATAACTTAAGAATGGATTCAGCAAAAATTTCAAGCTATACAGCAAAAAATAGCAAAAAATGAGCAAAAAATTACTATGTGAAGCAAGATGTGGCAACGCGATGTTGTAACTCCAACTTCACGGACCCAAAATATTCGCCTAATGAATTGTTATTATAACGGAATCGTTATTATGAAAATTGTTATATCTACTTAACGATAATGGTTATCTTCGTATTCTGTTAACACATTTTAAAAAATAATAACCGTGGGATCAAATTAAGAACTTTATTTCCTAAAATCAAAGTATAATTTTAAATGAAATATCTAAAATAATTCAAAATTACTCACGAAACTTCTAGGTTAGATAAGTTCTGGTGGGAGTCAGCTGTTAACCTGTCAGCTATCATACTCTTTCTTCTTCTTGTTGTGAAGTGAGCCGTACTAGAGCTATTACTACCATCTTTAGACAAGCTTGCGTTAGGTGCTAGGTGTAGTATACAGACATTAATTAAAAACATGATTGATAATTATTACGTGGGGGAATATATTAAATGTAATTAAATATAGGATTAATAGCTATGATTATGTAGGTATAATATTAAGGTGTTAATGTAATAGAAAGGCAGTAGTTAATAAACCACCGTAGTGGACAGAGGTCGAGTGTTTTGGTACTATTCCTTACTATATCCCCAGCCCAGTAAATAGTGATTATTATACTAGTGCGTGACGTGCAGAGTCTTACACTAGGAATAAAATCTTATTAAATTATTTTCATATTACCTTGCAAAAACTATAATATGACTGGTTTTTGATATCACTATTCAACATAATAGCAATTTTATTTTGACATGAATAAAAATACTGAATTATTGACAAAACGTTTGTGTAACGAATGATTTTTCCAGTCGTTAAAAAATAACGTTATCGTTATCTTTTTTTCGTTGTGTAGAATTAAATTGTTTACAGAATACCACTTCAACGATTATCGTTATAATAACGATATAACAATGCATAATGTCATAATGAACGTTTACAGAATAAGCCTATTAAATGATTTTCGTTATTAATATAACATTTTACCGATTCGTTATATCATAACGATGTTTATAGAATAGCCCTATTAATCGAACCAAAATGTTCTAATTCCGATGTATTCCAATTAAGCGGAATCGACTGCAATTTATTTAGTTTTGACATAATAATAATACCAACCACTATGAATTTATTTTTGACAAAATAAAAAATAAAACTAATCAATTAGTAATCTATGCATAATGATCGTCGTTGTTATTTATTTAATTTTGACGTTTTAAACTGTCAGATTGACTTAAAATTCAGTGAGTTTTCTTTTTAATTTGCTAGCACTTGCATATGGTTGTTGCTATAAAGTTAATAATGTCAGTCAACGTCAAATTTGAATAATAGACATTAATACACCAAGTGAGTTAAAATAATGTTTATCCATGAAAAGAAAGTTTAAACAGCGGACCCGTATGGCGAGTGAGTTAAATTATTCGTGTGAATAAACATTTTAATACGTGGTTTATACAATATCTAATTCAATTTTGACGAAATAATAATAAAAATCACTATGATATTTAATTTTGACAAAATAAAAAACTAATCAATTAGTGGGCTGTGCATGAAAATCGTCGTTAATAGACGTCAAGTCGTTTATTTATAAATTATTTTCTGTCATTTTTGTCGTGAAAAACAATGAAAATGACTGATCTGTCTGACAAAGACTGTGGTGGTGTTATTTTCGTGCCTGATGTTGTTTTAAATGCATTATTTTTTGCAGAGTGAGTTAAAATTCTGTGAGAGTGACTTAGTTTTTTTTTTTAATTCACTAGTAAGTAAACAGTTACTTATAGTTGTTGCTATGGAGTTATAATGTCAGTTTAAAACATCAAATTTGAATAGAAAAATCTGATGTGACCAACACAGTACCTCCCGCCATTTACCTATGTATATAATTTTTATATTACTTAATAAATTTATCCATACAATATATAGAAAAAGTATTAAAGCAAACTTGTAGAAAATGGAATAATCTTTAATTTTTATAATAACAAATTGAGAAAAAATTACATTTAAAGATATTTTTTGAAGAAAAACTATCTTGAGCTTCAAGTAAACTGCCATTTCCGGTTATCCGATTGCCACCAAAATCTAATCAGTTCTTTCCATATTAGAATAAGGTAGAAATACATGGTTTCAAAACGTTCTGAATGATAGTATTTGAGTTAGAGCGTAAACAGGATCCACAGATGCATACATACATACACACAGACATCATCGTGAAAATGTTAAAAATGGATTCTAGGGACCTTAAAACGTGGTCATTTATCAAAATCTCGATATACGATTTTTAGCACGATCCCTATACCTCCCTTACCAAGGGTACCGGGAGGTAAAAAATTAACATTGTATTCTCTATATTACATATTTCAGTCTGTGCTGACTATATTCCCCACAAAAAATAAAAAAAATTAATAAAACGTATTCTTACGTAGCGTCTGTCATTGTAAAATTATTCATTCCGTAAACTTTAATGTCATATAAAGTAACAACTAAATTTTCTTTTTTTAATGTAAATATGTGATCCCAAGAATATATGCTTGTAGATTGTCCATATTCGGGGTCCCCTGAAATTAATTTTATGCAATTAATAAAATAATACTTCATTATGACTTTTAAAATTGTTGTGTTATTTTTACCTATACCAAAGTTTGTTATCGTTTGAATTGCGTTTTTTTGAAAACATTTATTTAGATTTGAATCATTCCTATTACACGGTTTAATATATTTTGCTGAAAACAGTAATTTATAGTTTTTGTTTTTATTATCAAAAATAGTTTCTGTTACTTACGCAAAGGCTTTTGGGATTCACAAAAGGTAAAACCTAGTAATAACACAAAAACTATTCTGTTCATTTTGCACTACTTTCGTTCGAATAATATTACCTTTATTATATTTTTTGTTTACTTATATAGTATACCAAACTACATAAATAATTAAGTCATATCTTAATTAATAATAATTACTGAGACAAAAGTGTAATTAATTGTAAAAAGGAATATTTAAGAATTATGAAATTTGTTTTTTAATGTGCTGATAACCTTAATGTAATCAAGAAAAAATTAAATATTATAATAGATATAGTAAAGTACTATATTTAATTTATGCATTTTTTATTTTATACTACGTAATACCTACATACATAAATCATTAGAACACATTTGATAAGTTTTTCTTAATCCGAGACTTATTTAATTGTTCTTTTTACTACAAAATAAAAAAGTCTTCTAAATGTATGTATGCGTTTCGGAACATAGACCTAGGAACGTTGTAGCTAGGGCCGGTTTTAAAATAAGGCGGGTATTTGAGTTTATTTAAAAATAATTATATGTCAAGGAAAGAAATGTCATGGCCATGACTGCTTCAAAACACAATACATAGCCGCCCAAGTAACATTTGTCAAAATAAATAAGTTTTTTTTTTAAATATTTGTAAACGATTGAAGAAAAAAAATATTGTTTAGAACATATGCGGAAAACATGATTCTGAAACTCCCATTCAAATTTCAAAGCTTATTATGATTGTTTCGGTTTCAGAAACTTGCATTTATTTCAGAATCAATCACTAATTTTCCGCTTTCACTAAAATAACTATGTATTATAAATACTATTTCCCACAACAAATTGTTTTGTATTATATTTATTAATATTTGGCCTCTAATATCCTTCCACCTCAGCCCTCCAAATTTGTAAAACCGGCACTGGTTGCAGACAGGTTTAGAGAGAGACAAATAAAATGTCGTTGGATTTCTTGACGTAAATCTAAGGTTGAAAAATGGTATCCGGGAGAGCAGGGCAAGTACATCCACATTGTTGATCAGTATTTTTTTACGAGTACATTTAATGACCAGTATTTTCTAAAATAAATAATTAGTAAATATGAACATTGTGTTCAGGTTAGATTAGGTTCGGTTAAGTAATGATTGGTTTAGTTGAGGTTAGTTTAGATTAAATTGGGTTTGGTTAAATTAGCTTAGATCATGTTAAGTTACATTTTTATTATAAGGTACCAATCATTTAGCTCAAATACTGATCCAATAAATAGTAGCCTAAACAAGGATTGCGGAAGAACTAGGCGTCAGTCACACTGCTGTTGCAGATGGTTTAAAACGGATTGGAAAGGTGAAAAAGCTCGAAAAATGGGTGCCCCACGATTTGAATGATCGGCAGAAATTGTCACGTTTTGAGGTTTGTTCTTCTTTTCTCTTGCGCAACCAAAACGACCCGTTTTTAGATCGAATCGTCACGTGTGACGAAAAGTGGATTCTGTACGATAACCGGAGATGTTCGGGACAGTGGTTGGATGCCGATGAGCCCCCCAGGCACTTTCCAAAGGCAAAAAACCACAAAAAAAGACTATGGTTATAGTATGGTGGTGGGAGGCTGGTGTGATCCACTACAACTTTTTGGAACCAGGCCAAACCATCAGAGCAGAGTTCTACTGTAAGAAAATCGAAGAAATGTACCAAAAATTGCGTCAGCAGCAGCCGGCACTGAACAACAGAAGAGGTCCGATCCTTCTGCACGCAAACACCCGTCCACACTTTCACAAATCACCATCCTAAAATTGAACGAATTGACGGTCGAAGTTCTGCCTCTCCCACTATACTCCCTAGACCTTGCGCCAACCGCCTACCACCTTTTCAAGTACTTCGATAACTTTTTCGCCGGTAGAACCTTTGCCAATCAAGTCCATGCAAAAACGGCCTTCGTAGGCTTCGTCGAATCCCGAGCACCAATTTTTTCGCTGATGGAAAATGGCAAAAGTGTGTTCATTCGAATGGTGCTTATTTCGACTAAATCCGGTAAGTATTAAGAAAGTTATGATCATTTAAAGTAAATATAACATGACATGTAATATATAGTACCGGGGTTTAATAACCTTGATGTTGAAAAACCCTCAAATCTTTCAATAATAAAAACAAAGTTTACCAATTAAAATCCTGAGAACTTTCCTGACAACCTAATACTACTCCTGTTTTTTTATTTATTATTATTTTTAATTAGTGATGGTAACGCCTGGGAAAGATATCTCCGAAGTCTCCATATGTGAAGAAGCATTTTGCACCACTTCTATTGTATTTTTATTATAAATAATTTCGCTTCGAATTGTTGAACTGGAAGTCGTAGATTCTCCACTGCCAAACATTCTTTTTGCTACTTTAATCTTATTCTCGACTGATTCCTCTACGTACGGCTCAGCTACACTCGAACTCTTCCATCTTCCCAACTCCTTCAGATCGGTTACGTTTCCTCCTGTGTTGGCCAGGATTGTGGCAGAAGTTCGCCTCAAGCAATGACCTGTATATTGCTCAACGTTGGGTAGACCCAGGAAAGTAGCAATCATTTTAGGGACAGAAGAAATCTTGTGGATACCAACTCGTTGCACGCTACATTTTCCTTTATTGTAAAAAACAAAAAGTAATCGTCTTTAGTGTGTTTTGGTCGCAGACTCTTGTATTTTTTAATAATTTGTATAGCATTTATATCGCCATCAGAGACAACGGTAAAAAATCGTGGTTTGTAATTCATGGTGTGCTTAATTGTCACGATTAAAACTTTCCTCTTTGACATTATTGTTAGGTTATTTATGTCATCGCATCGGCATGCTCCGTATAATCCAAAAATTGTAACAACCTAAAAATAATGCAGGATTTATAACCTTTTTAAATCAATAGAGTTGAACATACCTTCGCCATCAAATAATCCTCATCTTTTGTCTTTATCAAAAACTTTTTGAACTCATCATCGGAGAGAACTTTGGCTTTCTTCACTTTATTATCGATGTTCTGTCTCTTTACAAATGCATACAGCTTTTGAAATGAATTTATATCTATATTTTCATTTATTCCAATTGTACTTGGCAGCATCGAATAATAAACCCTCAATGACGAAGGGCTATGCTTCTTAGACTATACAAATAAATAATTAAAGAAGCTCACCAACGAGCATTTGGAATAACTTACCAGTTGCTGGATGTATGTCAGAAGGACATTTTCATTGACAATTTCAATTTGATTTCCGCCTTGCCACTGCTGGAATGCATTATAAGCTTTCTCATACCCAGATTTTGACTTTTCGGGAATTAAGCTATTCAGAGCTTCACCTGCTGCGTTCAAAATATTATCAGGCAATTCAGTATCGCCAAAATCCATATTTTATTTAGCCGTTATGACCACGTTACGACCAGGCGGCTGACACCTCAATGGTTTTCTAATTGCAAAGCAATAGTTCATCCCTGCAAAACCAGTCCGCAGAAAAGCGCTAGTATCTGTGCTAGTATCGTAACCAGGCAACTGGGGTGGTTCGTTTGTCACCTTTGAATTTGATCTGAAAGTTGTCAGAATCTTCTGATTTGATTTAAGTCAATGCTTTTTGTTGAAATTTCTATTTGATTTGAGCTTTATGTGAATACAGTTATACACACATTCAATTAAACAAGAACATTTATTAATGAGAAGGAATTACTATACACATGACGTTTACAAAAATTATGACAGGTCACATATATTCAAAAACATTAGAAATACAAAAGTTTCTCAACAGCCCCCCTCAATTTAGTGATTCTAAACTTTGTAAAGAATAAACAAAAAAAATAAATTATCACGGCATATTACCCATTGCTGGGTGTGCCAATCTGCTTTGAGTGCCCGTGAGGTGACGCCTGGTAAGCGCCCACACGGTAAAAATATTCCATCATTACTGATATCTGTAGAATAAACAAAAGTTTCCTAATTTTACATCTATGAAATACAAATTGATAAACAGATATTTGAATTAATTATTGTGTTTTTCCTGAAGTGCCAATTTAAACCGTAATTTATCAAACTGAGTAGATGTGATGGGCTTGATGAATATGTCAGCTACCTGTTCTTCTGAGCAGATATATTGAACGTCCAGTTTCTCTTCATTGTAGAGTTGACGAATGAAATTGTATTTAATGTCGACGTGTTTTAAACGTCGATGTTCCCATTTCCGTAGTAGGTTTATGCATGGCTGATTGTCTTCGAAGATTACTGGTTTCTTAACTGGAATTCCAAATTCCGCAAGTAAATTTTTCATCCACACAACTTCAGTGGCCCCTGTAGCAAGGGCGACATATTCTGCTTCAGTTGATGAAAGCGTGATACACGTCTGTCTCTTAGTTGTACAGCATACTGTGTTTCCAAATACTTGAAGCAGATAGCCTGAAGTCGATTTTATATCGTGTTCGCTTCCCCAGTCTGAATCAGCATAACAAAGTAGGGGTTCTCGGCAACCCTTTTTATAACATAAACCAAGATCTAAAGTATCTTTTAAATAACGTAGAATTCGTTTTAATCCCTTCCAATGATCTTCCGTAGGACTATTCTGATACCTACTGAAGTAGTTGATAGCTGCGCTGATTTCGGGTCTTGTTGCTATCATAACATACATTAGGCAATCAATCAGTTCTCTGTATGGCTTAGAGTAGTCCAGTTCCTGCGAGGAGTTGTCCGTAAGAGGCTTGGTTTCCATCGGTATCTTCGAGGGTTTACAATTCTCCATGTTAAATCTCTTCAAAACGTTTCGGAGGTAGATAGGTTGACTCATATAGAGTTTTCCTCTTTTTCTTCGAATATCTATCCCAGAAAGAATTTGGGTTCTCCCATATCCTTCATCCGAAAATTCGACATTAATTGATTCTTGATTTTCTTTATTTTCCCTTGATTGTCCGCAGCGATGAGAATGTCATCCACGTACAATAGGAGATAAATTTTCGCATCCTCAAAGTTACCAACGTAGAGACATCCGTCGAGTTGCGATTGTCTGAAACCAATCTTTTTAAATAGTTGTCAATGGTTTGATTCCAGGCTCTCGGCGCTTGTTTCAAACCATACAGTGACTTGTTAAGTTTGCAAACAAATCCCTTTTTTATTTTCCACGCCTTGTGGAACTTTCATATAGATTTCTTCTGTTAATTGTCCGTGCAAAAATGCATTTTTCACGTCCATCTGTTCCATAAACAAGTCTTGTTCGTTAACTATACTCAGCATAGTCCTCGCCGTTATACGAGCAACTGGAGCGTAGTCAAATCCTTTTACTTGAGCGCAACCTTTGATTACCAATCGTGCTTTGTATTTGTCTATGTTTCCACGATTATCCCGCTTAATTTTAAAAACCCATTTGCTGTCTATAACCTTTTTATTTTCCGGAAGCTTTGTACAGGTTCACGTTTTATTGAGTAATAGTGAATCCAATTCTTCCTGAATCGCCTGTTTCCATTCTGCTTTGTCGTGTCTATTTTCTACATCATCGAAACATTGGGGAACGTCGTCGACAAACATTTCCGCGTTCAAGGCTAGAACTGCATAATCCCCGCTAATACCTAGGTTTCATTTTTGTCCTAGTGCTTCGACGAAGGTTCTCAGAGTATTCAGGTTCTTCAAGTGATTCCCTGTTGTTCCTTAAGCTATGTTGAGATCGTTCATTGTCTTCCTGATGAATGTCCTCCGTAGTTTATTGGTTTTTATGCTCGTCTCCTGCATCTTAATGGTTGATTCCATTGTTCTCCTCCACAACATGATGATTCTCTTTAGTATGCAGCCAGTCTCCGCCATCAAGATCAAATGAAAACTCATCAAACGACAATTTATTTTCAATAAAAATGACATCTTTACCTGAGATGATTTTTCCCAATTCCGGACACCAAAGTCTGTATCCATTAGGACAGTATCCGGTCATGTAGCACTTCAAAGATCTAGTATCGAATTTACTAGTTGACAGTTCTTTCGGTATGTGAACATATGCTATGCAGCCAAACACACGCAGTTTTGCAATATTTGGTCTTTCGTTATACCAAAGAACCGCTGGAATTTTTCCATCCAGAGCTGATGTCGGGCTGCGATTAATGAGATAAACCGCAGTTAAAACTGCTTCCAACCAAAACTTCTTTTCAAGTTCACATCCAAGTAGCATACACCGAGCCTTCTCAATTATTGTGCGATTTAATTGCTCTGCGACGCCATTTTGCTGCGGCGTGTACCTTATGGTAAATTCGAATTGAACACCCTTTTCTTCGAAAAATTTTTTCATCTCATTCGAGATATATCCTCGACCATTGTCGCACCTGATCTGCTCAATTTCATATTAAAGTGCGCCGTCGCCATTTCATAAAATATCTTGAAATAATGAAATACTTCCGATTTCAATTTGAGTGTGTATGCTGCCGTGAAGTGCGTGTAGTCATCAAGAAATTTCAACATGTATTTCTTTCCGTCAAATAAAGTAGGCGTCACTGGTCCAAACAAATCGCTGTGTATCAGCTGAAGTGGTCTCTTAGTTTGAAGTCGTGTTTGGTTGTGAGGAGCCTGAGTTTGCTTTTCTTCTATACAGCTCGTACATTTATCCGTTGGAGTCGTCAGCTTCCCTAGGTTTATTCCATCAACTTATGGTTGAAGTTTCTTCATATTCTTATACCCAAGATGCCCCAAACGCCTATGCCACAGACCGGCGTTTCCTACCAAGGCACGATTAGTCAACAATGCGTTTGCATACTTGAAACTAAGTGAATATAAACCTGGTTCGATTCTTCGAGCTAGAGCAACCATGCAATCGTCTTTTTCTATAGAACTCTTGACAAAGCTCAATTTTAATTGATCCGCAGACAAGGTTTCCAGCGCTGTGACAACTACCTCATATTCTTGAGGCATTGTCAATAGTAGGTGGCATACGACATCCGTCTCTTCTAAATTAGCACCCGATGGCCGTAAGTCTCGAATTAATTTGTCAAAAGTCAGAAAATGATTATCTAAAGTGTTTGAACTTGCATTGAATTTCATAGTCAATAACCTTTTACGCGTCAAGAGTTGATTTGCCATACCTTTCTTCTCGAATGTCTGACACAACGACATCCATAAATCGAAGCTCGTACTCTTGTCTTTTGTGTACTCCAGGTGACTGTCTGAGATACGTTATATGATCTGCGACATACATTTCAAATCCTTTTTACGGTGATCTTCCAGGAGAGCCTTCTTCGACCGTCGTTTTTCCTCCGTATTATCGTCCTCAAAAACAACCATTTCCGTGTATTTTTGATCCGTGTATTTAGTTAAGTCCATCTCATTTAGCAACGTTTCCATTCGGAATTTCCAATTGTTAAAATTTGTCTCGTCAAACAATGGGATTCTGTATTTTGCCGTCTCTTGTGCCATGTTTTTTTTGTTTGTACGCTTTACCTTTTGAACTGTATCACTACTTTATTTCCTGCCTGGGCCTCATAACTTGTTGAAATTTCTATTTGATTTGAGCTTTATGTGAATACAGTTATACACACATTCAATTAAACAAGAACATTTATTAATGAGAAGGAATTACTATACACATGACGTTTACAAAAATTATGACAGTTCACATATATTCAAAAACATTAGAAATACAAAAGTAAAAGTTGCCTACTACAAAAGTTTAAAATCATTCAATTGTATTTCTCAACACTTTTCAAACCATTTTGTGCAATTTAGTTGTGCAGTTACTAGCAGTGAATTGTGTTCTGTTAAGTGGGTTTAGTGGTAATTATACATATTGTGAAAAATGACGAGATCTGTAAGTATAAACAATTAAAATTTGATTACATTCTTAGCTTTGATCATAAGTTTATGTGTTTTATTGTTATATTAATAAAATATTGTTATTTTTTCCAGAAACCAGCATGTGTCCATCATAAATGCATTACAAACAGTTTTTCTGTCGAGGAACAAGGGCACATGTTTTGTTTTCCAAGATTGGAAAGCCTACGGCGGGAATGGATCATCCGGATGGGTTGTCTTGATCTAATCGAATTGTCATACCAGCAAATATTAGATCGAGGATTCCGCGTCTGTCGACTTCATTTTACTGATAAGCAATTTCGGACACCGGAAAAAAGAATTTGAATCATCATGAAATACCTGTGGACGTTTGTAGTTCTGGTAAGATTTTCTTTTATACTAAAATTGCTTTGAAATTATACGTTAAGTAATGCATAACTGCCGAAATACGAAATATTTCTTTACGTAAGATTATTATACGTTGCTGTTTTCGTATTTTCATGAAGGTTTTATTTCTTTATTAAAACTGTTTCAGAAATAACTAATAATTTATTATTATTATTTAGTTGCTGCTTCAAAAATGATGGAGGTAGAGGAACCAGTATTTGAAGTTTTTGCTAATAATATGCCTGATATCGAAGGGACACCGAAAACACGTACATTATTTGAAATACCCTACAAATAATTTTGTTAAATTAGTAACAGATTGTACAGATTTTTTTTTCAAATATACCTAACATTATACATCATCCTAATTTACTGCCTCATATTTCCTGTTCCTATATCTCTCAATAATTTCTGCGCCCATCACGAAAAAGATATGGCCCAAAAAGTTACCAAATTATTATGTTTAGTGTTATTAAATCATTTTGTAAAATTGACCAACAGACGATTGCAAAATAGCGATACCGTTGTAAGTAACACAGTTGATATATTTTTAAGAAAATATTTATAAATAAATGTTTCATAAGTAAATAATATATTATGCTCTTTGCATGAAACATTATTTACGTATGAAATATTTATTTACAAATTTATTATAATGATAGCTATTAATACACGAGCATGAAATTTGCAATACGAGCCATACGTGGAGTTGCATACATTAGTTTTTCTAAACGAATAAATTTTAAATTGTTTATAAAATTCATTGTATCATAATGGTAATCTGTGACGAAATGATAACAAAATCTATCACAATGTTTATCTGTATCGAAATAATAACTAAATGTGTATCATAATGATAATCTGTATCGAAATGAAAACAAAATATGTATCATAATGATAATCTGTATCGAGATGAAAATTTGTATCATAATGAATGTCATTCAAGTACGTATGACATATATTTAATAATTATATTAAAGCATAGAAGTAGAAAAATGTTTTCTTTTATTAATTACTTTCAGATTTTCTATATTTAAGTATTAATATATTCTGTAACACAATAGTTTAATTTTTATCTATCGATAATTTTTCTATAATAAAACATACCTGACAAAACTATTTTAAAATTTCACTCGTGAAAAGTGTTATCGATATATAAAAATTAAATATTGTGTTACAGAATATGACAGAATTATAAATTTGAATTATTCGAATCTATCATTCCATTTTCCCGCTTCTTAGTTTAGTTCATCCCTGTAAAACCAGAGGCGCTGCGAACTGCGTTTTTATATTTACTATAGAGTTGGCAAGTCTGATAGTGTAGATGGTCTGTGGTTACGACGTTTAAATAAAAAAAAATCTGTTGTGGCCAGCACAATACCTTCCGTCAATCCTGTATATAATGTAAAAATTCCATACATAACTTTTCTTGCAAAAGATTCTAAATTTCCAGTAAAATTATTTCATAAACAAACTATTCAAATTGCACTTGACACTGACATCTTCTTCTTCTTTAGCTTTTCCCAATCATTAGGGACCACTATTTTTGCGTGTCGTTCTCATTCAGTTCCTTTTCTCTCAAGTCTTCCGCAATACAGTCCTTCCATCTTACCTTTGGTCTACCTCTGTTTCTTCAACCTCCTATTACTAAACTATTCATTCTTGTTCCAATATAATTCTTCATTTCTCCTCATGACATGTTCAAACCAATGTAATCGTTTTTCTTGTATCTTTCTAGAAACTTGTAACACTAAAGTTATTTTCTTACTGTATCTTTACGTATCTTCCCCAACATCTACTTCAACATCCTCATCTCTGCCACAGTAATTTACTTTTTATTGATACTGACATCTGTCAATTTGAATTATATGAACGTATTAGTAGTTTCCATGTTTAGCATAACTGGCTGAATTATAAAATTTAATTTCTTTAAAATCCTTTAACTCTGTATCTATTGAATATGAAGTATAAAATGTAATCAAATCGTATGGAGAATAATATATTATTTTAGTTATAATAACGTTAAATGTCAATAAATCAAATTTAACTGTTAAATCTTCAAATGAGGCTACTTCCTGTTCACCAATTATAACCAAAAACTAATCACGTGTCTTCTGGATGCAAACTTGAGGAATACGAAAAAATTATAATTTTTGGAATTGTGGTATTGAAGTTATGCGATCCGGAACTTTTGTCACACACACAGACACACACACACAGACACACACACACACACACACACACACACACACACACACACACACACACACACACACACACACACACACACACACACACACACACACACACACACACACACACACACACACACACACACACACACACACACACACACACACACACACACACACACACACACACACACACACACACACACACACACATACAGACATCATCGTAAAAATGGTAAAATCGTATTATAGGGACCATAAAACGTACTTATTCACTAAAAACTCATCATTGAATTTTTTGACCAAAGACAATACCTTCCTTACCTAAATGTGACGGAAGGTAATTATTTATAAATATGATACAAAACAACTGTAACCATGGCGTTCATTAAAAACATACAGACCACAGACTTACTTGAACACTCTAAAATGGTGACAATGACGGTAATCATAAAAGAATTTAAAAAAATAATATTTATTAATGACGTTAACGTGTTTAGATTCTGAAACCTATAAACTATTGAACAAACCACGGATGTTATGAGTGATAACAGACCGTAGATGTCTTAAAATCCTCGCTCTACGTGCTCGGATTTGCTCGGAAATGTTTACTTTGTATAATTTTACTGAAAACAAATTGTATACAAAAATTGAGACAAAATTAGTCGTACACCTATAAATTATAAAATTAACACTTACTACTACATTTTAATATTCAGTGGGATACCCTTTAATTACAGCTTCCAGTACCCTAGTCATTGTTTTTATTAAATTAGATGATATGGAAGGTAAAATTTTTGTCTATTCTTCAGTCAGATTAGTCTGGAGTTCCTAAATAGTGGAAAATATTTTTTCTCATTAAGGTTGTAATCAGGAGACTGTGGAAGTGTTGTGTGATGTTTCGGTATGTTGTACAATAGCCATTCCTTAACATTAAGTGCTGTATGTTTGGGATCATTATCTTGCCCTACCAGTCCAAATTTATCCGCAGAAGATTGCAAATTTTCTTTTAAAATTGATATATATATATATACAGGGTGTAAACGGAACTAGGGAACGCGATTTTGCTCGAAAGTTATAAGAGATACAAAAAAATCTTTCAAATAAAATTGTTAGTGTTTTTAGTAAGCTACATAAATTAATGTAAATTAGAAAAAAAATATTTTAATTTTCGGAGATATACCTATTTTTGACTTTTTTTTAAATGGTACGCTCTGTATATTTTTACACTATTTAGTAGGAAATAATTTTTGCTTTAAAAAAGTTTCATAAGTTATACCTTCTAAACTTAATAATATTCGAGATATTGAAGAAAATATTACAATAATTTTACTGGAAATTAAAGCTGGCTATGGAAACAAAATTTGACATTTGTTTATTGTTATAACCCTGTGAAAAAGTTTATTGAATTGATAACTTAGATTATTATTTGTTGTAAAAATGGAAGAATACTCAATTAACGAGAAGGTAGATATGTTGAAATGTTTCCATTTATCAAACAATAATTCAAGAGAAGTTAAATAATAAAATTAATAATACTGTAAATCAACATTTGTTAAAAAGGCTCAATTTTTGTATACAAGAAAACGGTGCAAATTTTAAACAATTATTATGTTGTTACCAGTATGACAATAATTTGATGTACATTTGTAAATTAAAATGTTTCGTAACTCAATAATTTTGTTTTCATAGCCAGCTTTAATTTCGAGTAAAACTATTTTAATATCTCGAATTCTATTAAATTTAGAAGGTATAACTTAAAAAACTTTTTTAAAGAAAAAATTATTTCCTACTAAATAGTATAAAAATATATAGGGTGTACCATTTTAAAAAAAGTCAAAAACACGTATATCTCCGAAAATTAAATTATTTTTTTTCTTTACATTATCTTTTTACATTAATTTAATTAGCTTTCTAGAAACACTAAAAATTTTATTTGAAAGATTTTTTTGTATCTCTAATAACTTCCAAGAAAAATCGCGTTCCCTAGTTCCGTTTACATATATATATATAGTATCGGTAATAAAACGTAGGCCTATACTTTGGAGAAAATCAAATAGCATGCTACACACAAATAATTTATGTGGCACGATCAAGCACGACTATGTAAACGTTATTGTGGGGCTGCGTATGTTTGCTGACGGGTTGGGAATTTATGTTTTACTAATGTAACTAAGAATAGTAGTAGATATAATGATTAATATATTCTGCATTCGACGGAGCTTTATTTGTTTATTGAATCTGATTTAATATTACCTATTGTTTATCCTCCACATATTGGTATTTTCGAGGTTGTTTACCAATTTAGGAATAAAAAACCATTGTGGCACCCTTTATATATTTCACATATTTAGTTTGGTTTAATTTTTACATCCCGCTACCCCTGGTAAGGGAAGTATAGGGATCGTGCTAAAAATCGCATATCGAGATTTTGGTAAATGATGATATCTGTATATATACAGTTTGGACAAAATAAATCATACACCTAACATTAATTTCAAATTTCTGTTATATTTTTTTTATATTATATGCAAATTTATTAATACATACAAAAATGTAAAGGCATTTTAATGTACTTCAGTTAAATACAGGGTGTTCGAAAAATAGGGGACCAAATTTGGAAAATATATTAATCAAACCAAAACAAGAAATTAATCCTAATATATCCATGTCCGGAAACGAACCATTTCGGAATAAAACACTCTTTTGTTTGAATTTTTAATTTTATTTTTAGTAATGTTTTTTACTCTCAAAATTACAATAGTTATGTTAATACTTAAAATTTGTTTAATCACGTATATCCTTAGCAACTGTCATAATTTGTTGTCACCGTAATTAAATTATTTTGACATTGTTTAAAGAACTTAGTTTATTCGACGCCCATTAATAACGTAGAAGATTTGCGGCAAAGAATCATAGACTGTTGCAATAGTATAAGACAAAAACCAGGAATATTCGAACGTGTTCGACAATACATGAGAAGACGTCTAGAATGTTGCATGCAAGTTCAAGGAGGACATTTCGAACAACTATTGTAATTTTGAGAGTAAAAAACATTACTAAAAATAAAATTAAAAATTCAAACAAAAGAGTGTTTTATTCCGAAATGGTTCGTTTCCGGACATTGGTATATTAGGATTATTTTCTTGTTTTGGTTTGATTAATATATTTTCCAAATTTGGTCCCCTATTTTTCGAACAGCCTGTATATAATATAGAATAAAAATATTGTTAAATTATTTTAATATATTATTTCTTCTCCTTAAAAAAATAATTTGCCTTGGACAGAATAAATCATACACTTTATAAAACTATTTATTTAATTATTCTGTTATCATTCATTATTCAGAAATTTATGTTATAATAATACTCTGGAATCTATCTTTTTGGTAATGTGCTCTGGGTAAGTATTAGTCGTTAAAACAATGTCAGTAAGACAAATTTTCATTGATTTTCGCAACTTGGTCATTCGTGATCGACAGAATGGAGTATATCTATTAGAAAAATTGCTGAAAAATATTCCATTTCCATTGGAGTAGTTCAGCATATTTGGAAGAACTTCGAAATTCATGGAATTGTGACGAATTTTTGTGGTAAAGATCGAAAGCGGGCTACAACACCATGCAATGATAACAATCGTAATAATATGGTTAAACAAAATCCAAGTTTATCATCACCAAATATTGTAGAATTTATGGACCTGACTATTGGTAGTTAACAGTGCGTCGTCGACTTCGTTAATCTGGGCTAAAAAACTGTTTAGCTTCAAAACGTCCCTTCATAAGAAAAAATAAATAAAAAGAAACGACACGAGTTCGCAAAGAAGTACGCAGCGATGTCTTTAGACTTTTGGAAAACAATAGTATGGTCGGATGAAAGTAAATTTGAATTATTTGGACATAAACGGCGGTGTAGGGTGTGGCGAAAATCGAATGAATCTCTAAAAGAAATCAATATTCAAAATACAGTAAAACACGGCGACGGTAATGTAATGGTTTGGGGGTGTTTTTCATGGTCCGGTGTGGGTAATTTATTAAGAATTGTAGGCAATATGAAGGCTGAAGATTACATTAATATTTTGTACGAAAATTTGGAGGAACCCGTTTTAAAATTGGGCGTAGAAAATAATTTTATCTTCCAGCAAGACAATGATCCAAAACATACAGCAAAGAAAACTGCTGCCTTTTTCAAGTCGAACCGAGAAAAACTGTTCAAATGGCCACCACAGTAACCGAATCTAAACCCAATTGAAAATATATGGGGTTATTTTAATCAAAATATTAACAAATCAAATGTGACGAACAAAACGTCATACCTTGCAGCACTTCAACAGGCGTGGGAGGAAATGGATCAGCAATATATGAAAAAAATAAGTAAAAAGTATGCTTCGATGACTGGAAGTAGCTATAAGAGCTATAGGTGGTCATACGAAATATTAAGGATTTTTTGAATATATTTTATTTGCATTTTTTTTAAATGTAAGATTTATTTTGACCAAGGTAAAAGGTATTTATTATTGGGAAAATAAAATATTAAAAAAAAATCAGCAACAATGTTTTCAATTTATACATATATTATAGAAGTATTTTAAAATGAATTTATTTTTCTTATATACCAATGTTTTTTTCTTCTAAGGTTAAATAGATACAAGGAGAAATTGAAATTAATGCTATAGGTGTATGATTTATTTTGCCCAGTACTGTATGTGTGTGTGTTTGTGTGTGTGTGTGTATCGTTCAGAAATTTTGAAACATTGTATTTCTACCTTACTCTTATATGGAAAGATGCCATTAGAATTTGGAGTAAATTAGATAACCGAAAATGGCACTTTACTGGAAGCTCAAAATAGATTTTCTTCGAAAAATACATTTAAATGTTATTTTTTCGAGATTTATGTTATATAAAAATTAAAAATCATTAAATTTTCTACAGGTTTGCATTAATACTTTTTTCTATATATTTTATAGATAAATTTATAAAACTATAATTATAATCCCGGAGCCTACGTTTTAAACACAACTCATCACATGGTTACACAATTCAGATCTCAAATGTTTGTAACTGACATATATATGTCACTTTCAACGAACTAATCATTTCAAATAATAATGTTAACGTTTTTAAAATATAAAAATTTATTTAGGCTTTTAGGTTCACATATTTAATTGAAAATGAAGTCAGTATAATTGGACGTTTCGGGTGTAAAATCCATTCATCATCAGAAAATACAAATTCGTAAAAAATTTACATTGTGAAATAAATATTTTGAAACATAATTACAAAAGTCGTCTTTTATGATACAACAAGATTATAGAAAAACAGCACTATTTTGCCGCGACTAAATGGAACAATAATTATGTGGAAAGGAACTTAATACAGTTTCCAGCATAAGTAAATATGTAAAAATATAGATAAGGTAATAAAACACATATCATCACGGCGTATTACCTATTGATGGGTGAGTCAATCTGCTTTGTACGCAGATGTCGGTAATAATGATGACATATTTGTTCCGTGCAGGCGTTTACCAGGCGTCACTTCACGCGAATCTTGGGAACGGGTTCGGTTCCGACCGACGCCAAATATTTTAGAATTTGAAATGGCACAAAATTTATCCCTGTGATGCACTATCCACGCCAGTGATGAATATAGGTAAGTACATAAATAAACAAAATAAATTTATTATCACGGCATATTACGCATTGCTGGGTCTGCCAGTCTGCTTTGTACACAGATTTCTTCGGTAAAGATGATGACATATTTGTACCGTGCGGGCGTTTACAAGGTGTCACCTAACGAGCACTTATTGCTGGCGTGGAGAGTACACCACAGGGGTCATTTTTGTGCCATTTAAAATTCGAAATATTTGGCGTCGGTCGGGATCGAACCCGGTATTTAAATTTAATTTAATTTTAAGTATTTACATGAATAAAAATTAAATTAAACGGGAGATATTGTGTTGGCCACATCAGATTTTTATAATTTGAAACCGCACAAACCCCCGATTCCACTGTCTAAAAGCTAGAGGCCGCATTCCTAAAGAGCTAGGGTGCGGTAGGCCTTTTACCCATTAGACTTTTGTGGTCGCCACCAGTGGTAACCACTTTACACCAAACCACCGATCTCACTTTGAGTTTTTACTTTGGCGTTTACCGAGAATTAACTATTGACCTTGTTACTAAATAGAAATATTAAAAGAAAAAAAAAAGGAAACGATGTAGTATTTGGATTATGCATCCCTTGTTAACCGAGAGCGAACAAAAAGGACTATAATACATTATACGAAGATATTAGAAAAGATGCAACGAATTTTTTCCAATACTTCAGTACATCTACATATGATGAATTATATTCCATATTATTAGCGGTATTCATTTATTGTTCAATCTGAAGGGAATGCAGTGGCCCTGTGATTAATACTTGTGTCCCGTGCGTATATGCCCATAAAAACCTTTTTGTACTCGTAACCTTCAAAATGACATATCCCGCACGCAACACTCAATCTGGAACAAGTGCTTCCGACTCGACTGTAACAATTTTAAAAAACACTGGCCACAGTCTAAAATAAACCTGTCTTGATATTAATAAAATCTAATTTATAAAATACAACTTCCCGTTAATTTTCCTTTATTAAAAGTTTGGGAAATAAGAGTAATTTGCTAAAATTCTTTTAACATTTGTCAACATTAGTGCCACCTATTTGACAACCTCTCTGATGTATCGGGTATTATTGATGAAGATTACTTCAACAATGTGTGATAAAACTATATTCTATATATTTTAGTTCAACATCCTCTAATGCAAGGTTACAATAATTTACAATGATTCTCAGTGTTGTCAACTGTCTTATAACTAACATAAACTATATTATACCTCCCTGTTTAAGAATTTAACTACATTTTACAAAAATAAATACGTTTCAAAATTATACTTGTATTTATTATAAAATTAGTCTATCAATTGGTTTTATTGTTCGTCCAAACCTTGTGACATATCCCTGGTTACAATCATTATTAATATTCATTACAGGATTTGGATTTACTTTTCCATTACTTTTACTTACATAATTATCCCAATAATTTTTCTTAGCTAATACAAAACTATCTCTTAACTCTAAATTATCATTAATTGTATTGTTGTTAAACCTTCTCAAATTATGAAAATTATAGTATTTAGAGAAATTAATATCATGAGTGTTACGTCTTAATGTTTTCTTAGTGTATAAATCTCTGATAATTATAGATCGAGGAGTATTACTGAATTTTATAATTTGTGCGGGTTTCCAACATTTGTTTCTTATATCTCTATACATAACAAAATCATTTATTTTTGGATTATAGTTTCTAACTCGAGCGGTTTTGTCATGATTGATTTTTGATTTCATTATTTTTTACAAAAAGGAATCAAAATTTAAGATGACTTTTGGTTTGAGTAATTCCCTTGAAATGGGTAATTTAGTTTTTACTCGTCTACTGAATAATAACATAGCGGATGTGACGTTACTGCCTAAGATGGGTGAATTTCTATATTCCATTAACATGATATTAATATCAAGATTACCCTCTTGTGCTTTTTTAAGCATTTTTTTACAGATGCCAACATATCGTTCACTAAAACCATTACTTCTAGGATATCTAGGACTTGTAGTTATGATTTCAAAATTCCATTCATTTGCAAAGTTTCTAAAGTTTAATGAATTAAAAGGCATGTTATCACTGTACATTTTATGAGGTGTACCGTGAATTGCAAAGATTTCTTTTAAAACTTTCATGACTGATTCTGCTGTTTTATCTTCTAAAATTTTTAATTCAACCCAGTGAGAGTAATAATCCGCAACTACTAAATAATTTTTATTTGCAAATTCCGCAATATCGCAACCAATAATTTCAAAAGGTAATTTCGGAATATCTCTCACTAGCATTGGCTCGAAAGAATTTAGGTTTCTAAGTTTTTGACAAATACTACATTTTCCAACTAATTCTTCAATTTTACTGTCCATTCCACTAAAATAGAAGAGTGACTTAGCTCTAGCTTTAGTTTTTGTAATTCCCAAATGAGCTTCATGAACTTTATTGAGAATAAAATTTTGTAAAGTTTTTGGAATTATAATTTGTTCATTACGATACAAAATTCCGTCATTTTCAAAAATTTCGTTACGATGCTTGAAATAAACACGTATATTTTCATCTAGTTTTGATTTTGAATTTGGCCAACCAATTTTACATAAATTTGATATTTTTTTCAAAATTTCGTCCTTTTCGGTTTCTACTCTAATTTTCTGCAGAATATTTCGACTTACATTTACCGTGTGTACAGCTTTATTTAAGTCTGTATCAAACTCTTTTGAATCAGCTTTTGAACTAGCTCGACTTAGAGCATCAGCTATAACCATATTTTTTCCAGGAGTATAAACTAAATTGACATCATACATGCTTAATTTCATTTTAATTCTTTGAAGTCTACTTGAAGGAATTTTATTTATTTCCTTTTTCATAATACCGATTAATGGTTTGTGATCTGTTTGTATTTTAACGTTTTGACCATAAATATAATAGTGAAAACGTTTACATGCAAACAGAACTGCCAAGAATTCTTTTTCAATTTGTGCAAATTTTAATTCATTGGCTGACAAACTTTTAGAAGCATAACAGACTGGTTTTTTATCCTGTAAAAGAACACAGCCAATTGCATTTTTACTACTATCAGTTTGTATAGTTATTTCTTTCTTTCGGTCAAAATTTTGTAAAGATTTAGCATGTGCAATATTTTCTTTAATTTTATTAAAACACTGTGTGTGACTATCTAACCATATAAATTCAATATCTTTTTTCAATAAACTTCTTAAATCACTAGAAACTTCAGATAAATTTGGAATAAAGTCGCGCAAATAATTTATAAAGCCTAAAAGAATTTCCAATTCCTTTCTATCTTTTGGAATATCGTAATCTACAATTGCTTTAACTCTTTCCGGGTCAATTTCAATTGTACCATTTTTAAAAATATGGCCCAAATATTTAATTTCTTGTTTTTTATATTGAAACTTTTTCTTATTCAATTTTATATTCATTTGTCTAGCTCTGTCTAGTACAATTTTTAATATTTTGTCGTGTTCCTGTTCATTTTCCGCGAAAACTAATAAATCGTCTATGTAAATGAATACATTGGGTATATCACCAAAGATTTGGGTATTAAATTTTTGAAAAACTTCTGCGGAAATTTTCAAACCAAAAGGTAATCTTTTAAAAGCATAAGATCCAAACATTGTTGAAAAAACACAATATTTAATACTATCTTTACTTAATTTAATCTGCCAAAACCCTTCTTTTAGATCAAGACAACTGAAATATTTAGCATTGCCTATTTTTGATTTAAGTTCAGTAAGCGTTGGAATATCATAATGCTCAACTTTTAAATTTTCATTTATGTATTTAGGATCCAAACACAACCTTAAAGATCCATCAGCCTTTTCAACTAAAGTTAATCTACTGGCCCATTCAGTTTGCTTTTCAAATTTTTCAATTATATCTAGTTTACATAGCCTCTCTAACTCATTTTTGAGTTTTTCTTGTAACTTAATAGGTATTCGGTACGGCGGCAACGATACCGGATTCGCATTATCTTTAATTTCTATATTATACTCATTGGGAAAACAACCTATCCCTTGAAAAATGTCCTTATAATTTGAAATTATTTCGTCTTTACTGATGACTTGCTGAACATAATCAATACTTTTAACAAGCAAATTTAACTTAATACATGTACTTAAACCTAGTATTGGCAATGAATTGTTTTTAGTTATAACAAAGTCTTCAACAGAATGATTCTGACTAGTTTTTACGTTTAGTTTAACACAACCATATTGTTCAATTTCGGTACCACCATAAGCTTCTAACTTAATATTACTTTTATTTAATTTAATCTTGATAGTGGAAGCCTTTTCAATTTCTTTAAAAGTATTATATGGTATGATATTCACATCGGAACCAGAATCTAACTTGAATATAATTTTTGAATTTTCAACTATTAATGTCTTATTCCACGTAACTGAATTTACACTACGTTTAATTATACTATCACAATAATATGAATCTTCTGAGAATTTATCACTATTATCAGTTTTTGCTTTAATGTAATTTGAAAAACTACGGACAGTTTTACACATATTAGAAAAATGATTAGGTTTCTTACACTTGTTGCACTGCTTTCCCATGGCTGGACATTTGAATCTGTCGTGTTTCCTTCCGCATCGCTTACAGGTCCAATTTTCTTCTCTGGTCTGCCTGAAGCCCTTTTTCTGGTTCTGTCCTCGTTCAGCCTTGTATTCTCTGTTCGGATTCTTCTCGTCAGACTTCTTCCTCGCCTCGCTTTCTAAAACTGCATTTTTATTAATGTTTCTTCTTACCACGTTCACATCTTCTTTCCCATGGATATCTTGTGTCTGCTTTCTCATTAATTCAGCAACCCGAAATTTCTTGACTGCCTGGTCTAATGTTGGTAAAGTACCAGTTTTAATAATTGCATCCATAGTTTCATAGTCATTAGAATCTAAAATAATATTGTCCCTTAATATTTCATCTGGATCCGTGTATTCACAATCTTGAATTAATGTTTTACAATCCGTCACAAACGAATCGTACGGTTCACCTTCCTTTTGGGTTCTAATTTTCAATATCCATCTTGCATGCAACAAATTTTTCTTCATCACCTTGCTTATTGTACGTAAATGTATCGTGTACATCTCTTGCCTTTTGTCCAATAATATTTAATAAAATAGCTACTTGCCTTTCTTCATCTTCTTTGTTGTATGCAGTTGCTGACATATAAATATTGAAAGCTTTTTTAAACTTCCTCCAGTTTTCACTAATATTTCCATTTTCCAAATCAAGAGGCGTGGGCGGGATAAAATTATTCATTTTTATTGATTGTTACGTTTTAATCGATTTATCGTAACTATCTTTCGTAGATATATAACCTCAAATCACCATGTGTTTCTTCAATTGGGTTAAATTACCTGAAATTTTACTGCAGCGCGGAAATACTTATTTCTTTAATTTATAATCGTTCTTCCCTTGACTGCGCCATGATGTATCGGGTATTATTGATGAAGATTACTTCAACAATGTGTGATAAAACTATATTCTATATATTTTAGTTCAACATCCTCTAATGCAAGGTTACAATAATTTACAATGATTCTCAGTGTTGCCAACTGTCTTATAACTAACAAACTATATTACACTCTCAACTAAAGACGTCATTGATACAACTTCTTGCTGGTTGTAATCAAACAAAAATCGCGACTAATACTATATAAATAATAAGAAAAAAACATATATTGTGGAATATAAAACTTAGTTTATTGGAAAAGTAAGATTATAACAACATATAATGCTTAAATTAATTAATCTATTTTAGGTTAGGTTTGATATTTGGACTAAAAAACAATGGCTGGTACCACAAGCCTGGTTTTAACTAAAACGTTGTTTTAAGAAATGTCAAATTCAAATTTCAATATTGAATTTCACCCTTACGTTTAAAGAGCGATTTTTTAAAAAATATTTTTTTGAATATAAACTATGTTTTGCTTTAAGGTAGTTCACCAGCTACCGTCCAGGCCAAAAATTTGATCGCACTGAACGTATACTGCGCATTCTACGATGACGCCTCTCTAAAGAAAACTTTTGGTAGGTGACTGTACTTTCTTGTGCCGTATGTCATAAGTATGTACACCCATACCGCTACGAAACGTTGTTAAAGGAAAGCTGGCAACGTCGCGCTTTAATCGGTAGAGGAAGGGGGGTACAGTTCTAGCAGAGAGCCGCTGAATCCAGCCGTAGTTTCAAATTCGCCGTTTTGATGTGACTTATTCCCGCTGTCAATTTTGACGTATTAAAAATAATATAACAAATTATATATAGATAAAACATAGTACTTACATTTGCATTTTTTGTATTTTTTATTCATTTATATCTTTGAAAAACCATATAACAATGTTATAATAGCTAAATTGATTTTTTGACATTCTAAAAATGACATTTATATGTGATATCTGCTGGATCGTAGCCTACTTTATTAATACAAGACCGGGAAACAACTCAAATTTTGTTTCAAAATCTGATCAAAAGTCTAGTTCTAAAACCGGTAATGAGGGCGTGATTTATGCCTGCTGTCATTTAAATGTCATTTTGAGACTGTCAAAAAATCAATTTAGCAGTTCTAACGTTGTTATACAGTTTTTCACAAATATAAATGAATAAAACATACATTAAATGCAAATGTAAGTAATATTTTTATCTATATATTATATTAGTTTTACCCTTCCCCCTGACGTAAACATACAGTGTTGCCGCTGCCTCTCTCCCTCGAGTTTTTCTGTCCTCGAGTACATTATTTTACATTACGATTACTCTGAAATTGTACGTCAGATCGCTTTCATCGTTTGAAATAACATTCGAAACATATTAAACTACTACATATTAGTTTTTTATTAAAATCTATAGAAGCAAAATGTTGCTATTAATCAAAACGTTGGTTTTGGTAGCGTTGGTCCTATGCTTCACGTGTTAAAATGTCTGACTTTCGCGGCGAATAGCTCATTTTCTGTACGTCAGAAGTTTATAAAAAAATAACTGTGCATGTATTAGATCATGCTTAACACATAGTTAAATTTTTATGAACATCTATAGAAACTCGATTTACTGGTGAACTACCTTAAAATTATATTTTGGTGAATTTAATATTATTTATTATTAATATTAAATAATGAAATTTGACATTTCTTAAAACATCGTTTTAGTTAAAACAAGACTTGTGGTACCAGCCATTATTTTTAGATTGGGAAGAGCCACAATTGTTACAAGTGTTATTATAAACATTTATATTAAAATTTTGACAATTAGAAATCGAAGTTCCTGAAGCAGCTTGATTTACAATTGGTAAAGATTGTGTATAATTTGCATATTGTGGTGTACTTGGACAAGTTGCATTTACATAATATGGTCCTGCCTGCATTAATTTATTTGCAATCATTTTTGTACTATGGAGAGAGTTTTCTACATAACACTCAGCTACCGCAGAACTCTTCCACCCGCCATGTCTTTTAAGGGTCAACAAATCTCCTGCGTGGTTCTCAAGGAGAGTAGCAGAGCTTCTGCGAAAGCAGTGACCTGTATAATGACATGGATTGTATTCAGCAATTTTGGAAGGAATTTTTCCAAATGTGTTCAGACCCACTGGTGAATTGACACATTTGCCATTTTGGTAAGTTAAAAAAAAAACGTTTATTTGCTGAGTTTCTCAATTCTTTGTATTTAAGGATCAATCCAAATACCCATTATTAATACCACCTAAACCGAAATGTAGTATTCAATGAATAAATAACTTATAATTATGGGACAATATCTTCATCAAAAGATATGATAAATCTGGAGCTTCTCTAATGAACTATTCTATATGGTCCATCTCAAGAATTTTTGATTTTTTATGAGACTGATGTTCTGTTTCTCTTTTTTAAAAAACTTATGAGTTTATTATAATTCGATATATTAACATTTTCGTGAATAATCAAACACGACTTCAACATAGAATATGTTGGCCACAAAGATTTTTACTCACAAAACCTTGAAAATATGCCAACAAACTGTTTTCTGAATAATATTTTTTTTTCTTTGCACCGTTGAAGAAATTTGGAATAAATGGTTTCATAACGTTCTTTTGATTTTGTTGTCAGTAAATTTTGAATCGCCACATTTGCAACTTCCCGAATCTCGGGAAAAGTACAAGACACATCAGACATTGCACAAAAAATATTCACTTAAATAAAATAAAGGAAAAACTTGGTACAAAATTCGCAAAATATTGATAGAAAAATGAAGCAATTGTTTCTAGTAAAACAAATGGTTATGGCCTACTTAATTTTATGTACGCTCTTAGATAAAGATTTGAAATTAAAGATGTATTTTTTTAAAATACCAGTACTCGAACAAAAAATATTATACAAACTACGTGCGTGAAGACGTCTTCCGCTCATTCGCGCTATTAAAGACACTCGCTCCTTGCAGTCGCTCGAGCGGGAACATCGTTTTCCCGCACTTAGTTCATAAATAACTATAAATCGTTTGTAACAATAACACTATACCCGACCGCGTATAACACGAATACCGGGCAGTAGGTGTTTAACATGGCAAAACAATTTTTCCTTGTGCAAAAGTGGCTTATTAGTTAGTTTAAATAAATGTTGTAGAAAATTTAATTTGCAACTAATTCAATAATCATATTTTATTTAGCACATTTTGTATCTATGGTATTGAAGTAAATTCACAAACAAAATAATGTAGTAAAAATAGATACATTTCAATTTATTTTTTATTAACATAATACAAAATTTTCATATAAAACATAAAATTATCACTATGACTCAAACATACCGTTTCTGAAAAGTGAAATATGTCACAATGTGACAGGAACTTTTCTAACAGATTATATCATTATTCTGTTTGTAATTTTACTTCAATATCATGGCTAACACTACAAAAAAAAATATATAAAATTTTAAATTGAATTGTAACGTGATAAATAAAATGTTGAAAAATTTATTTGAAGCATTACTGTTTAAAACGAATAGGCCATTTTCAACAAAATTAAAATTGTTTTCGTAATTTTATTTTATGAAATATATATCTTATTAATAATAATTACAGAAAAAATAAATAAAATATGGTTTAAGTACACGAATCTTATCTTGTTATATTATTTTAAATCTAAATCGAGCTCTTTTGTAATTTTTTCATGACAATTAAATACAGGGACATGATTTAACGTGTCTTGTCATTGTCGATCGTAATATGTTTTTAAACGACGTAGTATAGAAACGATCGTAGTTATACAAGTCACAGGGATTGAATTAATTTTAAAAATTGTAGATTTATTGGCCATGTATCGAATAAGTTCCAAATGAAACTTGGCTAGTGATGCAAATGCAATCATTAAAAACATTTTTAAATTAATGAGATCGAAGCAAATGCGCTAAAAATTATTTACAGTGGAAGGGGGGATGAAACATGGTTTCACCACTACTATATTTTCTCAGGGGGGGCAAAGGCTCCCTTTGCCCCTCCCGCATAGTCAGCGCCTATGATACCTACCCAAAACGTGCAGAAAGTGTCTATACAGAATTCACAGGCTTCTAGTACTCATTGTTAACGAACACTTTCCTGAATTATAACTATTGTACGAAAACTAAATGGCATTTTTACTTCCCAGCGTTTAAAAACGATTTTAAATTCCATTAAGTAAAGGATGATAATGAATGCTTTATGTATGAGTTCAAATTCGACTCGAATAGTATATCCTATAACTAATGTAGGCCGTGCCGTAGGCGGAGTCTTTGGTTTCTGAGGTGAGTTGAATCATTCCGACAAGTGTCGTATGACGTCATCATATCAATATTTAAAATTGTCTATTTTTAAAACTTTGTATCTACAAAACAATGTACATTGCGTTAACACATTATTTACATAAACTGTAACTGGTGGACTTTCAGAAAAAAAAGTGGGATGATTCCATTCCCGTCACTTACATTCTAAGGGGAATACTGTCGTGTGTGTGAGCGTGTGTACGCGTTCTCGATTTTTACCTTCCGTCACCTCTAGGTAAGGAAGGTATTGTCTTTGGTCAAAAAATTCGGTGGTGAGTTTTCATTGAATAAGCACGTTTTAGGGTCTTTACAATACGATTTTACTATTTTTACGATGATGTCTGTATGTGTGTGTGTGTGTTCGTGTGTGCGTGTGTGTGTGTGTGTATGTATGTGTGTGTGTGTGGACGCCGTTTCGTGCACGATATCTCCAATACTAGAATTCCAAAAATTACAATTCTTGCGTATTCCTCTTCTTTACAACCATATGCAGACCTGTTAAGATTTTGGTTATAAATGGTCAACCGGAAGTACCCTCATTTGAAGATTTTAACAGTTTTTCTTGAAAAAAATCAGTTAAATGTTATTATAACTTAAAAAATATATTATTGTCTATACGATTTGATTGCATTTTATATTTGATATTCAACAGATATAGAGTTAAAGAAGAATAACGATAATAAATTTTATATAAATTTCATAATTCAGCCAGCTATGCTAACTTAACCATGGAAACTGCTAATATATTCAGGTAATTCAAATTGACAGATGTCAGTATCAATAAAATGAAATCAATGAAAGAATAAGGAAAGTAACTCTAGTGTTAGAAGTTTCTAGATATAAGAGAGACGATTACATATTGGTTTGAACATGTCATGAGGAGAGATGAATATATTAATAGAAGGTGGAAGAAACATAGGAAGACCAAATATAAGATGAAAAGACTGTATTGTAGAAGACTTGAGAGAAAAGGAACTGAATGAGGACGACACGCAAAACAAAAATGAGTGGAAGAAGAAAATAAAAAATAGCGACCTCCTAACGAATGGGAAAAACTAAAGAAGAAGAAGAAGATGTCAGTGTCAAGTGAATTTGCATAGTTTCTTAATGAAATAATTTTTCTGGAAATATAGGATCTTTTGCAATAAAATTTATGTATGGGGCGCGTGCAGTAACATGACTTTGACCCGTGTCAAAATGGCAGCAATTAATTATGTCCATAACTGACAAGTGTTATAATTTTTCAATCAAAATTTCATAATTTTCTTATTTCATGTGGTTTGTTTGTTATCAGGAGTATGGAATTCAGTTGCCGAGAAAGGGAATCACATAATACCAAAAATTTATAATCTTTTGCAAGAAAATTTATGTATGGATTTTGTACATAATACACAGGTTTGACGGAAGGTATTGTGCTGGCTACATCAGATTTTTTTTGTATTTTCTTAGAAGTTGGAAGTCATCTATCAATAATATAAACAATTAAATAAGCACCGGTAATACATATGTCATCAGTTCGGAATTTTAAAATTAAATATTTTAATTTTAAAAGAGAGAGAAATTAGGATATTAGTAATGAAAATAATCATATCATTATTTTTAATTGTTTTTCAATTGTTTCATTCAAATAACCATTGTTCTTAACCTATAAATTATATAATTGTTGCGTTCTTTAAATAAATGAACATAGATTACTTACACATTTTTGGAAACCTAAACTATGTTTTTCAATGGTGTAACTTTCCAACATGGCGTCTATATAAAAATTAAAACCTCGCAATCTAACAGTGATAAAAAAACATTGAATATCGCCATTCTGAAAAGCATAAAAAGTGCCCTAAGAAGTGCAAATCAAAATCCATAATTATTTCATATTTGAAAAATTTACCTTTTATCCTATACAGGGTGATTCATCGGTCTGTCCTCTCTTTATAACTCTTTTATTTTAAGTCAGATAGAAAAACTCTTCAAATATAATTTATATAATATATTATTGTCTATCTACGTACTATATGCATTTGTATACAGGGTGCTCCGTTGAAGCGCAACAATATATAACTTTATATTTCTTAATAGAACACCCTATATATATTTATTTATTTTGATAGTAAATTAGATTCCCTTTAAAAAACTATTAAGTAATAAGGGGTCTAAAATTATAAATTAAGAAGTTATTTACGTTCATAAAAAATAGTAGTTCATAGTGGAAAAAACCATAATTTAATACAAAATTTTGATTCTTTTTTATTAATACTTATTTTAAAATTACAAAGAGGCTATTAAAATTTAGGGCGGACTAAATAATGAAAAATTATAATAAATACTCGAAAACTTGTCCTTCAACTTCAATACATTTTTCTATTCTTTTTATAAAATTAGTTTGTACAGAACGCACCATATCAGGCGAAATGCATAAAAATCCTTCGCGGATTCTGTGTTTCATCATCAACTATGATAAACTAAGAGTATTTTGACAACTTGCTTGTTTAAATTCGAAACAATTGATCAAATTATCCATAGCTTACTTTTTTAATAACATGATACAAAAATATCATTCAACAAATAAAGGTAAATAACTTCTTAATTTATAATTTTAGACCCCTTATTACTTAATACTTTTTTAAAGAAAACCTAATTTACTATTAAAATAAATAAATATATGTAGGGTGTTCCATTAAGAAATATAAAGTTACATATTGTTGCGCTTCAACGGAGCACCCTGTATACAAGTGCATATAGTACGGAGATAGACAATAATATATCATATAAATTTAATCCGAAGAGTTTTTCTATATGACTTAAAATAAAAGAGTTATAAAGAGAGGACAGACCGATGAATCACCCTGTATACAGTGACCTATGTTTTTACCTTCTGTCTCATTTAGGTAAGGAAGGTATTGTCTTTGGTAAAAAAAATCAATGGTGAGTTTTTAGTGAATAAGCATGAAATGAAGAATTATATTGGAAGAAGAATGAATATCTTAGTAATAGGAGGTTGAAGAAACAGAGGAATACCAAAGTTAAGATGAAAGGACTGTATTGCAGAAGACTTGAAAGGAAAGGAACTGAATGAGAACGACACGCAAAAATAGCGACTCCTAACGAATGGGAAAAGCTAAAGAAGAAGATGTCAGTGTCAAGTGCCATTTGCATGAAATAATTTTACTGGAAATTTAGAATCTTTTGCAAGAATAATTATGTATGGAATTTATACATTATACACAGGATTGACGGAAGGTATTGTGCTGGCCACAACAGATTTTTTTTAATAACGAAAAACCACTAAATTAGTTATGCAAGGCAACTTTTGTCTAATTAAACGACTTTGCATCTCTTGTAGTTCTTAAGGGTCTCGTCTCCTAAGCAAAATGTTGCGTGATTAGAGGTGTCGCAGTTTTTAGTTTATGACTTACGTATTAATTTTAAAAAAATGAAATTGTACGACATGATTTCTTAAAGAATGGATCTACGCTTACCTGTTGTTAAAAAATTGAAAAAATGTTTACAATCAATATTACAATACAATGAAAAAACATATTTTACACAATATTCAACATAATATATCTAATTAAATAGATATTTACTGGAAAATATAAGAACGTAGAAGCATAGTATCACTTTCCTTCTATACGCTCGTTTTTGAAATTTTGTTCTATCTTTAAAACTACATATGTAATTTACTAATTTCTAAACCAATTTTACGGAATTTTACGGAAGCTAAAATGAGTTGCCCTAGTCATGGCGCGGTGGAGTACGGGTAGAGAGGAATAGAAGAGGGGATGGTTTTTCAACTCAGGACGATGCCAGTGCGGGGTGCGGGGTATATTTTGTATTCGTAGTAAATTGTTACTATTGGCTGTATATTTCTATAACCCGATGTTCGAAATTGGTGCCGTGGCAAAAAAAACTAGACTACGATTATCTGCTCCCAGAAAAAAAAAATAAAGGACAAAATTGAATATATTATCAAAAAAAAAGGTCCGTCACCTTTTGGTAAGGAAGATATTGCCATACGTAATATAACAAGCGATATGATTATCATCGATGATATTCTCGAGTGAAACCGAGCAATATCTTCGATTATTAATCATATCACGAGCTTATATTTAATGAGAGAAAATAATGAATTTTTGCAATCTAACCTAACCTAACTTTTGATCTACCTACATATTCATATTGTATTAAAATATGGTACTTACGAGTTTTATTTAATATTTCGGAGTTTGAATTATTGTTATTATTTATTTTTATACTCAAAATTAACTGTCAATGTCATAAATAAAGAAAACAAATCCCTTAGTAACGACTATAAATACGGTGATAATTTCGTTGTTTTTTATCATCGCTGTGATAGGCATGTAGCTAGGGAGATTCTGAATGTTGATTGGCGGAAAACATGTCACGTGACTAAGGAATTATATTCCCTTTAGAATTTAGAATCTTTTGCAAGAAAAATTATGTATGGAATTTATACATATTACACAGGGTTGACGGAAGGTATTGTGCTAGCCACAATAGATTTTTTATACTTATGCTGATTCACGCCGCAATTTATTTTTATTTTAACTTTATTTATTTTCAACATACCTTTTCTAAATGCAACCCTAACCCCATATATAAATTAAAAACGCTCATGTACACATTATAATCAAATGTCTGTGATTGCATTTTTTTGTATTGTAGTTAATTGATTAAAATAGATATCATATATGCAACAATTTATTTCTTTTTTTAGTTAATCTATGCTAAAAACTGATGACGAAAGTAAAAGTTATTACACAATACTGTACTGCAAAAACAAAGCCAAGTATGGCAAACTGAGAAGAGATTGACTGCTTCTAATTCCGGCAAGTATGTAAAATATGCCGCTCTACCTGTTGCAAAACGATTTTAGAGTCAATGCTGTACAAAACATTTTTTGGAAATGCAGCAACAAAATTTGGAGTAGAAAATGAACCCATTCCAAGATAAAAAGATGAAGAAATGAACAACTTGCAAGTAATACCCACAGGGTTATTCATTGATAAGGAATATTCTTCCTTAGGCGCAAGTTCTGATAGTTTGATTGGAGAATCGTGATTAATTGAAAATAAGTGTCTTTCATTAGCGCAAAATTTCTCAGCTACTGAGGAAGTTATTTCGAATTTTTTTTTTGCATAATACGTAATGATAAATTATATCTAAAACCAAATCATTCTTGCTACTACCAATTCTAGGGTCAGTTATTTCAATTAAAAAAATCTGATGTGGGCAGCACATTACCTTCAGTCAATTGTGTTTATTATGTACCAATTCCATACATAAATTTTCTTGCAAAAGGTTTTATATTCCAGTAAAATTATTTCGGAAACAAACTATGTAAATTGCACTTGACATTGACATCTTCTACTTTTTTAGCTTTTCCCATACGTTAGGGGTCGCTATTCTTGATTTTATTCTTCTACTCATTTCTATTTTGCTTGTCGTCTTCATTCAGTTCCTTTTCTCTCAAGTCTTCCGCAATATAGTTATCAACTTATATTTGGTCTTCCTCTGTTTCTTCTACTTTCTACTACCAAGCTGTTCATTCTTCTTCCAATATATTTTTCATTTCACCTCATGACATGTCCAAACCAATGTAATTGTCTCTCTTGTATCTTTCTAGAAATTTCTATCATTCGAGTCATTTCCTATCTTTCCGTGACTTCCTCAACATCCTCATCTATCTGCCATATTCCTTTTCTTTTCATTGATATTGACATCTGTCAATTAGAATTTTCTTAAATGTAGTAGCATAGCTGACTGAATTATGAAATTTAAATTCTTTAACTCTATATCCATTGAATATAAAATAAAAACTGCAATCAAATCGTATAGATAATATAACATTCTGTAATGTTTATAACATTAAATGTCAAGAGCGTTTTTTCAAGAGAAACTATTAAAATCTTCAAATGAGGGTAGTTCCGGTTGACCAGTTATAACCAAAATAAAAGGAATACGAAAGAATTATATTTTTTATAATTGTAGTGTTGGAGTTATCGTCTATGAAATAATTCTCTCTCTCTCTCTCTCTCTCTCACACACACACACACACACACACACACACACATACACACACATCTTCGTAAAAATCTAGGGAACCTAAAACGTGCTTATTCACCAAAAATTCATCATAGAATTTTTTGACCAAAGACAATACCTTCCTTACCTAAAGGTGACGGGAGAAATATTCTCATGTATTTTTTTACACTGTGTATACTTACTGGACATTATTTTGCCGTTTACTGGAAATTTAAAATCTTTCGCAAGAAAATGTATTTTTTTTCTTTCTGAATTTGATTAATATTTTTTATTACCTAGTATGTAATTGGTTATTGAAACAATTAAGTATATTCCTTTAATTTAATTTAAATATGATTTTTTTTATATTAGTTTTCATATTTATTTTTCTATCATATACCGAAATCTACCACCAGCACCAACCCGAATTCCGAATATGAAAGTAATCCATTTTTCTCCGTCTATTGCTATTCATTCCTAAATATCTACCCCACTACACTTAGACGTAATGTTGTGTTGACCAAACGTTTCATCTGTGTCTCCGATCTCAATATAAATGTTCAACTATAAGTGGGCCGTGCTAAACATCCCCGTACCGCGCCACACTTCTTATACAGAAAATCGGATTCAGAGTATAGCCACGCGGAGTCGAGACCCTTAAGGTCCCTATGTACAATAGGTTCTGGCCACATTGCATGTTACTAGACCAAAAATACATATCGTAATTTTTTTTTTATTTAAAACCTACCAAATGTTTTTCTTTTTCATTAATTTTAAAAAACGGGAACCAACAATGAAATCCATACATTTATATATTTATAGAGAAAAATAATATTTACAAAGGAAATACATCATCATAAGGTACTACATTAAATATTGCTTGTATGAACAATGCTACGGATTTAGCACATACTAATAAAAAGTCGTTATTTATAATGTGAGGTTGTAAAACATTCCATTCTTCATCTGTCAGGCCATTTACTGCTTCATTGGCTACGATACTTAAGTCTACTGTTTGCACTTCTTCTTTCGCTTCGATTATTTTTGCGTAGTTAGTGCCATTTATATTTTCCAATGCAAATTTATAATACAATGAAAATTTTCCGTTTGCTGAAAATTACAAGAATTATATTAGTAAAAGTTCGTTGATAATGAAATACGTAATATTACCGAATTGCAAATTGACGTGTCCGTTTTTTTTATGTATCCCAAAGTCAATAGGTTTATCCACTTCAGCTACATAATCTCCTTCCCAAATTATCATAGGGCTTTTCATGCAAAACTTCATTGTTTTATTTTCCAAATCAATTCTAAAAAATTAAAAAAATATTAATATGAAAAGAACGTCTATTTTATAACTATAATTATATGTTAAATGATTACTAAATGAACAAGTTGCGCTTTACTGGAAGCTGTAAATAGTTTTTATTACAAAACTAGTTTTAAATAGACGGTGCTTCCAAAACGTGCTTCACCTGCCTCATCATCACCCCTCACAGACAGTTACAGAATAGTATACCTTGTCCAAAGATATTTCGTTATGGCTTTACTTACTAAGTCTGAGGTGAACCGCACACAGCAAGAGATTCTACCTGTTGGCGCTCAGGGTAGGATTGCAAAATATTTAAATTCGGAAATCTCTAATCTCTGTGCGCATTAAGTATTTCAGATTTACTTGAAATAATAATGAATTCGCAAAATTAAATTAAGTCTTTCACTATTACTAGAAATATAAGATGAGAAAATCGTCCTTGACCGGTATTAATACATATTGGGGAAACTAAGATACCAAAGGCATACCTAGTGAGTAGGTATGTAAATGAGTTTTAAAAAATTTAAAATCAGTAGTAATATTAACTTTCGTACTGAGGTCAACAATATACGTATTTAATATGTGGCGACCATTTGAAGAAGACAATACTGATGTTTTACCAGCTGAAAATTGTGATAATATTGAATACATACCTGTCCCTGCACCCCTATAAATCAAGCTTAAATCCCTAACAATAGACCCGCTGAGAGGGCCATAACGAAATATCTTTGGACAAGGTATACCTAAGGCACCGAAATATCAGCCGCAGCGAGGGGTGGGTCATTACAACACACACAAGCTTAAAACGCGGTATTTACCAAGATCTCGATATGTGTTTTTTAGCACTATCCCTATATCTCCCTTACCAAGGGTAGAGCGATGTATAAAGATAATAAATAAAATAAATATATCATCACGGCATATTACCCATTGCTGGGTGTGCCAATTTGCTTTATACACAGATTTCGGTAATGATAATGACATATTTGTACCGTGCGGGCGTTTACCAGGCGTCACCTCACGGGCACTCATTGCTGGCGTGGAGAGTACACCACAGGGGTCAATTTTGTGCTATTTAAAATTTGAAATATTTGGCGTCGGTCAGGATCGTCCCCAGATTCGCGACCTGGCACTCAGGCACGCGGCCACGAGACCCCATAATGTTATTCTATAATTGATATTACTTTACTTACTGAGAATCGACGATTCTGATGGACTTTCCACCATGGACAATTATATTCATCAGAGTAAATTGAATTCCAGGTGCGCTAAAATCTACATCTTGAGGTTTAAAAGGCATTGCAGAAGGTATACCATATGCTGCATCACCTGAAATTTTGTTATAATGTACTAGATATAAAAACATATCTTCGCTTGACTAATCGAAAAGCGGACTATAGGCACTTAACATGGGGAAGCAATTTTTCCTTAACACGTTGGATGCCACTTTCATTTAAATAACTTTGACAGGCCCCAAAACTTATTTTTGTTAAAAAAATATATTTCATTGCCTGAAAATACCGGTAAGTAGTATAAGTAATCGATACAAAATTATTTTTTGATTTTTTTGGCAAAAATAAATTGACGCTTATAAGCGGCGGTGGCACTGACCCTTGAAATTCATTCCAAATGCCGTCGACGGCAAACTCAAAATCCAATCCTCGTCACTATTTTCCAGAATTTCTAATAACTCTGCGTCTGTATAAAAATGAGTACGAGGCCTTTTTGGTGTAGAAGGTCCTGCCTTATCGTTATCGTTATCAATTTGCATTGTAACAAAAATTGAAAAAATCGCGAAAATTCTGAAACACGTGCATTTTCCCCTCGTGAAAACCTTTACTCGAGTGCCTGTGCAAAATACACATACACAACTGCAGTACCAACCAAACTAGCTAACAATGTACATCGATGCAAACGGAACGCTTTTAAGCGACGGTGGCACCTATACAATACATCGCCTGACGCTTATAAGCGTCAGTGGCATCCAACGCGTTAAGCAAAAGTGGCCTATTAATTATTGTAAACAATAATAATTCAAATAAATGTTGTGAAGAATTAAATTCTACATCTAATTCAATAATCACATTTTATTTTGCACATGTCTTATGGCCGGTTGCCCGGTTTTATAAACAAATAATAGTACTCGTATAGTAAAACGTAAGTTACAGAAGGCAACGTATTCTAGCGCGAGTTACAAATTCACCCAAGAGCGCGCAGCGGCATGTAGGCGAACGAACAAGTGCTTGAATTGCCTTCTGTAACGAATATTTATTTATATGTCAAGGTACTGAAGTTCTAATTTTAATCACGAATGTTGAATTTAGTTGCTGAGGCCATAGGGCCGTAGAAAATAAACCATGTGAGTGACAAAAAGGAATGTAAGTGCCCAGTTGCTGAGGTGCATATTAAATTTTATTTGAAATCGAAAATTTGTGAAAATGAGAGGAATTGTTATTATAGGTTATTATGACATATCTTTCACTTGCTGTCAGTCAAACAAATGAACTTATATTCAGTGTTGCGAACCTCCGTACATTGAAGTTATTGTAATGAACACTCAAAATTATGTGTGATATCTCAAACTTCTTCTTCGGAATTATTTAATTCGTTCTTGTACATATTTTTGTCATACGTATAAATTTGCACAATAATTATCATCAGGTTGGCCACACTGGATTTGCATGAAACGTCATGTAATGGATACTGTGTTGATTTCTGAACTTTTATAACGATTTTTATGCACTTTAATGACGATTTCAAATAAAAGCGACATCTTATAGTGTATAGCCATGATACTGAAAATTACAAACAAATAAAACGACATTTTAACTGTAAGGTGCGTACTAATTGAGTAATCCTTATTGAAAGTAGAGAATTATTCACATAAAGAATAGTACTTAACATATTATTTAATAGCATTATTTTATTACAGTACATGAACTAACAATATAAAATACCTAAATAGTAACTTTTATAAAAAAATTAATTCATTTTACACAGTAACGAAGTATACCAAATACAACATAATTATTTATATATAACATCAAACATCCTGTATCAATATCATAACTTATTTTATATGCTGGCGTATCATAATAAGAACATTATAAACCTCAGTTTCAGTACTCTAATGGCTTTCATTATAGTACTCAGTACCATAATGAAACCATTATGGTACTCAGTATCATAATGAAATTATGTAAAAATGTAACAATGAAATTCGCAGAAACAAGTTTTATTTAATTACAATTTAATTATTGTAAATATTTATAATACATTTTCTACAATTGGTAAGCGTAACACCAGGCAAAGAAGTCGAAAGTGTTTCATTTGTTTGATTACTAATTTGAACATTGTTTTGAATATTCTGCTGCATTGGTATATTCTTTTTACCCAGAATTGCTGCAGATATTTTTTTCTTATTCTCTGCGGAATTTTCTATGTATCCTTCTGCAACAGTATTACTTCTCCATCCTCCGTGACGTTTAACAGTTTGAATATCTGCTCCGGAATCTGCTAACAAGGAGGCGGAAGATCTTCTAAAGGAGTGGCCAGTGTATTCCTCCGGGTTAGGAAGCTTAAGAAACGTAGCGATGAGTTTAGGCATATTTCCAAATGTGTGAATTCCTACTGGGAGCGTTGTACATTTATTGTTTCTATATGACACAAAAAAAACGAGAATGGGCGGCATGCTTTGGACGCAAGGCGGCATATTTCCTAGTAAGTTCTACCATATTCACACCTTCAACACTTCCAGATGTAACAAAAAATTCCCGAGCAATTTTAGTTTTAGTGTTAGGAATAACAATTCTAAAAACTTGATCTTGATCAGTTCCATTTTCTACAAGTAAATCCTTCAGTTCTTCCCTTCTACATGCTCCACTTAATCCAATGATGAACACTACCTAAATATAAAAGATTGATTAAATAATAGAAAAAAATATTATTTTGATTGATTTTTTTACCTTTATCATTAAAAACTGTTTATCATCTGCATCTAACAAAAACTTTGCGATGTCTTCTTTGGTAAAAATTCTGGACTTCTTAGCTCTATAGCCTTCGGATTTCCGCTTCAAAAATGCGACCAGATGTATATATTTGCTGATATCAATGTTCTTCTTAATTGACAAAACACTTCGTAACATGGAGTAATACGACCAAAGGGACGAGGATTTTCTGTTTTTGGCCAACTCTTCAAAATATGCCAGTAACACTTTCTCATTTGTAATATTTTTCACCTTCTTCTTTATACACCATTCTTCGTAACGGTTGAACGTCATTTCGTAAGTTGCTTTAGATTTTTGTGGTAAAAGTGATGAAACAACATTTTGCGCTGAATTTTCTATATCAGAAGGCAAACTTTCTTCAGAATCACTCATTTTTTGCCGAAAATCACAGACCATATACATACACTATTGTCAAACCTTGTTTATTTGTAAACAAGTAATTTGTTACTATGTGGTTACCATAACTCCATATAAAGAGAACATCAAAATCAGCATATCTGATTTTTTAGATTAAATTTTTTGGGACGTCAAAAAAATAATGTATTTTATTTTCTCATTGATTTACGCCAGCATATGAAATTTTATATGTTATACGGATCATAATGTCAAACATTATGGTACACGCCGTGTTATCAAACTCGGCTTTGCCTCGTATGATAATCTTCACGACTAGTACCATAATTATTGACATTATGATCCTTATAACATAAATAACTATTAAAGAAGCCTGTATACGAAAACAATATTTGCACTAAATATAATTTTAAACAATTATTTATCTGTTATTTAAAATTAAGGTACGTAATTTGGAATATAGAATTTAAAAAAATAGTACAAAAAAATTGACAATAATTTTGTTAAAAATAATGTACTACAATGTGAAATAATGGCTTAAAATAAATGTGTACATACTTTAATATACATATGAAATAAGTGAATAAAGGAATAGATATCATTTAATATCATTTAGAATGACATTAAACGTATAATATTAAATAGCGTAATGAAACAGATGAAAATCAATCTGAAAATTTGAAACGTGTAATATGAAACAAATGAAACAGTTTTTAATCATTCGTCTTTGTATTTTTACCTTTAGGTAAGGAAGGTATTGTCTTTGGGCAAAAAAATCGATAGTGAGTTTTTAATGAATAAGCACGTTTTGGAGTTCCTAGAATCCGAATTTACTATTTTTACGATGATGTCTGTATGTATGCATGCGTGTGTGCGTTTGTTTGTGTGTGTGTGTGTGTGTGTGTGTGCGTGTGTGTATGTGTGTGTATGTGACGATAGTTTCGGATCGCATAACTCCAATATCACGATTTCAAAAATTATATTTTTTTCGTATTCCTCGACTTTAGATCCATATGCAGATATGATCAGATTTTGGTTATAATTGATCTACCGGAAGTACCCTCATTTGCAACTTTTGACGGATATAGAATTATAAAAATATTAAATTTCATAAATCAGCCAGCTATTTAAATTTAACTTTTAATATTAACATGGTGCCACACGCGAGCAGCGTTACATTTGCATTTTTTTAAGATAGATGTGTTTTTTAAAATAATCAAACCAATCTTTAAAAATATGTCGTCGGAAATATGATTTGTTTGCGAAACAAAAAAATACTTACCTACTGTAAATTATTAACATTATGTATGTAATAATTACTAAAATTGGTGTCCCGGTTTGGACGTTTCAAAATATGGTAACCCTACATGCAATTCATTATTTTATCACAAGATGGCATATTGCTTAGCAATACAACTGTATACGAATATTCCCGAACGATCCGAAATAGACGCGTGCATGCATGTACTTATGTTGCGGTCTCTTATTACATTAGAACATGTTGTAGGGATTTCAACTGGTCTGGTCTCCCATTGGTAGTACAACTCATCAGCAAAATTTAAATGCTTTGTATCTTTTGCAACAATTAATTTATATGTTTTTTTTGTTTTTTTCCCTCATGTTTATTGATCAATTTAAATTTTTTAATAAATTTTTAATATTGATGATCATAAGAGAATACATTATTCAAGGGATATACAGAAAGAATCGCATTGCTAAAACTGAAATTAAATGAAAAATTAATCATACACTTACTCCAAATATATGCACCAACAGGAGAATACAAAATTGAAGTAATATAGATCAATTTTATAATAGTCTTAACAATATTTTGGTTTCATTTGCCAGCTCATTAACTTTAATGATGGGCGACTTCAATGGTAAAGTTGGAATATGCACGAAAAACCATAATACTGCATTGGGGCTATTTGGAATTCCTATTAGAAATAGAAATGGACAAAAATAATATCTTTTTGTCAAGAATTAAATTTTAAAATCCTGAATAGCTTTTTTTGAAACCTTGGCGTAAGAGATAGACTTGGGAATCGCCAGATGGGAAAACCAGGAATTAAATAGACTATATTTTCTTGCAGGACACCGACGTAGAATTCTCGACATACAAACAGTAAGTAATAATAAATTTGATTCGGACTATGTTTACATGTAAATTCTGTGTAAGGAGAATTATTAAAAACTCTAGGACAATATATCAAGTTAACCAAGTTAGCGTAGAAACGTTAATTAAACATCCAGGCGAATATAATAGTATTTTATATATCTAGGCGAGCAGCCGAGGCCGTCCCGTAATTACTTGTGAGTACCTTAAACACACTCTTCGTCTGAGGTAAATACATAATTTTATGTCATTCTGGTTTTTACTTATTAAATTATTAAAAGAAATATACAGAAATTTTTAGCAGTATGAGTTTTGTATAAGTAGGGCGAATCGCAATTGTTTGAAAATCTTAACAAAATTTTGACAGATTAAAATTGATTTTTTCTGGTTTCATTAACATTATTATTCGCTATAATTAATGAAAAAATACATTCCTCGAGATATTTCGGATGAAGCTGCTGAGATGAAGAACAATTTAATGTTGCATAAATAAAGGATTCAATATGAAGGTAAAATTTTAAAGTCCTAGAACTTTGAAATGATATTTTAAAGTTCTAGGACTTTAATGTTTCACTTTTTGTTTCATAAATCATTCAAAAATCGTTGCTTTAGAAACCAGTATGACAAAATATATTTAGAAGACAAGTAACTTATTGGTTGAAAGACTATAATTTTCGAGCGGAACTAATAGAATGACTTGTCTCTGTTCGCGAATTAATTCAAAATTCTCTTGCTATCCTGAATGGATTTTACACATTTAAGCACAGGCCACACAGCTATCAAATTAATTTTATCTTGAAAAAATAATCTATTTCTTATTGAAAAAATATACCATTTTGGCAATAAAATCTATTTGTAAATCCCTGCGCTCTTTATCAGATGAGATACATACAGTTTAATTTAATTCCTTTTTACTATAATGTAAAATGTACTGTATCTATGAACATAGCTGCCACAGAAAATGGTGTAAACGTGAGATTACATGTATAATAAATAACTGTTACCTTTTACCATTTGTACTATGGCTTTGTTTGCACTTTCCGTGACACATTCATTGAATTTGGGATCATTTCTTTTACATGCTTCAATATATTTTGCTAAAAAAATAAATTATAAAGTATAAAAAAGTAAGTAAATAAAAAAAATCATCTTACGTAGCGATTTTTGGGCTGTACACAATGCAGCAAATATACACAATATCACAATTGGTTGTTTCATTTTCCACGTCTAAAAACTGTATGATTTAAAATTTGAAAACGAAAACGTCTGTAAATATAAAGGTTATCAGTTAGAGCAAAAAAAGAAGTGCTAATGTAAGCATTTACAATATCTCATTTCAATAATAAAAATTTGTAAAAAAATGGATAATATCGATGGCTTAAAGTAGGACTGCAGGTCCGGATTTAGTTGTGCGGTGCCCAATTTGATATTTTTCACGAGGCCCAAGCCCCTCAAAGTATGGCATATGTATACATAAAAAATAACTAACGTTTTAAAATTAATACGTGTTTTTTTAAATTTAAAACAATATTAATTGAGTACTACAATAAAGTGCATCATCTATACACATTATCGAAAAAAATTATACAGATGACTATTTTTTATTTTTAGACCTACAGTTTAAATTACATAGTTGGGGTTAAAGATCAATGGCACTTATAGACAAACAAGATTCTGAATTCTACTTCCGATTTCGAAATCATCGTTGACTTTTTAAATAGAATGCTGTTTTTATATTTTAAGAAAGTGTATTAATAGTTATTTAGAGTAGTAATTATGATTTAATGTATTAATTATCAGTTTGCCATGACATTTATGCCATCTTTGTTGAATTAAATAATATATATATACAGGGTGAGTCACCGAAATCGCCGTCTTCGATATCTCCCTTGTCGTTAGAAATACAGCATAAGTTTACTAACAGAATTTATTCGTCTACTCAAGGAGCATAACGTAAAATTATTTTCACATATACAGGGTGTTGCATTACGGCTCGGCGAGAATAGTTTCTCTTTTTTTAAATGGAACACCCTATATATTTTTATATATTTTGAATTGTATTTTATTCACCTATACGAACATATGAATTTTGATTTAGTTTTCTACGGCGTTGCCAAGTTATTCCGTTTTTTCTCTAAAAAAGACCGAATACACGCATTGCTTTATAAAGGCTTACTGAAGTTATTTTAATAGTAAGAATTAAGAATTTTCTTTTCTGTATAACTGTAATTATACTCTATGTTCTGACATATTTCTTTTTAAATGTAATTATACAGGCTGTTCAATAAAGCGAATCAAATGTGCTCAATTTCAAATGACTATAACTCGTCATTTTCAAATGGAACACCCTATATTTTATTATTCAGTTGTGTGTATTTTTGTATTATCTTCATATGTTATTAAGGGTATCCCATGTCTAAAACCAATAATTTCGGAGATTTTCACCATTTTTGTCTAAATTTATATATTTAACTAAATATTAAATCTAGTATACCATGGATATTGTTTTTTGAATAAGAGACTCATATTAATAAACTAGTTCACTTAATCCCTCTGTTATTAATAATAACCTGGCTAATGAAAATACTATCATTACTGCAATTGTTTCTTATTCAAAAAACAATATCCATGGTATACTAGATTTAATATTTAGTTAAATATATAAATTTAGACAAAAATGGTGAAAATCTCCGAAATTATTAATTTTAAGCATAGCATACCCTTAATAACATATGAAGATAATACAAAAATATACACAACTGAATAATAAAATATAGGGTGTTCCATTTGAAAATGACGAGTTATAGTCATTTGAAATTGAGCACATTTGATTCGCTTTATTGAACAGCCTGTATAATTACATTTAAAAAGAAATATGTCAGAACATAGAGTATAATTACAGTTATACAGAAAAGAAAATTCTTAATTCTTACTATTAAAATAACTTCAGTAAGCCTTTATAAAGCAATGCGTGTATTCGGTCTTTTTTAGAGAAAAAACGGAATAACTTGGCAACGCCGTCGAAAACTAAAACAAAATTCATATGTTCGTATAGGTAAATAAAATACAATTCAAAATATATAAAAATATATAGGGTGTTCCATTTAAAAAAAGAGAAACAATTCTCGCCGAGCCGTAATGCAACACCCTGTATATGTGAAAATAATTTTACGTTATGCTCCTTAAGTAGACGAATAAATTCTGTTAACAAACTTATGCTGTATTTCTAACGACAAGGGAGATATCGAAGACGGCGATTTCGGTGACTCAGCCTGTATATATATATATATATATATATATATATATATATATATATATATATATATATATATATATATATATATATATATATATATATATATATATATATATACAGTGTGCGATTAAAGTGTGGAATATCAAAAAAAAATCCGAACTCAGCCGGTTTTTATAAAAACGCTGAAACACGTCGATTTTAATTTTTAAAAATACACATTAATATGTACGATTCATCTTCCGACTTTCATTTGTTTTTCAGTTATGATGTCATCACAAAAAAATTTAAATGACAACATAGATTTTTAGTAGTGAAATCCGATAGTGTTTTTTCTTCTCTTTATGATCATGTAAATAAATCATAACGTTGCATAACATAAATTCTGAGAAAAATCGAGTTGAACATTTAATAATAATGAATAATCAAGACACCCTGATAAAAACATTTAAAAGTTGATTATGGAACTTATAACTTATAAAACATGAAAATCGAAAAGTTTTAAACTGAAAAATGAAAAATAAAGCAAACAAAATCAACACTATTAAATTAAATGAATGTAAAATAAATAAATAAATATTTCATCACGGCATATTACCCATTGCTGGGTGTGCCAATCTGCTCCGTGCACAGATATCGGTAATGATGGAATATTTGTACCGTGTGGGCGCTTACCAGACGTCGCCTCACGGGCACTCATTGCTGGCGTAGAGAGTGCGCCACAGGGGTCAATTTTTGTGCCATTAAAATGCGATGTAATTTTTGGCGTCGGTCGGGATCGAACGCGGATCCCCAGATTCGCGACCAGACACACAGGCACACGGCCACGAGACCCCATGAATGTAAATGAATTAAATAAAAATAATAGGTCGATTTGGGTATTTTGCATTAAACATATCACACACTTCTTGCTGGGATCTTGTAAGGTTCCCACAACCAAGAAAAATGAAAATTTCTATTCGTTGCCTTATTGTTAAATCCGCTATGGCCTTGATAATTTAGAAGAATATTATTAAAATTCAACAATAAACTACAATATTTATGTCTAGAAAAACTGAAGATTGACAGAATAATTGAATGAAACAGTTTGCTACATTTAATTTTTTATCGAGGTAGGTATCTTGATTATTCATTATTATTAAAAGTTCAACTCGATTTTTCTCAGAATTTTTGTTATGCAACGTTATTATTTATTTACATGATCATAAAGAGAAGAAAAAACACTATCGGATTTCACTACTAAAAATCTATGTTGTCATTTAAATTTTTTTGTGATGACGTCATAACTGAAAAACAAATGAAAATCGGAAGATGAATCGTACATATTAATGTGTATTTTTAAAAATTAAAATCGACGTGTTTCAGCGTTTTTATAAAAACCGGCGGAGTTCGGCTTTTTTTTTGATATTCCACACTTTAATCGCACACTATATATATATATATATATATATATATATATATATATATATATATATATATATATATATATATATATATATATATATATATATATATATCATTACGGCGTATTACCCATTGCTGGGTGTACCAATTTTCTTTATGTGTTGAATTAAATTTTGCTATTTTTAGAATTTTATACAGTTTGAATGGGGAAGTTTAGTGGTTTTTTTTTATTATTTTTTTTATTTATTTTATTAAGATTGTCTTCAAAAGTGATACTCTATATTGTATTTCACTCAAAGATGCCTAGATTTCTCAAAAAAATAAATTTTCTAAAATAATGACGTCACAACAGTTCACGGAGGACGTATAGTCTACCTTAAGCAGGCGCGCGCTGGGTCCCATGGCAACAGGGAGTTTTAAAAATGGCAGCCACATGTTTTGAGGTTTACAAGCAGTGACAGTTCTGTGTTATTATTATTGTATGTTATATTTCTGTTCTTCTTGTGCAAACGACTAGTTCAATTCATTTCATTGTGTATATTGTATTCATTTGTGTGGACTGAAAAAGTTTATTAGTGTAAATATTTCAAATTTTGTTTCGTAAGGTTGAGCAAAAAATAACAACAGAAATTATATTTTAGTAATAACCTATCGCTGTGTTTTTACATTTTTCAATTCCGCTGATACAAATAATGGATTTTCTTTATAAAAATTGTGATTGATTTCTGATAAAGTGTTGCTATCGGCGGCGACAAATCATGTTTCCATCTTAAACTACGAAAAGAAATAGAAAATATTAATTACTGTAAAAATAATAAACATTTATTTACATATACGTAAAACTTGCATATACATGCAAAAGATAAGAATATACTAATATGTGTACAAAAAATATTTACCTTATAAGTTGAACAGAACAGAATATTAAAAATTAAGTACTGTATAATAGTTTTGCAAAGAAATATAATTACACTTCGAACTATAAATTTATAACCTCACTCCGCAAAAACGTAAACAAACCCACGTGAACTGGCCAGAAGTTTGTAGGGTAATACACAACCTACGTTTAAAAAGTCAGGTCTCACCATCCATTCTACGCTTGCGCATAAGTCACTTGTGACGTCACAACAGTTCGATGATAAATAATTAATTATAAATAAATGGGAACATTATTTTAACTTTCAATTACATTTTCAGTTATAATTATTCATATATTTACGATTAAAAAATATTTCACATGTAATTTCAATCACGCTAAACTTCTCTATTGAACGAAATAATCAAAAACAAATGATACTTCAGGTAAACGTCAAAATCTCGGCGTATTAATTTACATCAATTTTTGTTGACGTATTGATGTCGGCGAACAGTAGGCCGACATTCTAACCTTACATGTAGCGCCTCCACAATGTGCTCTACTACATAGCATTCTGGATGTAACATGACAAATGACAAATTAAATGCTATTGTGTAATTGTATCAAAATTACAACTAATGTAATGAAAATATTATGGCTCTCTGATAATATCTATTCAATTTTTACAGCCCCTACGAAATGCCTGAGTTGCCTATAATGTGTTACGGCGGCACAATTAAAAAAAATAAAAATAGCAAAATGGTCAACAATATTTTATTTAACAACAATAATAATTTTAAATGGAGTCGCATAGCTGTATGCGTTAGGTGATTGGTTGTGTTTCGGACGGCCAGGATTCGATTCCGACCCACGCCAAACTTGAAATAATTTTCAAATAGCACAAAATAATCTCTGTGATACTCTCTACATGGCAGCTTTGACAACCTGTGGGGTAACGCTTAGTAAACATTCTCAACTACAATACAGATATATCTTTATTACCGAAATCTGCGGATATAAGCAGATTAGTACACCCAGAAACAGGTAATAAGCCATGAGGATATGTATATTTATTTAAAATACGTACATCCCCTGATTCCCATTCATGTAAAATATGTTCATTTTTAAAATGCTTTTGGCAAATACCATCTTTATTACAGGTTCCAAAGATTTTACTAGCTGCAGAAGGTATAATAGGGTCATTTCACATTTTCTAATTAATTTTTTTCTTGAAAGAATAGGGTAAATTAAATATGTAGGTGTATGTTATACACCTTACTAATCTTTAGAATCAGAGATATGATTTTTTAAAAGTTCTCTTTAATTTCAAATATTTGGACGCTGACGTCACGGTTATACGTCACAGTTTGGCGGCTGCGGCAGTAGCTCTCTACCGGTTGTGTTTGGAACTATGATTGATTGGGTTATCACTTGTCAGTTTGATTTTGTGACAGCAACATATGTTAACTAAAAACATATTTTATGCAACTTTTGGTATTTATTTTAATAAATATTTTATTTACATTGGCTTGCAAAAAATCGCGTACACCTGTTTTTTGCTGTATTGAGTCGGTCTCGATTGTTAACTTGTCAGTGTCACAAGTCAGTGTCATTAGTGTCAATTAAGATGCCAAAATTATCAGAAAACGAGAAAGTTGTAATACTTTCTAAGTTAGAAGAGGGGTGGTCAATCAGATCAATAGCAGAACATTAAGATTAAATAAAGTACTAGACGCTGATGGAGCGATGATAAATTACTAATGTTACTTCATCCATAATTTGTTTCAGTCATATTTTTAACTTATTTATAATCCATTTAAAATAAATACTTGGTAGTTCTTTAATTTTTCTAGAATATATTTGTAATTTAGTAGTAACTTAGCACAATGAAGAACTTGCTACACGATACCTAAAATAATGACATGACAGTGACAACCACAAAACAATAAGGTGACAACGGTGACAACTTCATTGACAGTTGGTATTAACCTATTTTAAAAAAATCGTATTTACATAGCTAAAAAAAAGTAAAAACTCGGTTACTTGATTTTTAAGGTGTACGCGATTTTTTTGCAAGCCAGTGTACATACCTTTACTCTTAACTCTGCTGTCACCTGTTACAATTTTAGGTTAGTTTGTTTACAACAGAAAACGAAACTACGTGTGAGAGGAATGTCTTTGTGTAACAAACCGTGACGTCACGAATTTTACAACCTCGAAAGTTTATTAGTAAATTTATGAATGAAAAGTCGCATATTTCATGTTATATTATATTACTATATTTATTAAAAGAAACGGATTTCACTATTTTTTAAAAAAAAACGATTTTTTTTAAATGACCCCATTTTCCGCCAGGCATTTACAATATTTTGCGAAGGATAGCAAATCGATTTTTTTCTTTATTTTATGTCAATTTCAATTCAAATTGACAGATGACAGTTCTGTCGGGAAAATTTCTATCCGTACTCGCCTTACACGCTGAGACATCTGGCGGATGCCAACTTCCTAAACACCATATTTTTGATGAGTTGTCTCACCGTGCTCTCACCTTCTATATTTATACATCGTAGTCAAAATATTTTCTCAAACAAAGAAGGTACAAATGTCAAACTGATAAAACATTGACATATAATTTTAACATTTACTTTCTTTTCAACAGCGTTTATGGAGTAAATAGCAATGCAGTTGCAATTAGTCAACTGATCATAGAAACCTATATCCAAAATATTGCGATAGGATACAATAAAAAAAATAATTGAGTATGTAGTCGTTTCCGGTTTCTTCCTTTATTATCACATATTTATATATTCCGAGAATATTGTAAAAACCAGTTATAAATATTTTAAATATGTTTTCTTTCAATTTTTAATACATAAACATTAAAAGAGCAGGGCCCCAAATTGATGCAATTGGATTATATCCGGCCCAGGGCAGGGGTCGGCAATCTTTACATTTTATGGGCAGTAAAACATAGTATCTCGAGAACTATATAAAAGCTCCCTTCCCACGGCCCGTTATATTGCGGGCCGCGTCGGGCCAGCTCGCACCAACACGCCGTGGGAAGGGTACCATCCGTGGCGGCGCGGCCTGACCTGTGCGGGCGCGCCCGATCCGCTGGAAGTCGGTAATTTCAAAGGCGCGAACCGGTGCGACGCGAGCGCGCTTGGCGGCCTGTGATGGCGCGGATTGTTGCTGGTGAGCGTGTCATTTCTTGTTCATTTCATTTCATTCGTACCTTCGTATTGTCATACGTCAATATGCAGTGGTCGAACGAGGCTATTTTTGAGTTTTTGACTTTATATGAAACGAACGGCTCTTAAGCCTGGTTTATAGATTGCACAGAATAGAATGGAATAGAATAGAATAAGGAATAGAATAGAATAGGAATAGAATTTTTTAAGACCATTTATAGATTGCATAGAATAGAATAGTTTGGAATAGAATGACGTCACTTTTGTTTTACTTTTACACTAAATTAACTGATTTATTGGTTATTTTTTTCTTTCACTAATTACGTTAGAATCGAGTAAATGATATCATTGTTTGATTTTACTAAAAAAGAAAGAATTTCTGCAGAAAAACTGTTGTTCACAGTAAGTTTTTAGGTTAGGGGATCGGCCAAAAGCAGTGGCGTATATAAGGTGGGAGGGGCCGAAGAGAAATTATAAATATTTTTGCAAGGAAAAAACGAATACTACATTTTGTTATGTAATTAAATATTATCACCTATACTTAATTAATTTGATGTACTTTTAGTTATATATTAAGATTATTTTGTACAATCTGGGCCCCCTCCAAAATATAAATCTATATACGCCACTGGCCAAATGCAACGAAGTCACACCATTCACACGAATATTAACGAAGCAAGCCGAATGGAATAAGAATGGAATAGAATAGAATAAGAAATAAAATTTGGTTATTTCCTATTCTATTCCATTCTATTCTATTCCATTCTGTGCAAGTATAAATGGTTCCATGCATTTACATTGGTTTATATTTCTATTCCCTGTGCTATTCTGTTCTATTCTATTCCATTCTATTCTATGCAATCTATAAATCAGGCTTTATTGAATGACGACATCCACCAGCGTCTTTTCTTCTTTGTTCAGTAAATGGTGTCCACTGAATAATACAAAAGCGGCTGCAGCAACAGCAATGCTTTCTTCTCGCGACATTTTGGAATAGTTCTTCAAACCAAACTAAGCATCATGCCTCGGGCCCACACGCGCCATGGGAAGAGTTCGGCGCGGGCTCGCATGCGGCGCGTGCTCGCCCGCACAAATCGACGCGACGCGGCGCGGCCCGTGAAATCACACGCCGTGGGAAGCCACCATAAAGAAATACGAAGTCGGTTAAATTAGACAAAAGTTACCCTATTAGGCAATCATTTTAATGGTGTTTTGTTGGTTGAGAAAAATATGTGTGTCACTACTTAGATATATGCGTGAATGTAAATTTAATAAATGTTGCATTTTTTTTTTGTTTAAAACAAGTGAACATAGTCAAATTCATTGTTGGAATGCTAAAGAAATTCTATTTTCAATGGTGTAACTTTCGAATATGGCTTCCATAAAAAAATAAAACTTGGACATCATAACTCGAAATCCAACAGTGATTAAAAAAGAGCATTTGTCTTAAAAAAATATAAAAAGTGCCATAAAGATGTACAAACCAAAATCCAGTATTTTTTCACACGGAAGATTCGTAAAAATAATAAATCTGATGTGACCAGCACAATACCTTCCGTTAATCCTGTGTATTATGTACAAATTCCGTACATAAATTTTCTTGCAAAAGATTCTAAATTCTTGGTATTTTATGATTCTCTTTCTCGATAACTGAATTCCATACTCCTGATAACAAACCACATGAAATAAAAAAAAAATGAAATTTTGGATGAAATATTATGACACTTGTCAGTTATGGACATAATTAATTCCTGTCATTTTGACACGGGTCCCCATATCTGCTTGCCAAAATCAGCAAAGTCACGTCACTGCACGCGCCCTATACATAAATTTTCTTACAAAAGATCTTATATTTCCAGTAAAATTATTTCATAAACAAACTATGCAAATTATACGTTCTCAGTGAACTTCTGTTACGTCATTATTTTAGAAAATTTCATTTTTTGAGAAATCTAGGCATGTTTGAGTGAAATACAATATAGAATATCACTTCCCCATTGGAAAATTTTGAGATATCCACATTTTCTTTATTTTTAATAGTGGCTTTTAACATGGAATATTCACACCATAAGCTGGATGGTGATTTTAGCGAATTGGATCTTTCCAACATATACGCCAACATTACATTTTAGGAAATCGTCGTCACTTTCTTCGCGGCACACCATTTTTTAAATACTTCGGAAGTAAATTTGTACCTTTTACCTGATTTTTCAGGTAAACAAGTTAAAGCAACTCTTGCAGTCTCGTCAATATCAATTTTATATTTTAATCAAATCTCAATACACCAATTTTTAAATAAACGTCAACAGTATGGTTTGTTTTCTTTTTACTGTTTAATATAGTAACATAGGAACAAACACAGGTAACTTGGATTGAAAAATGTAGTAAAAAAAGAATAATGTTGATGTGTTACGGTTTAAAATTGATGTGGTGACATTTTGCTCCAATATATTATTGCCCTAGATATACGTACCTTCCTATCGTCTAAATCTGGTTTCCCTCGTCGTATTCTTATTATTGTTTTGTCGATCCATCGTGTATCTTTATATTTTTATAGTGTTTCGTCCAATAAATTATCTCTGCCTTCTTATTGTAATTATATTTCAAATGTTCCTATAGTGTTATTTATGTAAAATATGTTTCACTTCGAATCTATAACTTACCTAAATCCCTTTTCTGGTTATTTTCGACCTATTTCTAATCTATTTCGTGTATTCTTCAATAGTTTATTCTTTGGCGACCCACAAGGTTATTTGTTTACATCGCACTTGACATGTTTCTAGTTGTAGAATTGCGACAGCGGCGTGCGTGAATTATTTTTATTGTATTTCTTCTTTTTATTTCGTTGTATTATACGCCATCTTCATCCGGCAAAAACTTCTTGGTTCCGGAAAAAGTTTTGAGCATCGTGGAATTCTGGTACAGACTCTATTATGGGGTAGATGTGTTTTCTTTTGACGAGTATTTTGGCACGTGGTTGATGGTTGGCGTGATTTAGTTTTGACGCGAGTGGAGTACCCGATTGTGGTTTTGGACCAGTTTTTGGTTTCGCCATTGTTGCGGTTTTGTACGACATCGGGAGTGCTCGAGTGACTTTCCAGTGTTGTGTATTTTGGTGGGTGCTTCGTGTGGTGTCACGAGCATCTTTTCCGAGTTCTGGAAGTCACCTCTCTTCGGAGGATTTGCGAACTCTGCCGTCAGCGTCTCCATTCTTGTGAACATCTCCAGATGGTGTGGCGCCTTATGCCATCGTCCTCATCCCGTCGACCGACTGCCGTCTACCCCATCACCATTCCTGGATACCTCACCGCCACTGTAGATAAGTTGCAGACTTTTTTTGCTCATATGAATCTCTTATTGTTGTCTACTGAAAGCGACCATTTTGTTCATATTCTTGTAACGTTATTAATTATTTGTGTGGTAGGTCGTCATTATTGGACGACATATCAAGTTTCATCGTTATTTAGGGTCGTTGTGCCTAACACACGATATAGTAATTTTGTCTAGTTTTGTCCGTCGCGAATTGTCCGTCGCCCGTCTCAACTGGCTGTGAATTGCCCTGCGTCGTATGGTTGGCCAACAATGGACGTTTGTAGATGTGTATCGGGTTACGGGCGTATTCGAGTCGTGTAATTTATCTCTATATTCTTTTCTTTAACGTTTATTAAACGTACTTTTATATTTTTCTTGAAACTTTTGTTCTATTTTAGAAAGCCTTAATATTGTCGTTTTCAGGCCACAACAGATCACGGTAGGTATCAGTATATTGCGTTTTCGTAATTTTCACGTTAAAAATTACGTGGCGCCCATTCAACCCCTTTTGGGGTTGTTCACCAAATTTTACCCTCTCTCTCCTCCACTGTTTAAAAGCTGGCGGCCGCACACCAGAATATCTAGGGTGCGTTAAGTAATTTTTATCGCGTTGCGCGAAGCACGTTACAGATGACAGAAGTTAACCAAGCTATATTTTTGAATACTTATGTTTTATTTTTCAGTAGCGCGCAAAATATAATAAGTAACACGGAATGTACATACATCTTAACATCCTCGCAAGTTACTAGGAGCTCGGCATACGCCTCGGCCTAGTACAACTTTCTCGGATGTAAAGATATACTTTCATTCCTTGTTACTTAAATAACTATTAACGGAATGTTTTTAGAATACACCCATATACAGGGTGAGTCACCGAAATCGCCGTCTTCGATATCTCCCTTGTCGTTAGAAATACAGCATAAGTTTATTAACAGAATTTATTCGTCTACTCAAAGAGCATAACGTAAAATTATTTTCACATATACAGGGTGTTGCATTACGGCTCGGCGAGAATTGTTTGTCTTTTATTAAATAGAACACCCTATATATTTTTATATATTTTGAATTGTATTTTATTCACCTATACGAACATATATTTTTTTAAATGTCATTATACAGGCTGTTCAATAAAGCGAAACAAATGTGCTCAATTCCAAATGACCATAACTCGTCATTTTCAAATGGAACACCCTATATTTTATTATTCAGTTGGGTGTATTTTTGTATTATCTTCATATGTTATTAAGGGTATCCTATGCCTAAAACCAATAATTTCGGAGATTTTCACCATTTTTCTCTAAATTTATACATTTAACTAAAAATTAAATCTAGTATGCCATTGATATTGTTTTTTGAATAAGAAACAATTGCAATAATGACTGTAGTTTCATTAGCCAGGTTATTATTAATAACAGTGGGATTAAGTAAATTAATTTATTAATATGAGTCTCTCGCAAGAAGAACTTACGAATATGGTGTACGCACTTGGATAAGCGGAAAGAAACCCTCTTTTGTCGTACTGAACATGACCAGTTCTTTCAAACCTTTTTCTTAGTTTTTCAAAAGAACGCGGATTTGGATGTCGTCATCCCGGAAACCGTTGTGCATAAATTCTTGATGCCAAAAGAAGGTTTGTTGTCGCTTCTTCAAGTGCGTATATCATATTCGTAAGTTCTTCTTGCGCACTCTCCACGCCAGCATTGAGTGCCCGTGAGGTGACGCCTGGCCTGACCAGCATACACCATATTCGTAAGTTCTTCTTGCGAGAGACTCATATTAATAAATTAATTTACTTAATCCCTCTGTTATTAATAATAACGTGGCTAATGAAAATACTATCACTACTACAATTGTTTCTTATTCAAAAAATAATATCCATGGTATACTAGATTTAATATTTAGTTAAATGTATTAATTTAGAGAAAAATGGTGAACATCTCCGAAAATATTGGTTTTAGGCATAGGATACTCTTAATAACATATGAAGATAATACAAAAATACACCCAACTGAATAATAAAATATAGGGTGTTCCATTTGAAAATGACGAGTTATGGTCATTTGGAATTGAGCACATTTGTTTCGCTTTATTGAACAGCCTGTATAATGACATTTAAAAAAATATATGTCAGAACATAGAGTATAATTACAGTTATACAGAAAAGAAAATTCATAATTCTTACTATTAAAATAACTTCAGTAAGCCTTTATAAAGCAATGCGTGTATTCGGTCTTTTTTAGAGAAAAAAACGGAATAACTTGGCAACGCCGTGGAAAACTAAAACAAAATTTATATGTTCGTATAGGTGAATAAAATACAATTCAAAATATATAAAAATATATAGGGTGTTCCATTTAAAAAAAGACAAACAATTCTCGCCGAGCCGTAATGCAACACCCTCTATATGTAAAAATAATTTTACGTTATGCTCCTTGAGTAGACGAATAAATTCTGTTAATAAACTTATGCTGTATTTCTAACGACAAGGGAGATATCGAAGACGGCGATTTCGGTGACTCATCCTGTATAAGACTATACTTTTTACTCACTTTGCATAAATAAATATTATATTTTTAAGAGGTTAAACTTAGCTTTTATCTACAGCGCTCAATAAATGTGAAATCGTAATCAATTTTTCATTTTTGATAATTTCGTCAAATAGGTAATATTCAAATTTTTGTTTGTCAATTTGAATGTCAAAATGACATTCTTTTTACCTTCCGTCACCTTTAGGTAAGGAAAAAGTGACAGCTTGGCTCCACTATGATAATAATTTATTATTTTTTCATTAAAATGTTGAAACTAAACAGAATTACAATCATAAATAAGATGAAATCTTTTTCCTAAGCCACGCAAAACCACGTAGACACTCACAAGTTGCCGACCCTTGACCTTGATTTAAAGCACAAAGGTTGTATGTCCAATATCCAGTTTTGCTAATTGCGTTTAAATGTAACTTATTATTACAAACTTCAATATACGAGTAGTCTGTTTCATACAGTTATTTTGCGAACGATTTAATTATTGTACAAGATGTTTAAGGTCTTCTTATATATTTTTTAATAGTTGATAGAACATGTCAAACGAAGACGAAAATGTTAAAACACCTTAGTAAAAGTTTTATAATAAAAGAGATATTATTATTATTATTTAGTTTTTATAAGGGGACGATAAATTAATGCTAGATAAAATTGTAGTAACCGCGAACTAACAAATTTAATTTGTTTTTCTTTTGTTTTTACCTCTCGCTAAGAGAGGTATTGGATTCATGCTAAAAATCGCATATCCAGATTTTATTGAATAAGCACGTTTTAAGGTCCCTACAATCCGATTTTAACATTTTTACGATGATGTCTGTGTGTGTGTGTGTGTGTGTGTGTGGATGTGTGTGTGTGGGATGTTGGAAGGACGGTTACTCAAAAACTATAAGACTTAAAATTTGTTTAACAACGTATTTCCCAATCGGACATTCATGGGAAGATCTGAAAAGGTTTTGGTAACAATTGGACAACCGGAAGTAGAAGATTCTTGAAAAAAAATCTTCTAAATATTATTTTTTGAAAATTTTTCTTGATAATATTAAAGAAAATTAAATTCTCTATCTGATACATTTAAATATTTTATTATATATTCCATAGATTTAGAGATAAAAGAAGTATAATATATAAAATAATCTGTTGTAATAAATTTGACAGCCGAAAGAATGCCATGAAAAATAGTTGATAATTTAAATTATTTGTAAATGACAGATAAATGTCAGTGTCAGAAATAATGAGTAACGAAAGAAAAATGTACTTGGTGAATCCCTTAATTCTTGATCTGTGACTATTATGGAGATGACAAGTCTAGGTTGAAGGACTTAAATTTGTTTCAAACATTATGGGACAATGTACACCAGTACTGTAGACTAGAGTAACTTTGAATTGCGAAAAAGCTATCAAATTCTTCTCAAGTAAGTTGTAAATATTGACAAAATTACACATCGATATAAGAATAATCGGAGTGCAATCTATCCGTCACTTTATTAAAGGGAATTAAGGTTATTTAGATATAACAAGTATGAAAAAATAAAATGTAAAAGAAGATATGTAAGAATAGATGCACAATCCATATATACATTTTAGACCGCCCAAAATTAATGTTTTTACTAGAAGAATATGAAGAGAAAGTAAACAAAGTTGTTCGAATTGAAAATTGCTGTTACCAGCCTAATATTTATATATGGTAAACTCTACTTTGTAATTTATTGTAACATACTTTATGGTAAAATATCTTCATGTTGAGACATGCTATTATTGAATAATAAAGAAGTTTATACGTCATAGATTTATATGAATATATTATTTGTATTTATAAAAATATTCTTTGCTTTATGCATACAGCCAGGTAAAATATACGGCGAGAGGTTATGTGCTGGCCACATCAGATTTTTTAATTTGTTTATCTGTCACTTATAGTTCCTTATCTTTTAATTGTGCACTCTTAGTCGTTAACTCGGTATTAGTTGTATAGAAAGTGAACGATGAGTTATTCATATTGAATTACTTGACATGATGCTAATTTATGGAAAAGTCCATCAAAATTCAACAGATGCAAGACGTCTTTACGCAGAGCGATTTACAAATATGCGATTTTCTATACCTCAATAATTCACAAATTTAATAATACGTGCTCGAGATACTGGTGATTTGTGAACTCATCAAGGGTCGGTTCCGACAGATTGGTAAACTCACAATAATTGATTGACCCTATACTTCATTTCACGTAAGAAAATAGCGTTGGTTTAGATAGTGAAATAATTCTGCTCTGGTCAGAATGGTCAGAATGGAAACATAGTTCACAAAAACTAAAAAAAAATATCACCTATTTTATTTCCCATCATAGAACATATGTGTACATCCTTGCAGTTGAAAGACTTAATTATAAAGTATTTAGTTTTCATAAAAAATGGAGATACAACATATAACCTTCGTGTTTCATATGAGTACTATAAACATACAATTTTTTACTGATTTAATTTACATTAACGGAAAAATGAAATAAATTTCCAATACATTGCTAACATTACTGTATAGTACGTTCCTAAGTTTTGTACAAAACTTATTCTATGTAAGTAATATTAGAATCGTTTTTTTTTTCTATAAAAATTGAGGTTATCATTAAGATTAATATATTTAAAATGTTACAAAATAATCAATATGTAAAATGTTTGTAAATATATCTCAATTAAAATACGAATATAGTCGTATCGTTTCTTTTTTATGCAATCGTCATTATTGCATCTGCGACGTATTTACAAAATTTTAGCGTAAAATTAAAATTTGTATATCGATAATTTATTAAATTTTACGTGTTTTTGGTGAATAATTTGCGAAAATTTATGTGTAGGGCGCGTGCATTGACGTGACTTTGCTGATTTTGGCAGCAGATATGGGGACCCGTGTCAAAATGACAGGAATTAATTATGTCCATAAGTGACAAATGTCATAATTTTTCATTCAAAATTTCATGATTTTCTTATTTCATGTGGTTTATTTATTATCAGGGGTGTGGAATTCAGTTGCCGAGAAAAGGAATCATAAAATATCAAAAAATGAAATTTTGAATGAAAAATTTTTACGTGAGGATGACCCGCAAAATGAATGGAAGAAAAAAATAAAAAATAGCGACCCCTAACGAATGGGAAAAGCTAAAGAAGAAGATGTCAGTGTCAAGTGCCATTTGCATGAAATAATATTACTGGAAATTTAGAATCTTTTGCAAGAAAATTTATGTATGGAATTTGTATATAATACACAGGATTGACGGAAGGTATTGTGCTGGCCACATCAGATTTTTTATATTATACATTAATTTCTGTTACTTGTGTATACTAAGTTGTTCTGATTGGATTAAGCGATAGACAGAGAGGGCTTATTCCCCTTGGGAGTTTTGGAATTTCTTGTTGACAGAATGAAATTTATGGTACTGTAACCGCTATTGCAAATTAATGTCACTAATTTATATTGCTATTAATTTTTAGCTAGATATTAAAACCACTAATTTGTGATCAGCAAATGAACTCCCTAAGCCCTGTCACTAAATTTATAAATCGATGCCTCCAATTTGTAAACCGTCTTTAATGGGTGAATTCACAAATAATATTTAATGTGGGTTTTTCCTAGTTTCAAAATTCGAAAATAAAACTTTATACTTTTTCGAATTTTGAATTCGAAGACAAAATTTGGAACATATCTCAAATTTTGAAATTCCATAGATTGTGCCGCCATCCATTTATTTGTATTTACCTGTTGAAACCTTCTCTCTGAGTCCGAGCGCCGAGATTTGTCGCTATTTGTTGAAAGTAAAATATTCTTAGTTAATATATCACCTTGAAGTAAAATTTTGATTTAATTCGAATTTTGAATTATATTTCAAATGAATTTTCGAATTCATTTTTTTTTAAATCAAGAGCACTATTTTTTCCAGCCTGGTGTTAACTAGGTATACCAACTAAATAAATGATTAATAATAAAATTGTGACAAGGCGAGCAATGACAAATAAATAACTTTTATGCACTCATCTAAATTATAGTTTCAGGATCAATATTTCAAGTTTGATATCTTTGTTAGTCAAAATTCTGTCTAGCAATAATTATCATTTTTCCCAAAGTAATTTGTTTAGAATGACTGTCAACGGTCTAGACAGTTATTTGTTGACAATTAAGTCTAGAAGTTATTGCAAGCCTACGTGCAGGGTTGTTATTTTGATATGGATGCCACATGATACCCTCTTCAATCCCTCAGAGATAATCCTCTCATGAAGTTAACGTTTTTGTTTTAGGTAGTCGATCTTAGACACTCATGTCGACGAGACATGTAGTCTGCGTTTTGTTTCTGGCGCGGACTAAACGCCTGCCCGCTGAGTTACAAATGTAACTATTTAGTTTATTTGTTTGATGATGTCTAGTGTAATATATTTATAATAAGTTAGTTAAATATAAAAAATATGTGTAAATAAAAATTAGTTTAAAATCCGAATAATGTCTGTGTTCATAATGTAAGTCATCATCATCATCGGTCATCAAAGTTAAGTGTAAGTGTATGTGTGTTCGTCCTTCAGTTATTCAAGTCGTGGTCATCGTTGGTAAAAGAAGTGCAAGACCACCATCATCAGAGCTTCTGTAACACCCCCCTTCGTGTTACAAATTATTTATATTTATATGTTCGGGAGGAGAAGGCGATGAGAAATAAGATCGCAGCGCCAAAGTGGAACTAATGTGAACGGGATAATTTGGCATTTGCTAATTGTATTTATGCATTAAGTGTATGATATTAAGAAATATTACATATATAAACTTAAATATTATAAACATAATAGATAACACTTGTGTTTATACAATCAGGAAAATGTCACGTGTATAATTTATCCCGTCGACTATAGTTCCGAAAATACCACCAGATGTCATATTGCTTATTTCCCATCGCCTATAGATAAAAGAGGTAGAAGTTTGTCTGGCACGTTGGAGGGATACGGCCTCTACGCCCTAAATGGTAGAGTAGAAGGAGATATACCAGCGCGATATATACGTACCTACTTGGGTCACAAATAATTTAATGGAGGCACTCCCTGCGATGTGCTAGACAATCTATCTGCCGAAAAGAGTAAATCCGTTTACTGCTATTTAATAACCGCGTTTCGTATAAGAAGTTTTATTATGCACGAATAATGAAATCTCTTCTGTATTATTATTTTATATCGGCTCATAACTGTATCTGCATCATATAAAGTAATATTATGACGGTGTAGAATAGTATATTATATGGCAAGTGTGTGAAGCTAAAATTTTTACATGAGGATGGAGATTGCGACACGAGCCGAAGGCGAGTGTTCCAAACCACCCGAATGTAAAATAGGCTTCACACACGTGTTACATACTATGCTTTTTCTACGACCTTGCAATAATATATATATATATATATATATATATATATATATATATATATATATATATATATATATATATATATATATATATGATGATGATGACTTACATTATGAACACAGACATTATTCGGATTTTAAACTAATTTTTATTTACACATATTTTTTATATTTAACTAACTTATTATAAATATATTACACTAGACATCATCAAACAAATAAACTAAATAGTTACATTTGTAACTCAGCGGGCAGGCGTTTAGTCCGCGCCAGAAACAAAACGCAGACTACATGTCTCGTCGACATGAGTGTCTAAGATCGACTACCTAAAACAAAAACGTTAACTTCATGAGAGGATTATCTCTGAGGGATTGAAGAGGGTATCATGTGGCATCCATATCAAAATATCAACCCTGCACGTAGGCTTGCAATAACTTCTAGACTTAATTGTCAACAAATAACTGTCTAGACCGTTGACAGTCATTCTAAACAAATTACTTTGGGAAAAATGATAATTATTGCTAGACAGAATTTTGACTAACAAAGATATCAAACTTGAAATATTGATCCTGAAACTATAATTTAGATGAGTGCATAAAAGTTATTTATTTGTCATTGCTCGCCTTGTCACAATTTTATTATTAATCATTTATTTAGTTGGTATACCTAGTTAACACCAGGCTGGAAAAAAATAGAGCTCTTGATTTAAAAAAAAAATGAATTCGAAAATTCATTTGAAATATAATTCAAAATTCGAATTAAATCAAAATTCGAATTTCATACACATTCAAAATTCCAATTTCGCGTATTCATGAAATTACAATTACATATTTCCAGTGAAAGTTAATTATTGCACTTTGCTTTGTTATTATTAATTTTAGAAAAATATTTTCAAATTTTACTTCAAGGTGATATATTAACTAAGAATATTTTACTTTCAACAAATAGCGACAAATCTCGGCGCTCGGACTCAGAGAGAAGGTTTCAACAGGTAAATACAAATAAATGGATGGCGGCACAATCTATGGAATTTCAAAATTTGAGATATGTTCCAAATTTTGTCTTCGAATTCAAAATTCGAAAAAGTATAAAGTTTTATTTTCGAATTTTGAAACTAGGAAAAACCCACATTAAATATTATTTGTGAATTCACCCATTAAAGACGGTTTACAAATTGGAGGCATCGATTTATAAATTTAGTGACAGGGCTTAGGGAGTTCATTTGCTGATCACAAATTAGTGGTTTTAATATCTAGCTAAAAATTAATATCAATATAAATTAGTGACATTAATTTGCAATAGCGGTTACAGTACCATAAATTTCATTCTGTCAACAAGAAATTCCAAAACTCCCAAGGGGAATAAGCCCTCTCTGTCTATCGCTTAATCCAATCAGAACAACTTAGTATACACAAGTAACAGAAATTAATGTATAATATAAAAAATCTGATGTGGCCAGCACAATACCTTCCGTCAATCCTGTGTATTATATACAAATTCCATACATAAATTTTCTTGCAAAAGATTCAAAATTTCCAGTAATATTATTTCATGCAAATGGCACTTGACACTGACATCTTCTTCTTTAGCTTTTCCCATTCGTTAGGGGTCGCTATTTTTTATTTTTTTCTTCCATTCATTTTGCGGGTCATCCTTATAAATTAATAACACATTTCTCATGAAGTTATTATCTCTACGGACCATTTACCAACACATGATTTACGTGTATATAAAGATATTTATTGTATGTGTTAAAACTGAACTATTTACTTCACGCACAGTGTACAAAAAATCAAGCTTCACACATAAAAATTGATACGTGAAGTACTCACTTCACGCATGGGAGTAGAAAAAATAACTCTCATAACTGTATTGTGTATATACCTACATGTATGTATATTTATGTGTGTATAATGTAAATATGATAATATTTAGTTAAATAATAAAATATAGTTAAATTCTTCAAAGTAAAAAGAAAAAGTAGTATAGTTAAATTCCAATTGTTGAAGTTATAAGTTCTTATTTCTTGTGTTTATATTATGGATAATAGTTTATAGAAATTCTTTCTGCCTTACTATTTTTATAACTAAGTTAATGTTAAAAAAAATGTTTTGATTAAATATATTATTAGTTATATTTATATTTTGTACGCTAACCCATGTATTCATATATTGTAAAAAGCATAGGCTTCATGACAATAAATTCAATTCAATAAAATATTTTACTTGTATGATAAATTACTGAAACACTTTTGGACCGAAATAGATAATATATGAAGAACATTGATAAATTATGGACCTGGTGTGAAACGAATGTACTTTTTCTTAACATTTCAAAATGTAAAATTATGAGTTTTTCACAAAAAAAACAGCTTGTTATTTTTAATTATAATATTAACAGAACTACACTGGAACGTTGTAATGTATTTAAAGACCTGGGTATTTTGTTTGATGGTAAATTATTATTTCATTCTCACATAGTGGAATTAATAAAGTCTTTAAATAAAACACTGGGTTTCATTATAAGAAACACAAAACAATTTTCTAATGTATCCACCATAATAGCTTTGTATTATGCCTTCGTACGGAGCAAAATGGAATATGGAATAATGATATGGTTCCCTCTATTCAACCACTATCGTAATCTTTTAATAACAATTCAAAGAAAATTCTTAAAATACATATGGTACAAACATTTTGGCTCTTATCCAGAAAGAGGAATTGATAATCTCACATTGAACATATTTAATATTCCAACAGTGCTAAACAGACACAAAATTATTTGTCTGCACTTTCTTTATAAATTGTTACATAATGAATACGATTCCCCGGATCTCCTATGTTCTCTTTACTTTCGAGTACCTAGAGTAAATAGTAGGCAACATCAACTATTCCACATTCCAAAATGTCGTACAAATGTGTTATTTAAATCACCAATTGTCACTTTATGTAACTATTACAATAATATATGTACTCAATGTGATATATTCGACTGCACATTCAATGAAATTCATCGTGTTATTCAATAATTACTTGTATTACATTTCTTGTCATATTCATGTAACTTTTTACTTTGTAATTGGGATTTGTCCTGTAAAGTAAATAAACTATTATTATTATTATTATTATTATTATTATTATATGTTATGTTTAAAAAGTTTATAATCAAATAAATATATTTAATAATATAATGAATAAAAGATAAATAATGCTACACTACATTATAAAGACGAGCGCGCTTTTACTTTATATTCTTCTGAGGAATGTGCTCCATAAAAGCGCTAATATTATAAATTGCGCTTTAATAAGGGCCTATGTGACTGTTAATGAGAAAATGGACAAAACAGCATGAAAAATATTATACACATTTGTAAAAAAAATTCAGTATAATAATTTCAATAATGAAAAATATATTATGTATATTAATTTCAATAAAATATGCGTATAATAATAGTGCTACGAATGAAAAAAAAAATGAATACGTGATATATTTTTTTACCTCTCGCTAAGAGAAGTATTGGAATCATGCTAAAAATCACATATCCAGATGGATATAGCGAAAGGTATTGTGCTGGCCACAACAATTTTTTTTGAGTGTTTCTAGTATACTAAAATTGTCATAATGCATTAAGCCTTAAATTCATAACATTATGCATTTAGCACTAAAATGTTCGGTGTAAACCAGGCTTTATACTCATCAGAACTTCCTGTTATTAAATTCTACAAATATTTCTTTATCTGATAAATACATAACGAGAATTTTATAGTTTCCTTGTTTTCTACATTAAAATTTATATTCTGTTCATGATAATATTTACTACTATTCCATCCATCCCAATATAAATAAGAACAAATCATTTGGATAGATTATTTGTGTAGTATTTGTTCGTTGAGAGCACAAAGAAATATGAATAGAATTCTAGTAACACTTTGTTTATTTTTTATTTATAATGACGCTAGTGATCAACTACGTAAGTATTTAATTTGATAAATAAATTACATTTTTACATCTTTACTTTGTCCGTCTGCAGGTTCACATTTATTTCTTGCTATTTCCTTTATTTATTATTTAAGCTACTATTACTATAACTTAAATTAATGTCATTATTTTGCATGAAAAATTGTCTTGCAAATTATTTTAAATTCGAGATCTGATGAAAAAATACGGTGAATAATTTTAATACGAACAAAGTAATAAGCTACACTAAATTTAAACTAATCTCCTTCAAAGTACTCTCCTTGGTTAGCGATGCACGTATCCTAAGGTTGATTCTATGACTGGAAGCATTTCTGGAAGGCTTCTTTCGGAAGGGCCATCACCTGCTCATTGTTTGAAATAGTGTCAATAGGTTTACCTTTTAGCACAGTTTTTATTTTTAAAAACAGCCAGAAGTCGCATGGTGCTAAATCCGGATAGTAAGGTGGGTGTGGACTGACAAGAACCTTTTTTCGGTCAAAAATTCCCGGATTAGAAGCGAAGTGTGGCACGGTGCATTCTCGTGATGAAGGAGGAAGCCATTGGCATATTTTTCTGGTCCCTTTCTCCGTACATCATTTCGCAAACGTTGCAGTAAACCCTTGTAATATGCGAAGTTTACAGTTGTTCCCCTTGGAACGAACTCTGATCGCACTATGCCCCCACTATTGAAAAAAAAATACAATGAGCATGACCTTGACATTCGACTTTGACTGATGTGTCTTCTTAAGGCGAGGAGAGCCACTTGTTTTCCATTGGGAACTCTGAATTTTTGTCTCAAGGTCATGGTCATACACCCAAATTTCATCTCGTTATGATTTTGGCCATGAAGTTTGAATCTGCATCAAGACGATCTTTCAATTCCGTGCAAATTGACACGATTTTCCTTCTGTTCGTCAGTCAAAACTCTAGGAACAAATTTCGCATTCACTTGTCTCATTTGCAAATTATCGGTTAAAAGGGTTTGCACGGGCCCGTACGAGATGTTCAGATCTTCGGTAAACTCTCGAATAGTCAATCGCCTGTTTGAACTAACCATTTTTGCCACTTTTTTCATGTTCTCGTCTGTTTTTGAGGTCGATTGACGTCCTGGCCGTTGCTCATCTTCAACCGACTCATTTTCGTTTTTAAATCGCTCATACCACTTGTAAACAGTCTTCAGAGTCACTACTTCATCACCATAGACTGATTTTAATATTTCATAAGCGTCTTTGGTACTTTTTTGCAACTTAAAACAAAACTTAATGTTAACGTGTTGTTCGAAATCCATGATGCGCTACAGACACGGTAAACACGACCTTATTCTTCCGGCTCTGGAAGCTGACAGACATCACATCATGTTCAAACTTGACACCGACTGTCTCAACGAATCAAGCTATCGGCCTTATTACTTCAAATAGATATAGCGTCAGCGGTTGATGCTATAAAAATTCATTCACCGTATTTCTTATCACACCTCGTACATATACTCCAGGAAATAATATAATGATCTCAATACAGTTTATGGCATAAAAGTACTCGTAGGTAAACAAATTATTAAGTATAGTTGTGAAGATTATGAGGCAAAGTCGAGTTTGATAACACGGCCTGTACCATAATGATTGGATACGAACTGTATTACATGCAAAAATTATTTACTAGCATATATCAATAAAAAAATAAAATTTACATTATTTGGGTGCAGCACAAAATTTAATGCAAAAAATTAGATAGTTTGGTTCTCAAAAGACGACTATTCAAGGTAATTTATGCCGTCTGGGTCTGATATATTACTTGCTGATAACTTCACTGCATTTCGTATGCATAGGCGTGCGACATGCGACATGAAATATTTATGGATACATTTTAAAAAAGTAAATGCAATTTATTTTAAAATTATATTTCTTTTTAAATAATGCTTTTCGCAAAGATTTATGTTCTTGGCATAAATCATGGAATAATAATTTGATTTTAATGTCAACGTCATTGGGTAAACATTAGCAGTGTAGTAGATAATTTGATATCTGTGACTCTACGACATACGTCATTATTATTGTAGTGTGTTAGAAAGCAATGTCATCATTTACGTATATCTGTCACACAACTTAAATTATGTAGACAATGTATAATAATCTTTCTCCTTCTCACAAGAAATGTTGCTAAGCTACTGCTGTATAAAGTGCTGTGTGTTCTTTCTTCGAACAAGTGATCTTGACTAGTCATCTTTCGTTAACCAAACTATAGGTTTGCTGTTTTAGATTTATTCTTAAATAAGTACCTTAAATATTACATAACTCATGTGGAAAAAATATGTCAACACACAAGTTATAATGTACGTAAATATAATTTGCAAGTTTTCTCTCATAATTTTTGTACGTTTAGTGAGAAATTTAATCATGGTATAGTACTGGCAGCCTGTGTCAGGTGTACTTACAATTATTATTATTTTACAGATTAAAGAATAGAATGAATTTAATATTTTTTATTCAATTTTAACGTTTTAAACTATCATTTTTAATTCCGTAGCAACAACTATAAGTAACAGTTTATTTGTTAGTGAATTAAAAAAAACTACTCCTTTTGATAATACATCCCCACCATTTCAATTTTTTCGATTAATTATAGTAGCCATAATCCATGCCAGTGAACTATGAATTCATAATTCGCTGTTCTCGGCCAATCACAGAGTCAGAAATCAATTATTCCCGTTTATTTTGATTCTGCCTGCGATCACCCGTCTAATGGCTTTTGGACAGTTGGCAGTTCTGTCATTGTCACTGTTGTAATTCGTCGTCACGGGCGTGCGGTCCATGGAAGCAAGGGAAGCATTGCTACAATATGAATTGTATTAGATAAATAAATAATGCTCTCTTTATTCATCTCATTAAATAATTCTACACGGTGTCTCATATTAAGAGAGGTAGGTTTTCTTGTCGTAGACGAGCTCTGCGCATGCGCGGCGAATGCGAACGTTGTTCACCTGGTATAGCAGCGAATAAGCTATACGACGAGGTAAATATTATGGTTTATTGCGTTTATTTGTGATCATAATGGCTTCAATATCGGCTGATGGGGCGAATATTATTGAGATGGTTCAGCAACATTCCCATTGTCAAATAATGTTTTTAATATATAGTAAAGTAAAACAAATTATATCGGATTCTGTGTCAAAACAATTGATGAATTAAAAAAAAAACATAAGCCAAGGAGAAATGAATTCAATAATTTTTGGAACAAAACAATGGACCTAATATATGAAACCGAAGATATTAATACGAAAAAAAAAATGCTAATTAACTACTGAACTTTTAAAAAAACGCAGAATTGGAAAAATCTTATTTAGAAGTGATAAAATTGTGCGAGTTAGTGTTAACAATCCCCGCTACTAGTACTTCTGTAGAACGTAGTCTTTCGGTACTTAAACGTATAAAGAATTTTGTGAGGAATTCAACTGGACAAAAAAGACTTTCTCAAGTGTGAATCTTATCAATTGAAAATAACCTGATAATGGAGATGTCAGAAATCCCCATTTATAAAAATTGCTTCCTTTCCTCAAAATTTCACCGTACGCCCCTGCTCGTCATATTATATTTTTGTGTTGACGTTTCCAATCGATTTCTATCGTTTTGAAAAGTGGTAAACTACGTTAAAATGGGTACTGATAACGACGAGGAGAACAGCACCCCGCCAGAAATACTTCAGTAAGAATTTAACACTGGATATTACCACCCCGTCTCTGTATTTTTACGAAATGTACAAATTTTACAATACATCTTCACGCCAATCGCTAATAAGTAGCTATTTCCCTTAATAAATAGTAATCAAAAATCAATTTAATGTTCTGTTTGATAAATATTGTTCCAATAAATTGTGAATTTGTAAAGTTGTTTCTAAAATATTTATTCGTTATTTCCAAATTTATAAGAGTAGAAAAAGTGTGATTATTATAATCGGGATTATGGGCATTATTCACTCAGTTAATATGTATCACTCGCCTTCGGCTCGTGCCGCAAACGTCATCTTCGTGAATAATGACTACTATAATTCCTCATATAATAATATACTATAAGTCACTCTCACAGTTTCACAGACTTTTAACTCACTCTACAACAAAATAATGCATTTAAAATATCAGGCACAAAAATAACACTTTCACCACAATCTTTATCTGACAGATCAGCCATTAAAAAATATGGTTTGTTTATAATTTATAAATAAACGAGTTGTTCATCAACGACGATTGTCATGCACAGCCTACTAATTGATAAATAAATATATCATCACGGCATATTACCCATTGCTGGGTGTGCCAATCTGCTTTATACACAGAATTCGGTAATGATGAAATATTTGTACCCTACGGGCGCTTACCAAGCGTCACCTCATGGGCACTCATTGCTGGCGTGAAGAATGCACCACAGGGGTCATTGTTGTGAACCAGACACACAGCCACAAGTTTTTAGTTTTTTATTTTGTCGAAATTAAATTTTATAATGTTTATTATAACTTCATCAAAATTGAATAAAATATTGTATAAACCACGTGAGTTAAGAATGTTCTATAAATATGTATTATTTTCAGCTGATTTTCTGCAAGCATGTAACAGAAATGATATAGATTCTGATAATAATTGTTTTGATTATGACATGAATGCCATTTGGCATCAGTTAGGAACAGGTTTGAACTCCCTGGAACAAATACATATTTTTTATTAACTATTATACAATTTGTTTTAGGCAATGAAAAATTTGGTATACCAAAAGCATCACCAATTCCACTAAATCAAAATTTAAATTTAAATTATGGACCTATGACATTATTTTTAGCAAATCCTAATGTTTATAATTTAGAAACCATGAAAGTAGCAAATCCAAGGTAATATAATAAATAATCACTGTTTCAAGACTCTAATAGAGTATTATAATTTTCAGTATAAATTTTAAGAATCATACTATTGAATTCACGTTCGAAAATGATTTAATTGTGTGGAAGGGAAAGTATAGAGCTCAGCTAAAAATTAAACCAATCCAGAGGCTGTCGAAGGCGAGGATGGCAATATATACTGGAGTATGAAGCGCCTAGCTATTTTATAAAACACGGCCAGATTGTCAACTCTTCTTTGATTTATTATATTTATACGAATACTTATTTAACAATCCGACTAGACGTTTTATAAGACGACGAACAGCTTACGGCCAAATTATTATATTCATATTTGAACATTTTCGCTTGCAATTTTTTCTAAGAACTCCTCACCAAAATTTAACCTAATGCACAAAACTTGGAAAACCCGGGCCGAGTTTATAATATGCAATATACAAGCTAACTAAGCTGTTCGTCGTTTAATAAAACAACTAGCCGAATTGTAAAACAATAATAAGTTCTAACGAAAGTTTGACAATTGGCCGCGTTTCATAAAAAGATAAATTTTATGACTTAGATACGACCTACTGGGTGTCTAATTTTATGGACTATAGGAAATATAAATAAATAAATATATCATCACGGCATGTTACCCATTGCTGGGTGTGCCAATCTGCTTTGTACACAGATATCGATAATGATGAAATATTTGTACCGTACGGGCGCTTACCAGGCGTCACCCCACTGGTACTCTATGCTGGCGTGAAGAGTGCACCATAGGGGTCAATTTTGTGCCATTAAATTTTAAGTAATTTTTGGCGTCGGTCGGGGTCTAACTCGGGTCCCCAGATTCGCGACGGGACACTCAGGCACACGACCACGAGACCCCATAATAATATAATGATAAAATTTTCATGAGTGTAATTTCTGTAATTTTGGAACAAGTGTAAATACAAAAAATTAAAAATTACATCTAAGTATAAAATTAGTCAAACCAAATGTAACACCAGATCAAGTTGCCAATCACAGTGTGAACATGTCTCGAGCTAAACATGACAAAACTCATTCTCTTAAAATTAAGAAAGAATTAACAGTATTAAAGCGAACTAGTACGGAGCAGGAAGATATGTCAAGCGATTTTACTGAAGATGAAGTATCATTAGGTTTACAAAATATGAAACGTGGAAAAACGCCAGGTTTTGATGATATTCATCCTGAATTTCTGACGAATTGTGGCCCTAAAACAAGGAAATGGTTAGCTAAATTTTGCTCTAACATCCTGAATAATGGAATATTACCAAAAGAATTTAAAAAATCTAAAATTATTGCTATACTAAAACCTAGTAAACCATCGAATAAACCAGAAAGCTACAGACCTATTGCCCTTTTAAGTGTTACATATAAATTACTAGAACGTTTAATATATAATAGGATAAGTTCAACTATTCTGGATGCCTTGCCCATAGAACAAGCTGGTTTCCGACCGAACCGCAATTGTGAAGATCAGATTTTAGCACTAACAACATTTATTGAACGAGGATTTGAGCAACGTTTAAAAACAGGGGCAGTTTTTGTGGATCTTACAGCAGCGTATGACACGGTTTGGAGAGAAGGCCTAATTTATAAATTACTAAAAATTACTGGCTGTATGAAACTAGTTTCCTTAGTAAATAATATGTTAACTAATAGAGTTTTGCAAGTATTTTTGGGAAATTCTATCAGTAAACCAAAATTATTAAATAATGGTCTTCCTCAAGGTTCTGTTTTAGCTCCTCTCTTTTTCAACCTATATATATCCGATTTACCAGAAACAACATCCAGAAAATTTGGCTATGCAGATGACCTTGCTCTTACTACACAGCACACCAACATAAGCACTTTAGAACAGATATTGTCTGAAGATTTAAAGTATTAAGTGATTATTTTAGGAAATGGCGGTTGTCTCCAAGCACCGCCAAAACTGAAGTATGCTGTTTCCATTTGAACAACAAATTGGCAAGATCGACAATGAATATTTCTCTTAATGGTGTAATCTTACCGCACAACTTCTTTCCAAAATACTTGGGTGTTATATTAGATCGTACCCTTTCATATGAAAAACATTTACGCACTCTAGCAGCAAAGTTGAGAACGCGTAATAATATTTTGCAGAAATTGGTAGGAACAACGTGGGGAGCCGATGCCAATACACTGCGGACAACTGCATTGAGTTTAGTATACTCAACTGCTGAGTACGCAGCCTCTGTGTGGTTAAATAGTGCCCATGTAAATAAAGTTGATATTGTTCTCAATCAGACAATGCGTATAATCTCTGGCTGTATTCAAAGTACTCCACTCAAGTGGCTTCCAGTCCTTAGTCATATTGAACCGCCTAAGATCCGAAGATGCAAAATTTTAGTTAGAGAGTATAAAAAGGCATGTCAAAATTTAGATTTACCAGTTCATCGGGATGTAATTGAATTTAAAAGATTGAAATCCAGAAATCCTCCAATAAAAACTGCTAAACATTTGGTTAATGAAAACTTCAATGGGTCAGATGCGTGGCGTATTGAATGGCAGAATCAAACTGATTCTACTGGGTATTCAATATTAAATACACGAAAACGTCCGGATGGCTTTGATCTTCCACGCAAAATTTGGGTTTCATTAAACAGGGTTAGAACTGGGCATGGTAGGTGTGGATCTTCATTTTACAAATGGGGTTTGCGGTCAGATCCAAAATGTGATTGCGGCGCTGAACAACAAACAATCAACCACATTGTAAATGAATGTCCAACTTCGAGCATTCCAGGGAACAATGGAAGATTTCTTTCAAGTTACACCAGAAGCTATCGTTTGGTTAAACAACGTTGACTTGGACCTATAAAAAATATTTATTTCAAATTTTTATTAATTTTATTATAATATTTATTGTGTATGTAATGCCATAAGCTAATAATAGTGTTTTTACGTGCGTTTCATTCGTGAGAGAGTGGCAAAATAAAAGTTGTAATTTTTAGGTATTTACAGATTACCGTGAGAAATAAAACAAAAATGTTACTGTTTGACTTTGATTTCAAAATCATCTATTGAGATATGAGGGTGAATCATATATAAACAAGTTTTTCTTTAAATATAGTTGGATGAAATAAAAAATTGGTATTATTTTTCAACACAATGATCAGCTTAGGAAACATATTTTTCCCAAATGAAGCCGTCAGGCCGTCACTGTACACCTGCGTCATACGCAAAACTCTGCCCTCTGCCCACCCAACGCCTCTTTCAAGGATTCGAATATTTGGAAGTTACATGGACTTAAGTCTGGGTTGTAAGGAGGGTGTAAAATTCCCATCAATTTTTAACCTGTTTGGTTAGCAGTGTAGCTTGGCATTTGTCGTGAAGCAAAATCATATTCCTTTTCGGTTGGTGTTGTTTTTTGGCCCGATAGGCAGCCTTAACTTGTTCAAGAAACTGGCAGCTTGACTGTTCTTGTTTATGTAAAAAATACAGGAAAGCTAGGCCTTTTGTCATCTCTCCTTTTCTTTGCCACTCCAAACTTGCTGCATATTTCAAATAAAAAAACTAAAATTAAATACAATTTTTTAATTAATTTTATTATAAAATAAAACAAATTTCATAAGGCAACTTGTTAACGCATGAGTCCAAGTTTAGACAATGACACAACTCGAACATTTTTCGCTCCTCCGTAAGACGCGGGACCTATCTAGCTGGCACTATACTGTATACCCAAGTTCATCCGAGATGATATCGCCCTTGGACACCGTCACTGATCTTGTGTCGTACTCATCCTGGGACGATGATATTAGCTTTAATTTACAACCCCCTCTCGACCTTCGGAGAAAGTTTTATGCCAAATAAACAAACTGGACTGTGTTTATGTAACTTTTAGAGAATTTAAACCACCCGAACTCACTGCTTTGTCAGGAATTAAATGATAATCCATTAAGCAACGGACGGATAGACTTCCTTCTTGATCATTCTATTTTCGCATTTCGCTGACGCTCTCAGACTAGAAACCCCTTGCTAATATCGAATGCATAACACATACCCAAATCCTACAACACAATTTCCGTTCGACACAAAATGATATCATTATTAGTTTACTAAATAATAATAATAATAATAATAATAGTATATTTATTTTCCAAAAACACAAAAAGTATATAGAACACGTCAATAAAATATAAAAATAGGATACACTGTACTACAACATTAAATATTCATTTACGTCATATAAGTTGTGTTCCAGAAGTTACAATTTCAAATACTTTTAAGGTACTTTCGGACTCAGCCGATTTTATTAAGTCTGGCAGTGTATTATATAAATAAGACCAAATATATTTTGAGAATTTTTAACAATATCTAGTCTTGAGCCTGGGATATAGTTTTTTTTCTTTAAACAAGCTTTTGGAGTATCATTGTCAAAAATCCTTGTCAGTAATCACTTAAATTAACATGCATAAGCCTTATTTAAACTTTTAATGTGTGCACGGTGTACTTACACTAGATTTGCAGAACTTTGAAAATACCCATTGTAGATTAAAGTCATTTTTTATTACTGAAAATATAACATGTTGCACTCATACTGGCTGTTTCTATATAAGCTTGCTCACTATTGGTAACTTTTCCATTTGAAGAGCTACGAAGTTGGTGAATGAGCCAAATTGTGGCATTTTGAATAAGAATATTGGTGACAGAAAAAGAAATTATGTCAGCGGTTCTCAAAATATGGGACAAAATATATATTTTTTAAATGGAGCCATATATTTTATTCGTTTATTGGAAAGAGTATTTTTGTCTCTTTTCAATAAGATAATATTATTTATGTACAATTTTTTCAAGGAAACAAATTATTTACATTTAAAAATGAAAATTTTGCATATTTTTTTAGTTAATTTAGCCAAGTAAGCCGTGGAAACATTTTTTTTATAAATTTATTATTTTATATTAATTTGCAGTAAGAGTATTGAAGAATTGCGAGAAAAAAATTATAGGCTTGCCAGTTTCTAACTTGATATCAGTTACGTAGAACCACGGTAGAACCATATACCTACCTATTAACTTAACTATTAAATTATTTTATAGGTATATGGGTAGAACAATCGCAAGTATTCCCGAAAAAGCTGAAATGTGTCTAAGAAATGATAGCCTTCCATTTGAATATTTACTTTTAATTATTTTATTATTACTGTAAAATAAGTTAATAAAATAATAAGTTTACAAAAAGAAAAATGTTTTCATGAATATCTTGGCTAAATTAATTAGAAAAAGTATATAAATTTTTATTTTTAAAAGTTAATAACTCGTTTATTTGAAAAAAATTGTACATAAACAATATTACCTTATTGAAAAGAGAAAAAATACTATTTCCATTAAATAATAACTTTTAACATTACAATAAAATCATAGTGGCCGTTTACAATGGAAAACAATTGAAGATAGTATTTTGTTTTTCCTTATTTGTCATAATTATTGTTATTGTTTGTTACAAACACAATTTTATCATGAATAATTTCAGTATGATTTTATTGTAATATTAAAAGTATGAGTTGTATATGTCAGAAATAAAATATTAAAATCGCTATAGCTCTGAAACTAGGCATTTCGGATATATGTTGATATGAACTTTTAACAAAGTCTGATTTTACATGTTAAAGTCCTATGTTCGGCCGTGCCGGTCACCATCCTGTATATATATATTGTCCCACATTTTGGGAACCGCTGATATTTTTTTTTGCTGATATCACCAATTATCTTATTTCTTCAAAATGGCACAATTTTGCTCATTTAACCAACCTCGTATCTCTTCAAATAAAAAAGTTACTAATAGTGAGCAATTTTATAGAAACACCCTGTGTAATGTAATAGAGGTAATATTATTTACTTAATTATTTCTAGGGAATGGACAATATCACGCAATACTTTACTTTGATATTGTTGAAAGAAATGGTAAACAATACCTGAATATTACAAATTGTACAATGGCATTTGACGTTGAGAATAACTTTGATTTTGAAAATTTAAGTAAGATCTGAAGACATGACTAAAATAATAAATATTTTATATTATTATTTTTTCAGATGATAATTCAAATCCAGTGATGCAGGCAGCTTGGGAAAATGCCAAAAATAATTTCATAAACGATAAAGTTCTACAACCCTGCGAACAGCTAGTCATGGGTATATATAATAATTCTTTTAATAAAGTACCTTTAAATGAACTGTTTCCCGATGACCAAAATCAAGACAATGATTTAAAATAATTGAGCCAAGCAAATAACATTTTACTAAATATTAGTAGCACTAGTAATGATTGCAACTACTCACTATTAAATTATTTGCGCTCATAAAGTAAAATTAGTACAAGTATAAGTTAGTATAAGTACCTAATAAAAGAGTTGTGATAATTAGTAGCAACAAAAGCCAATTTTAAGTACTTTTACCTGTCAATCAGAAGACTGCCGTGAAAATGAAAAAATATTTAGAAAGATGTAAAGATGGATTGAGTATGCAAATATACAGATTTTCAAAAAAGATTGTAAGAAATATAATTTATTTAATCAGAAATTATATAAAACCAATATCTAGAAACGGTGGTATTATATAAATGCAGAACTAGAAGTTTGTATTACTCTACGTAGCCACTGATGCTTGATGCGCTCTACTTTTGAGCAATACCCTCTTCTTCTACTTGCCATTTTGATTATAATTAATTTATTTCTGTGTAATTACTGATATTTATTATTATCAAATTTTCTTTATTGTTATCAAAAATTTCTGTTGTAATTAGAATAAATATATTTAAGAACAATTATTGTAATAAATTTTTTGTGTGATTGGTCATTTTCTTTGTTGGAATCATATTCTCATTATTGTAATCAAGCATTTCCTTGTTACAAGTAAAACTTTTTTAAAAAAAATCTTAAAGGGAGCAACATTATTTACATTCATTAAATTACTAAATTCTTAGTTTTTGACACCCTATTCAAATTCATCTTTTCGTATTTGCGAATATACACGCGGCAATTTTGATTCATTTAAAATTATTTTTATTTGTTGAAAATTATTCTCCAGAAATTTACTGCCGTCAAGATTTTGCCGCCGTAAGCTTTAGCCTACTTTGTCTAATAGAAAATCCGTCACGAACCATTTTGGTAGCTAATCATATCCAAATCAATTATGTACTTTTAAAATCTTACTATTTTGATTTCTGTTCACTATTATTTCTAAATTTTCTTCAATTAAATTTAATAAAAATATTTTTTTTTATCTTGTGTCCATTTTTATCTATGATTATTACCAATACCTCCCTTACCTAAAGGCGACGGAAGGTATTGTCTTTGGTCAAAAAATTCAATGATGAGTTTTTAGTGAATAACCATGTTTTGGGTTCCTAAAATACGATTTTACCATTTTTACGATGATGTCTGTATATATATATATATATATATATATATATATATATATATATATATATATATATATATATATATATATATATATATATGTGTGTGCATGTGTGTGTGTGTGTGCGTGTGCGTTTGCGTGTGCGTGCGTGTGTATACATAATATACAACATTGACGGTAGGTATTGTGCTGGCCACATCAGATTTTTTTCTATTATATAATTTTTCATATTCAATAAGTAGAACTCTTCATTATTTCACCGCTCTTACAACTGTCAAATCTGTGGTTATTTTACAGGTTATGTCTACTCTCGTGGTCTACTCTACTCTAGTAGTACTCTAACCTACAGAGTTACTTACTAAAATAGGTTAGTGTAATACTAGTGATACTGGTTCTCATAATTTTACTACTAGCTTATTTTAACTAGTAGTATAGTATATGTAGCAACCCTGTACTATTAATAAAAACGTTGAATGAGGGGGATAGAGATATAGAGAAATAAACATGTTAGCATGAAATTAAAGATCTGTTCATACATGGGGGCCATAACACGCTTATTAATAAGAATTTTTAACCGGATTTTCGCCAACAGTCTTTGTTTTACTTATAAGAAGAAATTATATAAAATGAATGGTGGAATAGCCCATTAATAATTTTTAACCTTTTAATTTCAATAACATTATAATTCCATGAAACTAGTTTTGATCTTTTATTAATAATAATAATGTGACCCATCCTAAATTTTCAATTTAATAAAAACAAGTGCAATAATATATAATACTAGCTGACCCGAGAGACGTTGTCCTGTCTTAACTATGAATATTCAATTCGAAGTGGAATAAATAATAATAAAAAAAATATATTTCGAAAGCATAGTGTTTATTGTAATGCTTTTTGATACACAACATTTTTAGTTTTGTTTTGTGGCGCATAAATAAATAATGTTGATGGTTTTCCGACACGGGAGCAGGCAACATACAGCTGGCCATGTGAAAAACATGGATTTTCAAGATTGATGCCACAAACACTTAACGACTGTCCTTGCGGTTTATTTATCGACATTGCAAATGTAAGCCGCACTGGAAATTTTAACCGTTTAAAGTCGAATGGCATGTCGTTTGGAATCATAGGAATGCGTGGAATCAAAACGTCTTCGCCTTTGTACTTCCCTTTCAAAATTGTGGCTTCGATGACGTTGTTCATTAATTTTTTCACCGCAAGCCGAGTGCCATTACAAAGACGTGGCTGGTTTATGTTCCGCAACATAATGATTACCGATCCGATTTTTAACAGCAGATTATGAGGTGGTAATCCGAGCAATTCCAGCGAATTTAAGAATTCTGTTGGATAGTTAACAACATCATCTTGGTTAGAAGAATTCTGTTGGATAGTTAACAACATCATCTTGGTTAGTTACGGAATCAACCGATTTGTATGTCATCAATTCGCCGGCTATCTTATTTTGAATCTGAAAATTTATTTCGTTAACATCAACGTTTTTTGCAGCCAAACATGTTTTTTGTAATTTTGAGTAATGTTTGGAAAAACCTCGATGAGTTTGGTCTTTGATTTAGTAAAGTGTGAAAAATTGGTAGGAAATGTAATGTATTCAGACAATGAGTCAACAGGAATTTTGCCATTACAAATATCGAGCAATTGTTTCGAAAAAACTTCTCCAGATTGTTTGTTCTGCAATTCGACTCGCATGTTCATATTTAATTTGAGTGTTTTGATGTATTTCCATAAAATGGATTGACTTCAAACATGTATTAAGTTCGTCGGCTGGCGTTGATCGTGGAATCACTGGCAATGTTTGTCGAAAATCACCTGCTAATAGAATCATCGCACCACCAAACCAGTTTTGGTTATTTCGTAAATCTTGCATTGTGCGGTCTAATGCCTCCAAAGATTTTTTGTGTGCCATCGTGCATTCATCCCAAACGATCAATCTGGTTCGCTGCAACACTTTGGCCATCGCAGAATTCCTCGAAAGGTTGCAAGTTGGTGTTTCATTAATTTGCATGTTCAATGGCAATAGCTGCAATACCTGATGAAGCATTTGCAAGTGCAATTTCATTTTGCGATCGAATCGTTGCCAAAATCTATGATATTAAAAATGATTTTTCAGTTCCACCGGGAGAATCTAAGAAAAAAATTCCGCCAGTTCCATCGTTCACTGCTTTTATAAGCGTATCGTAGGCATATTTCAGTTTCATCGTTCACTACTTTTATGAGCGTATCGTAGGCATATTTTTGTTACTGTTTTAAAAGGGGAACGTTTCTTTGAACGATTTCTCTTAATGCCTCGGAATCGTATTGGGTTTCGCGTCTTAATTCTCGATTAAATACCTCGAGCAATGGGCGATTGGGCGTTGTCATTCCTAATTGTATTAATTCTTTGTTGGTACACTACTTTTAAGAATTCTACGCTCTTTCTAATTATAGTGGAACGCAGCCAATTTAGCGACATCTATCCACATAGTGGAAAAGTAAAAGTACAACGTGTTCTTATCATTACTTTTTTTTTTTCGTAAATCGATATTTTAATAGTTATTCTGATATTCGGGGCGGAGACGAATCCAACAATTCAGAGATCATCAAAATCGGTCCAGCCGTTTGTAACTAACCCGACTTTGTTTTATATATATATTAGATAAATCGATATTTTAATAGTTATTCTGCTATTCGGGGCGGAGACGAATCCAACAAATCAGAGATCATCAAAATCGGTCCAGCCGTTCTTGAGTTATAAATGGTGTAACTAACCCGACTTTGTTTTATATAACGTATATTAGATATACTATATGTCCAAACCTATACGAGATATAATAAAAAAAAAAATGTGTCAGATTGAGAATTTAATTATATTTATTATTTGCAGTAACAAATTTTCAAAAAATAATATTTAGATTTTTTTTTCAAAAACTACCACGTCCGGTTGTCCAATTGCTACCAGAACCTATTCAACTCCCATTACTGTTAGATTGAGGAATCCGTAGTTACACAGATTTTTGTCTTATAGAATTTGAGAAATCGTGTCTCCAACAACCTCACACACATCCACACACACACACACACACACACACACACACACACACACACACGCACACCCACACACACACACACGCGCGCGCACACCCACACACACACACTCACAGTCATTATCGTAAAAATGTTATAATCCGATTCTAGGGACCTTAAAACGTGCTTATTCATTAAAATCTGGATATGAGATATTTAGCATGAATCCAATACCTCTCTTAGCGAGAGGTAAAAAAAGTTAAATGGAATTTTTTTACGTGTCAAATTGGTCCTGCCAATTTAGATTTTTATTCTATGTAGGCAAGCGAGACAATGTATGTCGTATATGTAAACCTATTCAAATAATAAAGAAAACTTGGTAAACCTCCGAAGGTCATCCTTGCGCATGCAGTAAACAGCTGCGGGGCGGGGCCAGGTACAGCGTAGCGCGATAGACTAAGTAATGTATCTACTGCCTATTCCCTCCTGTACAACCAATGCGCATGTTCCAGCGTGACCTTGAGAGGTTCACGAGATTGGATATATAACTAAGTTATAATTTCATTTATTACAATAATGAAGACAAGTTTAATTTCATTACAAAAAAAATCAAAGTAATTTTTTTTTTTAGGCGTCCACTAAACCCTACCAGTTTTGATTTTTAATTAAGTAAAATGAATGTAAGCGCAATCATTTATTTCAATAGCGCAGAAAAGCGCATGTGACTCAAAAAATATAGAAAATTTAGTAATTTTTAAAGGGAAGGCTGTTGTCAATATAGCCCTTCCTAACATGTATATTTAATTATAATTTAATGAATACAAGTGTAAAAAATATATTTATGGAGCGAAAAAGCGCCTTGAATGTAAATTTGATAGCAATACAAAAATATACAATAAAAAAAATTTTTTTTTGGTGTCAAGTTGGCCCTACTAGTTTTGATTTTCAATAAAATAAATTATAAACAATTATTACAAAAATTTATGTTAGTGTCGCAAAAAAACGCATACCTAGATCTATATAAACAATAAAGAAAATTTCGTAATTTCCAAAAAGGGTAGGCTAATGTCAATTTAGCCCTTCCTAACTTATTATATTACTAACTCCTCATTAAGACAAGCGCAAAAAATAATATATGGGGAGTACTTAAGTGCAAAATATGGGGAATTTACCACACTAAGAATTTTTTGAAAATATTAAAAAGGCGGGCCAATTTGACTGAGCCCTTGTCGAGAAAAATAATACACGTAGATTTGGAAAATCATGTTTTGAATGAAAAATTATGACACTTGACATTTATATACATTATTACTAGCTGTTATTCTGCAACGGGCCTCCATATCTGATTGCCAAGGCCAACAAAGTCATATTTAGTGATTAGTGTAACAGTTTTTACGCCTTATAACAGTTTGTATTCGTCGTGACATTGAATTAAGCTATATTTCTATGATTTTTAAATAAACCAGGGTACTTCCGGTTGACCAAAATCTAATCACCTCTTATATTATGTTATAATTTTTGGAATCGTGGTATTGAAGTTATGCGATCCGAAACTTTAGTCACACCTTTTATTTATCTATATTCAATAGTCTAGAACGTGTTACTACGGTGAAAGATTGGGTGTAACATTCGATGTAAAATTTACATTTTATCCCCATATAACTAACATTGTCTCTTCTTCTTTAAAAATGTTGGGGTTCATAAACAAAAACACAAGATCCTTCACTAACCTTGATTCCATTATTGCTCTTTACAATGCTTTTGTTAGAACTAAACTTGAATATTGTAGTACTATTTGGAATCCATTTTACGACAAATATGATATGATTGAATCTGTGCAACGTAAATTTAAAAAAAAAATTATACTCCAAGCAACACCGACAGTATCCTTCCATAGCTTATCCTATATACTAAAAGGATAGATTCACTATCTATAGTTATATACTTTCATCACGACGATCGGCAAAATTTTGTCGGTCTACACTGCCTAAACGGTGTAACCGATTTTGATGAAAATTGTTTCATAATGTAGAGACAAACTCAACTTGATTTCCTAATTTGGCTTATTTTTTAGTAGGATGCATAGTTTTTGTGGAAAAAATTATTTAATGTACATTTTTGGATTTTTGTTTTTTTCACTGAAGCAAAGCTCAAGTATTCTTTGAAATTTTTAAGATGAATATCGCCGACGAGAAAATATTATTATGACACATTTTTTGACATCATTGTCAATCTTCTAAACATGATGATAATATTTTTGGAATAAAAACAACACATTGAAATAATAAATCTAAATGCAATCATAAATGAAATGAAATGCTGCTGGTGGTATTCAAACAAGTATGTATTATTTAAAAATGTTATCTTTATTATGAAATCTTTATAATCCACTTTTTCAGGTTGTCATTTTTAAAGCTAAAGCACAAGTGGAGTTTGGAAAGGTTAATAATTAGATGTTATATGTCAGAAATCAAATAGAATAATGGTACGCATGTGAACTCAAAGCATTCAACGTCTATATATTTGGTTTGAAACATGAAACAGACTGAAGAATCATTAGAAAATTTTGTAAAACACTATCGGTGGAGCCCGAGGAGGAGCTCGGCCAAAGGCCGAGCTTCTGCTACACTATCGGCAAATCAAAAACAAGTAAATGAAATGAAAGGCTGGTATTCGAACAAGTATGTATTATTTAAAATGTTTGGGTGGGCATTTTGCGTGGGCAGTTTGAGTGGGCATTTTGCGTGGGCAGTTTGGGTGGGCAGGTTGCGTGGGCAGTTTGGGTGGGCAGTTTGGGTGGGCAGTTTGGGTGGGCAATTTGGGTGGGCAGTTTGGGTGGGCAGGTTGCGTGGGCAATTTGGGTGGGCATGTTGCGTGGGCAGTTTGGGTGGGCATTTTGGGTGGGCAGGTTGCGTGGGCAGTTTGGGTGGGCAGTTTGGGTGGGCAGTTTGGGTGGGCAGGTTGCGTGGGCAATTTGGGTGGGCATGTTGCGTGGGCAGTTTGGGCGGGCATTTTGCGTGGGCAGGTTGCGTGGGCAGTTTGGGTGGGCAGTTTGAGTGGGCAGGTTGCGTGGGCAATTTGGGTGGGTAGGTTGCGTGGGCAATTTGGGTGGGCAGTTTGGGTGGGCAGGTTGCGTGGGCAATTTGCGTGGGCTACACCATCGGCGGAGCCCTAGGAGGAGCTCGGCCGAAGGCCGAGATTCTGCTAGTTCCTATACTACTTTACTTCAGTCTTTTAAATTTGTCAAACTCTCCCTTCGACGCCAATGTGCCTATTTAATATATTTATACAAAATTATTCATAATTTGGTTGATGACCTTGAATCCCTTTCTTTCCTTCCCTTCCACGCTCCTTTAAATACAACTAGACACAATAAATGCTTTTATCTGCCTAGAGCTTCTACAAATATGCTTTTAAAATCTGGGTTATTTTCTATGTGCACGCTCTTTAATTCAGTTAATAATCAGGTTGATATTTTTAATATTTCAATTTCTGCTTTCAGGAGTCAAAGTTCAAAAATTTTGGCTGACTCTTTTGTTTAATTTGTACTTTTTTCATTCTTTTGCGGTACTCTTTATTATGTATGTTATATTTGTATCTTTGCTATATTTTTGTACATGTTTTGATCTGTTATTGGGTCTTTGACCTGTAGATCTTTATATTAAATAAATATATAAATATGGACTCTAAAACCTACTTATTCACTAACAACTCATCATTGCATTTTTGGACCCTAGACAATACCTTCCTTACCTAAAAGTGACGGAAGGTAAAAAACATACCATTTAGCGGTTGCATCCGTAACAATGTACTTATTTACCTATTTTTGTTAATTTCAGCACAGGCCCAGGCCGTGGGGCTACAGCCCCGTCTGAAACCTCCCGCGCGACGGGCCTGTTAGTGAAGCTAACAGCATATGGCATATATCGTCACCGTATAAAACAAACAAAAAAAAACTATTGTAAAAAAAGAAAACATGTTATAATAGAAACATGTTATTTATTGTAATACGTGTAATTTTTCAATCATGACGAATAACAAAAAAAATCTGTTGGTGCCAGCACAATACCTCTCGCCACTTCCGTTTTTGGTTACATAAGTACAGGGCGCGAGCAGTCATGTGACTTTGTTGGCCTTAACATGCAGATATGGGGGCCCCCGTCAGAATGACAACTAGTAATTATGTACATAGATGTCAAATATCAGAATTTTTCATTCAAAATTTCAAGATTTTCTAAGTTCACGTGGTTAATTTGTCACCAGGAGTGTGTAATTTACTTGTCTAGAAAAATAAACTACATGGAATTAGAAAAGCACGAAATTTAGGATGAAAAATTATGATATTTGACATCTATGTACATAATAACTAACTATCTTTCTGACACGGGTCGCTATTATCTGCTTGTCAAGGCTAACAAAGTCACATATGAGTGCTCGTGCCCTATTGTATTTAACATTTCTTGTATACCTACACTCTACATCAAAAATTCTACTTATATCTATTCTTTATATGTAAATTTTTTAAATTTAAATTCATCCTATGAAGAAATTTTGTCCTATTCTTCTAATTTCCAATTCATTTTCGGGATTAACATTATTTCTGAAGGGAACATGTAATATACCTATAATTTTCAATTTTTAATTATTAGTACATTAAGAAATAATATATATGTATGTACTTCCCAGAAAAAGTCTTCTGTAAAATCTCCGGATTTCTGACACTGACATTTATCTGACAGTTACAAACATTTTATTTTTTCATTTAGTTTCCATGGTATTATATACATATATGAACAGTTTATTTTTTTAAATTAAAGGCATTAGCAAATTATTTTCAATATTTTGAAAATAACATTAATAAATATAATATAAAATCAGAAGTTCATTAGTTTTTATTTAATGTCTCTGCCATTATTTGTTCCAAAGTTCTTTGAAAGACCGGACACAGCTACAGTGATGTCATCTACACCGAATGCCGCAGTAGGTACATATTGCTACAGTGCACTGTGTGTTTATCTAGACAAAGTATTTGCAGTTTATTTAGTATAAACGTGTGTCTTTATATTCAATGATTTAAGTTTTAGTATTTTGTGACAATAAAATGCATAATTATTTTGCTTATAGTTGCACACATAATAAAACAAAAATAAAAACTTGTCTTTTCGTAAAATACCGCACAAAAATAATAAACGTGATTTGTAACATGCGTGGATGAATAAAATAATGATATACCTTCTACACTTTTTAGAATAAGACTTTGATTCGTCATATTAAAAAAAAATAACAATTGCCACACCATAAGTTGTTATCTATTTTAAAAGCAAATACAAGTCAATTAATTTAGTTGATGTAAAACAAAAAAATATTTTAAAACCGCGTCAGATATCTAAAAATCTGTTGTGACCAACATAATACCTTCCGCCATTTAATTTTTATTAATTTAAATACATACAGTATTTTTTTAAAGATGTCCGATCAAGGTCACGTGTATCTTCAACGAATTTACAAATTGGCACACATTTATCTCTTTCCTTTGCAAATGCTATAAGCGTGTGCGATAAGGATGGATATAACACGCTTGTCTTTCAAAAATTCATATTGTTTCGATTAAGTTAGGACATTCCACTTTAAAACGATGCTCTATGTTAATAATACTTTCGATGTAACGTAAGTTTATTTATTAATTCAGATTCATTACCTTAATTCATAGCCATACGAATAATGTTATTTTCGGTCAATGTCACTGACACTGACATGGTGTCAGTATCTTATTTTTCACATATCTGGTTTTACATTTGCTAATAAACTTACCAGTTGACTTATTTTTTAATTTTGAATGTTTTTATTGTAACATATATTTGTATAATAATAAAATAACAGTAGTATCTTACGTACCCCCCAAAAAAACTAAGCAAACGACACTACTGAATTTTTCAGAATGGGCGGAGCAAAAATCTGAATTCATACAATTCGTAGATGATACTCGGACATCTTCCAAAAAATTTACTGTACCTACATATTTACTTATACTGAAAACTCTATTAAGTTCCTTTTCATATAACTATTGCTCTATTTACTATTTTCTTTTTCAAACGTTACTATTATTAATTTTTTTTAATTTATCTATAAAATATATAGAAAAAATATTAATGCATGCATGTAGAAAATTCAATAATATTTAATTTCTATAATAACATAATCGCGAAAAAATGACATTTAAATGTATTTTTGGAAGAAAAACTATTTTGGGCTTCTAGTAAAGTGCGATTTCCGGTTATCCGATTTATACCAAAATCTAATGCCTTGTTTTCATATTAGAATAAGGTCGAAATACAAGGTTTCAAAATTTTGCGATTGATAATATTTGAGCTAGAGTGTCCAGAAGATACATACACACAGACATCATTGTGATAATGTTAAAATCGGATTCTATGCACCTTGAAACGTGGTCATTTATCAAAATTTCGATATGCGATTTTTAGCATGATCCCTATACCTCCCTTACCAAGGGTAGCGGAGGGTAAAAAGGAGTTAATTATGCCAAATCTGCAGTTTTATTCCCTATGTCGTTGAATACAGCCATATAATTTGAGGATGTACTGCAGTGAATGATTTTGAAATACAATGTGAGATGGGAAATCATAAGGTTGATGCAGGCGTACCGTGTGAACTGGGGAAAGAAGTGATTTTCTTATTTTGTGTAAAAATTTTCCTCTTCGTTTTGTTCTTCATTCAGCTCTGGTTCATACATATATGGAGATATAGTTATCATAATTGATGGAAAAAATCAAAATATCTTTGAAAATGCACGCGTGACCCTTGCAAGACTCACAGCAGTTCGCTATGTCCATTATATGCTGCAGCGCGAGAGCGGTGTAGATTACGTCATTACCGAAACTTCAAACGAGAACCAGAATACTCAAAACCAGAATATTCAAAACCAGAAATGCATGCACAGAATCATTCAATTCCCGAATATTTAAAAACTGAATCGCGCATTGTACGAAATCGTATCTAACCAAACCCACCCAAAAATAACCTAACCTAAAGTGACCTACGCTTGTCCACACCCACATATTCGGTTTTTAAATGATTCGGGCGAAGCGCTTTTTGGCGATGCATAATTTTCCGTTGTAAGAAAAGAATCCCTAATGATATAAAGCTTGGAAAAATCGTATAAATCGGAAGCATTTTACTCCCGATGATAACCATGTGGTGGACAGTTTACATTATAAAATTGATAACTTTGAAAATAGGTATGTAAAGGACTTATTATCAAATTTTCATTGTATCTCGTCAGAGTAAATTTAAAACTTTATTTTCCAAACTTTCGTGTAATGTAATACATAGAGGTGTTTCAAAAATATTGTAATTGTTTTTAAGGGTATATAGTACTGACCAAGATGAGTAAAAAAAGCTTAATCAACATAGATCTGATCTTCAACTGTTTCCGAGAAAAACGAAAAATCAAAGAAAAACTGATAAAGATAGTTATGGAACAAATTTTTGTCTATATCAGTAAATAGATTATAAAAGAACAATAAAATTTAAATGAAATATTTTTCTCAATTTCTAATAGTTACGAAGTTATTTGAAAATTAAATATTGACCAAGGTCGCCACAGGATTTAACTTAGTACAATTTTTTGATTTAAAAAAAAGCACATCTAAGATGACCTCTAAAAGGCAAACAAAAAATCTTATTTAATCGAAGTCGTAACTCTTATAGTTTTCGAGATAGTAGAGGGAAACACCGTAAAAACTCATTTTTCACTACCTTGTATCTCGGAAACTATTGGTAATTGGACTATATTCTTTCCTCAAACATTTATTATTATTTTGCTTTCCCAACGGCAAACACATTCTCTGGCAGTAGGCATTTGAACGCTATGCTTACAATTGCACCAGTTCACATTGTTTAGCCGTTCAATATTTGTTTCGTTTATATTCAGGTTCGAAGCCGAATTGTGGATAATATGAAAGGTAGAACACATGTATTAATTATATAAGTAAGGCAAGGCACGGAGATTGCTTTGTATATGTATACGCATATTATACTCATATACTGTATTACTGCCCATGCTGGCTCGGCCGGCTGATGTCGGTATGATGTCACAACCGGCGGACGCGTTATCGAAAACTCTTATAATGCTTCAATTTTCAACAATAGAAATATGCAGTTTAAAAATTTCTTTTTAGAATTTTTTATATTACAATTTTGATTTTTGGTTTACACCCCCTTTAACAAGCTATATCTCATAAACTGAGGCACAGAGCAAAATTTGATTTTGACTATGATTATCTAATTATAATACATTTTGATTTATGAAAAGTCAGTTTTTAACTTGCCAATGCCTTTAAGCAGACCAACTACCAGGGTCATATGCCGCCTCGACTCGCTCGTTTCGATGTTGGGGCACAGGTTTATCTGTGGTTGGGGCAACAGCAGTCAGTTTTCCCTGGTGGTCACCCGTCCAAGTATTAACTTCTGGCTAGATTACTTACGTCGTATTGTCGAGCGAGTCGGTACTAACACAAGATGCCGGGCGGTAACCCTGTATGAGTTTGTAACTTTGAAAATTATGATAGAAAAAAATGAGTCTTACATATGATATTCTTGCATGATTGTTCTTTTATAGTCCGTATGTATATTATGTAAAACATGTATACATTATACATAGTGCTATATTTCTAATATTCTAGTACTATGTATTTATGATAATACGTTTTTTTAACTGGTCGCTTAACGTACAAAAAAAAAATGCCGCGTTCAAATCAAACAGAGAATAAGTGTGATAACGTCTTATCAGTAAGCTATTTATTGATTTGACAATACACATTTTAAACAATTGCTGTGACATTGGCATTAAAGTAAGTACCACATTTTTTATTGCATAATCTATTTGTATTTTATGTACTAAAGTTTAGTACAAGGGAAGACCGGGTGCAATAGTAACATTCCGAGTATTTTGATTTTTTACTTAGAAATAAGCGATTTTTATCAAGAAGTAAAAACAAACTTAAAAAGTTTTAAGAATATTATATTTAAAATAATCGGCCTAATTTACTAAGAAAAATTGTTAAAATTAACAACCATTTTCAATTGTTAAATTGAATGTCAGTTGCTAAGTTCAAAAACCCAATTTATTATATTACCTCAAGTTGCTAAAATTTAACTAGTCGTTACGTCAAGTTGTTAATTTAGCCCAGTGTTTTTCAAAGGGTGTGCCGCGAAAATCTTTAAGTGTGCCACGAAATTTTAGAGTAGTTTGGAAACTAACATGAAATATCAGACTGAAAATTTTCGAGAACGAACTGAGAGTTGCTTTGTCCGAAACAAGGTCTAATATTGAAGAAATAACTTTTTTTTCAATTTTATTATATGGGGTGTTATGTATGTAAGTGTACAACGCTTAACCCATGGTAGAACTGACCCCATAGATAGTAAATCTGGCAATAATTTTTGTTTATCATGCTTTCTATAAGAACTGGAGGCCTTTAAAACTGACCAATCACGTCATAGTTCAAAATTTTGTAAAATAGTAAAAATCAATGTGTTCTGACGTTAAATGTTTTTTGCATAGGCGTACAATTTATAGTCTGTTTTTTGATATTCTCAAAATGCCAATTACCTTCATCAATCCCGAGTGTACAGACATGCATTTGGTTTATGGCGAGACAATGCAAAATAGTCGTGCTGCTGCAAGACGGTACAGTTATTTCCAAAAGACGTATACCGCGTCATTCTTTTTTTTATCCGAACTCATCAACATCTACGCGAATTTGGAACCTTCCAGCAAAACACTTGGGATCTTGGCACGAATCCTGATGCCAACGCTGTTGATCGGATTTTGGAATCGATTAATGAAAATCGCAATATGTTATTATTACCGAGTCCATGCTAACCCACAAAGTTGAATATGTGTGATTTTTATTGTATGCATGTATGTTTTCTAGACATTTCAACAATAAAAATTATTTTGAATTATTTTGTACTCATCTATTTTATTTATTTGTTAGTCCAATTACTTATAATCAGTGTTGATAAACATGAAGTTTTTCATTATGAAAATCAGAAATATGCCGCGACGTCAATGTTCTTATGTTATTCGTGACAGGGGTGACATTTTTTCCAGAGAACACATTGATTTTTACTTTTTTACAAAATTATGAATTATGATGTGATTGGTCAGCTTTAAAGGTCACCAGTTCTTGTAGAAAGCATGATAAACAAAAATTATTGCCAGATTTACTAGTACTATCTATGGGGTCAGTTCTACCATGGGTTAAGCGTTGTACACTTACTTACATATAATATCCTGTATATAGGCACAGATCAGTACATTATGAACTTCATTTTACTGAGGCGCGAAATGTCAATTTTTGTTTTATTCTTTATAAATAAAGTGAAGGACAAAGATATGAGAGCAAAACTGGAATAAGCATTTTCGCGCAGTACATATAGTAAAATAAATAAATATATCATCGCGACATATTACCCATTACTGGGTATGCAAATCTGCTTTGTACACAGATAACATTAACTCACTTCCCAACCGTTTTGAAGGTTGGAAATATACTTATTATATATTTATTAATTTGTGCTCTGTGGTATAGGGTAAATTCGAGAATCCGGGACACAGACAATCAACATGGGACAATTTTTTTAGGTATTATCTATTCCACAAAATTTTATAGAAACTTTTGAGTGTCGTAAATTTTTAATTTATGCTTTTGGTACTCGACAACAACTTAATTTAAAGACGTGGTAAAATGGATTTAGTATGTGGTTATTTCAGAAAATGAATGTCGCATACCAACTAACATATCAAAAAATTAGTATTTGACAGTCAATCGACGACCATTTGTTGAAATAATGCATCTGTTTGTACCACATCTTTAAATTATGTTTACTCGAACAATAAAGCCGTAAATTTAAATATTTTGACAATAAAAATTCTTTTTTTTCTGTAAAGCAGTGTGTATAAATCTTCTCATAAAGTTTTACGAAACATAATATTTGGAAAAAAGAAATCTGTTTTCTCATTTTAAACTTGTTCACTATGTACATATTATAATTATAGCTTGTCTGGGACATAAATTAATATACTCGTACATAATTACTAGTTTTGTTGAAATTATTTTTCGTCTATTTACTTAGCTTATTTTTTACTACAACGTACGTGTACCGTGAAAATTGTTTCTTCAGAAAGTGTGCCGCAAAAATTAAAACTTTGAGAAACGGGCCAGGGTCAAATTTGTATTTTGTTATTAATCAACAAAATTTGTAAAAAAAAGTTGTTCATAAATAAATCGACGAATACTTGTTGGGATGCAGTACAGCATGGCAAGAATAGTTATACAGAGTGGTTACTAGCACAGCCGAACATGTTAAAGAACATGTAAAACCAGACTTTCGTAATTTCCTGCATCCCTAATTAATTTATGTAAAAAAGCTTCAAATAAAAGTTGTAGGGCATAAAATTCTACATCTGAATAAATAAATAAAATTAATTTTTTCTACTCCTGCTCTGAAAATACAATTTTCTGGTTTATTTTTCATGTTGAAAGTAACTCTTTGCAGCACTAGTGCAGCGCGCTTCGGTATCCTAGCAACGAATTTTACTTACAAATGTTGTATAGAATGTTTGTTGTTGTCATAGATACGCATCACAAATACAAAAATTGAAAATAAATGTCAAATTATTTTTTAAAATAATTCTTTATTTCCTTATTTTTTATCTTGCAGGAGTAGAAAAAATAGTGTGTATAACACGTGTTGAAAGTCCTTTGTCGAACACAAACGATTGCAACCTTTGCTTCGCTCAGGCTGCAACTTCGTTTTGGTTCGACAAAGATAGACTTTCAGCACTTAATATACAAATAACTATTGTGTGCCTTGTAACGTCAAATAATAGGTATGAAAATGTTGAAAATCACCGCAAAAATACTATAGCCATGGAATTGAAACAAAAAATTAACAAATGTTAACGATTTATCTGTCAGGCTAGGTTAATTTATTTTTATTATTATTTGTAGTTTATGTTCAAATGAAATTTAAATTAACAGATAATTGTTAACTGGAACAGAAAATAGAAATAATACCTAATAAAAATAAATTACTCTAACATGACTGACAAACTCTTAGACCTTTGTTATTTATTTTGTCTCAATTCCATGGTTATTGCAATTTTTGAGCTGATTTCCGACATTTTCAATTTTGCTTCTTGGTTCAGATGCTCTACAACTTTTATTTGAAGCTTTTTAACCTAAAATAATTAGGGAAGCATGAAATTAGGAAAATATGATTTTACATGTTAAAATAATATACTTATACAGGACGGTGATCTCACGGCCGAACATAATATATAAAATAGTACTTTAGTAATTTCCTGCTTCCCTAATTATTTTACCTAATAAAGCTTCAAATATAAGTTGTACGGCATCAAATTCTGTATCTGAATCATTAAGAGAAATTAATTATGCATTGTACCGTTAGAATTTTGGTATGAAAATGTCAAAAATTGCCCCAAAAATAGCGATAGCCATGGATTTTACAAAAAAATTAACAAATGTTTAACGGTTTGTCTGTCAAATTAAGAGTTTATTTTTAAGTGTTATTTATTAATTTAAATAGATAATTGTTTACTTGAACGGATATTACAAATAAAAATAAGAATAAATTAACTTTAATCGCTTTTTTACCTCCCGCTACCCTTGGTAAGGGAGGTATAGGGATCGTGCTAAAAATCGCATATCGAGATTTTGGTAAATGACCATGTTTTAAGGTCCCTAGAATCCATTTTTAACATTTTCACGATGATGTCTGTGTGTATGTATGTGTGTGTGTATGTGGATCCTGTATACGCTCTAACTCAAATACTATCGTTCAGAAAATTTTGAAACCTTGTATTTCTACCTTGCTCTTATATGGAAATATCCCATTAGATTTTGGAGTAAATCAAATAACCAAAAATGGCACTTTACTTGAAGATCAAAATAGTTTTTTTTTTTTGAAAAATACCTTTAAATGTTATTTTATCGAGGTTTATGTTATATACAAATTAAAGATCATTAAATTTTCTGCAGGTTTACATTAATACTTTTCTATATATTTTATGAATAAATTTATAAAACTTTCTAGATTTTTAATCCCGGAGCCTACGTTTTAAACACAACTCATTCACATGGTTACATAATTCAGATCTCAAATGTTTGTAACTGACATATATATGTCACTGTCAACGAACTAATCATTTCAAATAATAATGTTAACGTTTTTAAAATATAAAAATTTATTTAGGCTTTTAGGTTCACATATTTAATTGAAAATGAAGTCAGTATAATTGGACGTTTCGGGTGTAAAACCCACCCATCATCAGAAAATACAAATTCGTAAAAAATTAACATTGTGAAATAAATATTTTGACACATAATTACAAATGTCGTCTTTTATGATACAAGGTTATAGAAAAACAGTACCATTTTGCGGCGACTAAATGGAACAATAATTATACGGAAAGGAACGTAATACAATTACATCAAATTGAATCGAATTCTGTAATATTATTGTATTGTTTTAAAGTGTTTTCATGCAAACCAAAATATGTCATTATTGCCCATTCGGAGTTTTATTTATGTCCGAAAATCCTAAAATTACTCGGCGGGAGGTTATGTGTTGGCCACATCAGATTTTTTTGTTACATTCCATGGCTTTTGCTATTTTTGGGGCAATTTTCAACATTTTCATACCAAAATTCTGCCGTTACAAAGCATGCAAATTTAATTTTCCTTACGAATTCAAGTATAAAATTTCATGCTGTACAATTTTGATTTGAAGCTTTTTTTAGCTATAATATGATTTTACATATTAAAGTTCTATGTTCGGCTGTGCCGGCCACCATTCAATATAATACAGCTTCTCAATAGAATGTTTTACGTACATAATTTAAAAAAATATTAGTCCTTAAAAATAATTGCTCAAAAATTCAGTCTCCTCGATCATTTAAAAAAATCGGCGCCTATGGTTGTTTGTATTGAACAATCGTTGGTATATGGAATTTCTTGATAAGTTTATGTTAGGTAGGAAAACTTTTATGCCGGAAATAGAGGAGCGACAGCAAACACTATTTATAAACTAATATACATATATCTATATGACCAATAACTGTATACACTTTTTTAAACAAGATTTTAGAATTATGCAAAGAAATTTGAGAAATGTTAGTAATTCATTCTCAATATCGGAAAAAATATTCACACAAATATTTAAACTGAGCAAGGTGCTCGTTCAATATTTATTTCGTAAAATGGATGGTCTCATATGTCACAAGATCAAAGTTTTATATTTACATTTATTCCAAATTATTTAATGATAAATTAAATTTATATCTTAAATGTTTTAATTCTTAATATTCTCCCAACAATTAATTTCTATGCCTATGAGTCTTAACAGAGCAAAATTTTAATTTTCCGTGCAGGCAATTAACGATTTTCAATGAGGTCATGCACGATTTTCATTTTTAACTTTAATCGATAGAGTAATGAAAAGTATTAAAGCCGCATTTTTTATTTTTCCTCAAATCGATCTTTAACAATGAAAAAATTGTAATTAAAAATGATATTGTTAAAAAGCATCTGATTTTTCCCCGCCTCGTCCCTCGGCCACTGACGTACACAGTTCACTTCAACGGTCATTTTGATTTTCACACTAGGTTCTAAACGTCAAAGTGTCATTTAAAGATAATCTGAAATTTACAAATGTAAACATGTGGTTGAAACCTTGTTTTGTGAAAATTCTGTCTCACGTGCGTTGCTATAGCTAAATAAACTTGTAGAGAGCGTCTATTCTCAAATTTTTACAAAATGAAACTAGCACAGCTAATGACGCATGGATAACGTCAGACTAAATGAAGATAATATTTATAAAAATGAATAAAATAACATTAAATTAATATATTGTAGCATTTCTTTAAAATATTTAGATATGTAATTCTCAATTTATAGTCTATATATATTTTTTCTTTTAGAAATTCTGTATTCTTATGATAAGTCTCTATGAAACGAGTCTGAACTTGCAGTGTCATCTGCTGACGTCACAACATGGCTGGTTTTTGCAAATTTTTAAAAATATGCTTTAAAACAATTTTATACATCACAAAATGTAAATAAAATATAATTTAATCATAAAGAACGATAAATTAGACTGCTCGTTGGATTTAAACAAAAAAGGTACAATTTTTTTTTTACATGACGTCATTGTAGAAAAAATAAGGAATATGATAATTGAAAATAAGCTACAAATCAAATAAAATTTCTAACTAGCAGAAATGATATGCAAAACTAGCTTTATGTCATTTAATTTACCCAAAATCATCTTTTTATGTTCACAAATGTAATCTACCATTAGAGAATAATGTCCCGCGGAACATCATGCACCACGAATTTTCTTATCACTCATTATTAAAAACTCAAACGTCAAACTAATCACAATCTCTCACTTTACGCCCACGTTTACACCCTCGATCTGTGATACATCTTAGAGGTGAATGAACTCTTACGAGATCATTTTTGAAACAAGTTATTGCAAAGAATTGCAATTTATCTAGAAGTTTTTTCTGTTACGAGTAGTCGTGAGAACCACACGTGTTTACATATTTTTTCGTCTTTGCGTACCGTTGAGTTTATTTAAAGGAGTTATATGCGTGTGTGTTCATTGGAACAATTCCTAGTTCCTCCGGAAGCTCCGGGATTTGATTCACGTCTCTTACAGACAGAAGAGTTCACTTTAAAAGCCGCCCAATATCCTAGATGAAATTTGAAGGAGTACTTACCTATATCAACCTCGAGGTCCATGTGCCTCAGGCACTAATTTTAATTGTTCTTGTCCGGCTTTTAATTTCTCTCATTTTATTTTACCGTTTTGTTAAGAGATTCCTCTTACTCTACTACCTTTATTTTTCGGGGCGGGTCGGGTGTGCGAGGGGTAACCCTGAGGGCGTGAAAAATTGCGGCATAGTTTTGCCACGTGATATGTCTGGTACAGACTAGTAAATGCTTAAGCGTTTTTGCAAGCACATTTAAAATCTGACAAATAGGTCAGATGATTGAGAAAATAACATTAAATTTGTTACGGTTAAAAATTCACACTATAACATTTTTGTTCCAGAATCGTATTGCTCTATATACAGGGTGTAACACCAAAATGGACCAGCGCCATTATTTTCTTTTTATTATAGTTACAAAAAAATACTATAGAACAAAATTGTAGGAGACCAAGGGGGACATCCCAATAGAGAAAAGAATATTTTTTTAAACCAGTGGTTCTCAAGTTACAACATAAAGTTATATTTTTTCAAATGGGATTATACATATTTTTTATGCCTGTTCGATAGAGTATTTTTTATCTGAATTCAACCATGAGATTATTTTATATCCTTACATAACAAAAATATTGAGAAAAATTCAATTGAAATTTAAATAAATTTTATTTTTATAATTATTTTTCAGCAGACTATGAATGGAAAACAATTGAGCTTAAATTAAAATGAAACAAATATTTGTTAAAAATGTTATAAACAGTGTTCTTTTTGACTTCTATCCTAAATAATTCAAATTGACAAATAGTAGTTTTTGTTTTTCATACATAGCCTACTGAAAAATGACTAGAAAAATCTAATATACTAAAATTTCAATCGCATTTTTTTCAATATTTTACCAAATAGGCATAAAAATATGTATAATCCTATTTGAAAAAAATATAACTTTATGTTGCAAATTGAGAACCACTGAAAGAAAATAAAGGCGATGGTCGATTTTGGTGTTACACCCTGTATAACGTACCTTCCTATTATCAAATATAGTTTCCTTCGTCGCATTGTTATTATTACTCTGTCCATCCTTCGTGTATCTTTATATTTTTATAGTGTTTTCTCTAATAAATTCTCTCTGCTGTTTCATTTCTCTGCCTTTTGATTGTAATTATATTTCAAATGTTCCTATAGTGTTTATTTATGTAAAATATGTTTCACTTCAAATTAGTAACTTACTTAAATCCCCTTTCTGACGATTTTCGCCCTATTCCTATTCTATTTCATGTTTATTAGAATAGTTTATTCATTGGCGACATACGAGGTTATTTGTTTACCCTGCTGGACATGTTTTTAGTTGACGAATTGCGCCAGTGGCGTGGTGGTTCGCTTTTATTGTACTTTTTTCTCTTTATTTTGTTGTTGATTTTTTGTGCCATCTTCATCCGGTTAAACTTCTGGGTTCCGGAAAAAGTCTTCAGCCTCATGGATTCTGGTACAGGCTTTGTTATGGGGTACATGTGTTTATTTTTATGAGTGTGTTGGCATTTGGCTGGTGGTCGGCCTGACTTAGTTTTGACTCGAGTGGAGTACCCGATTGTTGTTTAGAACCAGTTTTTGGTCTCGCCATTGTTGCGGATATGTACGACATCGGGGGTGCTCGAATGACTTTCCAGTGTTGTATATTTTGGTGGTTGTCTTCGTGTGGTGTCACGAGCATCTTTTTCGAGTTCTGGAAGTCATCTCTTCTCGGAGGATTTTTGATTCTGCCGTCAGCGTCACCATTGTTGTGGACACCTTCTACATTGTGCCCAGTGGCAGTCCCTCCGCCGTCACCACGCCCTACTTCACCACCTACAATTTCCCCGAATATGCCATGTAGATAAGTACCTTTTTTAATATCCTTCTTCCTCTTGTTGGTTTTTTTTGTTGCGAGGAAAGAACTTAGCTCAATTGTTGTCTAGGAGGACTGTTGTTACTGTGTCTTCGCAATAAAATATTATTTGGCGCAGAATAGTACGTTTATGAACTTTTGTGTAATTTAGAGATTTTTTTTTGTACATTCATTTTTATAGTCAAATGAAATTCCTGTATTTGTAAATTGGAGCCTTCAGCTTTGTAAGCAATATTGTTGCAATCTTATTTTATGTAAAGCTGTATTTTTGATATTTTATTTCATTGCATTGTTGCCCATTGTCGTGACTTGTAACTCTGGAACGTGCGTGCGCTCCAACTGGCATGTACATGCCTGCGCTACGAAGTTGACCAATTTCACGCTGCGTAGATGTTATGCTTGCGCCCGAAACTGAGTTATGAGACTCCAGGAACAACAGTATATTTTTGTACATTTATTAGTCATTGGTTTTACTATTTTACATTCTTGCATTGTTCTACGTTATATTTTACAAATTTTGCAGTGCCTTCTGCACATAACCTTTACATTTATTAAATTCTGTTTTATTAAATTTCCTTTTACTTCCTTGTACGTAAGTAAAGGAAGTATTGTAATCGCGAAAAATTTCGGTTTTCAGATTTTAGCGGAAATATTCATTTTGATCATCCCTGAATCCATTTTGACTAATTTCGTCGTGACGTCTGTACGTACATACGTACGTACGTACGTACGTACGTACGTTCGTACGTATCTCACATAACTCAAAAACGGTAAGCCGTAGAAAGTTGAAATTTTGTATTTAGGACTGCTATAACATCTAGTTGTGCACCTCCCTTTCTGGTTATTACACAATTTCCAGAAGTGGCACTTTACATGAAGCCTATAATAGATTTTAATGAAAAACTGTTTTAAAATATAATCCAAAACTTTTCAAATTTGGTATACAAGACTTTTATGTCAATCGAAATAACATAATAGATTTTGGTTAAAATAGGCTAACCGGAAGTGGTACATTACTTGAAGTTGTCAACAGTTGTTCTTGAATAAATTGATTTTATTTTGATTTCAGAAATAAATGCTTCAAATCAAAGTTTTAGAGAATTAATTTCTGCGTCTAGCACATCAAGTATTATTAAATTAGCCCTTTGTATAAGCGAGATATGTAAATTTAAAAACTATATACTTTTTTGTTTTTGTAATAAAGTTTGCTATGGATTAGGACAAAAAAATAAAAAAAAATGGTCATGTCAAATTACGTTAAATACGTGCAATTTTATGATTCGTACAATAACAAATATTATATTTTTATTGTGAAATTAGTCATATTCATTGTTGTAATCAAATATTTCTTTGTTGTAATCAAAACTCTCTTTAAAAAGATCCGGGTTAGATTATGGTCGCTATATATCTTACCGTTTTGAAGTTAAAATTAATATTTTGTAATTTAGTTATTAAAAAAATATGTATAGTTTAATAATCGTACAAGGAAGTCGTGTGGTGTCCACATCAGATTTTTTTATTTATTAACCCTCAGTCGTTTTCAGGCGACAATATCACGGTATGTAATATTATCTTTATATATCGTTTTGGTACCGTCCTTTTCGAAATTTTGCGGATAAAAATTACGTGGCGCGTTTCATCCCTTATATAACCCTTATGTGGTTTCAACCCTGCCTGTCTCCACTGTTTAAAAGCTGGGGGCCGCATATCAAACTATCTAGGGTGCGTTATGTAATTTATCGCATTGCTCGAAGCACGTCACAAATTATTAAAATCTATATTAATTATTGAATCATGGGGATTAGTACATATCATCTCAATAGTAAATATGAATAAGTGTACATACTAAAATTAATAACACAATAAAATCATGATAGCTGATCTGGCCTTGAATCCACAAGCTTCGGGAACATACAATCAACAAGATTTAAAAATATCTTCACTATCATGTAATAAATGTATTTGTAAATAAGTTATCGTTTTGATAAAATGAAAAAAATATTTACCGAAGGTAAAAAATTATTTGTAGTTTCCTCATGTATAGCAGAACTAGACATCTGTAATAAAATATGATCAGTATTTTTATCAATCCAGTGGCAGGGTGTGGATGATTTAAATCACATGGTTTTCTTTTAATAAAAAAGAATGATTTCTTTTAAATGTAAATACTTAAAGTCATTTCTTCTACCAATTAAAGATAAAGAAAGAACATTAAATTTTCTTTCAAATAATTATGGTGATCCGACAAATTTACTGCCCACAATTTTTGAAATTTTAAATTAAAAGTGACCCTTTTTAATGTAGTATCTTATTCAAGAAAGATTTAATTAAAAAACTAAATTGTCTACTGTGGTGGTTGGCATTTAATAATATAAAAGTCCTTCTTACATAAAGAAATAAAAATTATTTGCATAATGACAACTTCAACTGCTTCTTCGGCAAGAGTAGTACGTATTTTTTCTTCATTTTCTTTAATCTTTCTAAATTTATGCCTCGATTATGGTCGGGTATTATAGCTCTATAACTCTTTAGCACATTAAAATTTAAGAGTTAAAGTTGAAAAAAATTATGGTCATGGCTTTAAATATTTAGTTACAAAATATTTCTATAAATTTTACAGTGATAGAAACCTCGCTATAAATATTAATATGACATATTATTATTTTTTATAATCAAAAACCTAAGCAAAATATGAATAATAATCCAATTTTTGTAGTTTTATTATTAAATGAAGATGTTGGAAGGTAAAAAATTCATATTGTGACGTGCGCCCCTGAGAGAAAATTATGCATGCGCCACTACTGATAGCATGTTCGCGAACAATGACGTAATCCCTTCGAAAGAACGTACCAGAGCGATAATACAATCCCCGACGCGCTGAGACAGGTTAATTGCGCTGTGACCTCATTCCTTTGTATACGGGTCATTGTCGCTTTAGAAGAGTTCTAGAATGATAGGGGCTGTATAAATACCGTCGGGAGAACAGCGGGGGCCAGTCTCATATATACAAGCAACCAGATATGAACTCGGTGATATAAATAAACAGTTTAACAGTTGTTAACATAAATAAATGTAGTTATATAAATAAGTGCAGTGATATAAATGTTAGTTAGATAAATAATCGTAGTGTTTAAGCATTTAATAATATTCTTACGGCCGAATTCACCATTAATCCATTGATTAATAATCAGTTGATTAAGGAATCAAGCTGATCTGTAGATCAACGTATGTTCTAATTCACCAACTTGATTTCTGAATCAAGGAATCATGATCAACTGATTTACAGTTTTGTTTTGATTTTTGACAGTTAATGTAACTGTCATGGAATTTTATTCGTGGTAATTGTACTTTCCGTTAAAAAGGTATTGATATTTAAGGTTTTCATTTATTTATAAAATATATTTTATAATTTTCCTATAATAATATTATATTTTTATTTTGATATAGGTAGGACTTAAACTGATTCCAATAAAGGAGTGTTTTTAAATATAGTGAAAATGTAAGATGTAAAAGTATAGTTAAAAATAATAAAACCAATGCAGTTCTAAATAAAGATAAAGAAGAAGGACGAGGCAAAGTTACAAATGGGTACAACAGCCAGAATCCTAACATAGCCATAAATGTCAAAATTAGGATTCAAAGATGTGATCAGTCCTTGATTCATGGAATATGACGAATCAGTTGATCATTGATTTTGATTAGTAGATTAGCTTGATTTTTAATGGTGAATTGGATTGATTTAGGATCAGCATTGATCTGTAAATCAACTCATGATTAAGGAGTGGTGAATTCGGCCGTTAGTGTTTATAATTATTTAATCATAGTGTTAGTTGTTTTTATTATCTTTTAATATTTAGTCTTCATTATTTATCGTTAATAAACGTATTCTTTTATTAATAATATTTGTCTATGTTTTACACTTCACCCATATAAATAAAAACGTTACAATATTTTTATAATTGTGCAAGTTAGATTAATCATTTTTCTTATGTGGTAGGAATGACACGAGAAATGAGCGAAGGATATTTAGGGAAACTATGAATCCTTTTGAATTTCCCGAAAATAAATTTATTAAAGACTTTCATTTAAACAAAGTTGGGTTCTAAACACATTGGGTGATGGCATGAATGGTGATTAGGAGATGATTAGCAGTGTTTTAACTCGGTCAATCGTATATGGTTTATATTAGAAAAAAAAACTTCAAATAACATTTATAGAAAAATTAATTTTACGCAACTTTTATAAAGTATTTTTCTCTAAAATACACCATAAACGATTGACAGAGTTAAACACTGCTAGTCATGTCCTCCTTAGTCATCTCCTAATCACCATTCATGCTACCATCCAATATCACTTTCCATAGCTCTTATGTCTTCATATTGTTCAGCAGATGTATTGGCATGCCTTACACGTTTTTTATTATTCCCGCTAAAACATTCAAAATAATTGAATCTTATTTTACATTATCTATATATACACATATTAAGTACAAATCTGATATACGTCATATATTTTACGTACCATGAACTAAAATTTTCCATATTTTGTATATGATAAATGTTATAATATTTTTTTTATTTTCTAACCTAAATGCCACTATAACAGCAACATAACATTAATGAAGTTAGCTACTCTATAAAATGACATTTCGAATTTAAGAAATTAAATTTAAGTGACCATAATCAGAATTCATTAAATTATTTAAGAAACTCTATAAGACAACTCTTTAAGCTTAAATTCTATAATTCTTAAAGAGAAGACCATAATCGGGGCATTAGTACTCAGCTGGACTCAATAAAAGCATCCTAATTTGGTTTTATTTTTAGAGTGACTTGATTATGTTTATGTTAATAATTATTTTGTTTTATTGAGATAGATACATTACAATAATATCATGTTTTATTTTTGTTAAACTATTCAGTTAAAAATAATCTTTTATTTTGAAATTATGATCAGATAATATATTTACTGAAACGATATACGTGGATAAACATAATTCTTTATTAAAAATATTCTATTTTCCAGTTTATGTTATAAATGTGATATTAATCAAATTTGGTATTTTATATTATTGTAAGGTTTATTTATTTGGGTGAGTGTAAAAATCAGAGATATATTAATAATTAAAACGAATGTTTATTAAACGATAAATAATTAAGATAAAGATAATAAAATAACTAATACTATAATTAACAATTATAAACACTAATTTAAGACTAAGAATATTATTAAATACTTAAACACTAAGATTATTTATTTAAACAACATTTATTTATATAACTTTATTTATGTTCGCCACTCATATGCTATTTATTTATATCACCACCTGTTCATTTCACGACGCGTGTTTATATCAGAATGTCCCGCTGGTTTCCCTGACGGTGTTATATAGGGCGGCGTCTTTTCTAGAACATTGGACGCGATAATAATATCGAATACAAAGGATCAGGTGACCCTAAGTAATTAAACAAATCGAGACGTGTTTGTTGACTCCGTCGGTGCTCGCGAAGATTGCGTCATCGAAAAAGATTAGACGCTCGATCAGCGCAGAGGTCGTTCTAAAAACGGGGGCGGTCGCGTATTCCTAGAGTCAGTGGCGTCGGGTCCACGCATGCTACATTATGTAATTAATTTACCTATTAGATTTTCCAATATTATTACTATTTTTACGTTTAGCACATAAAAAATAAACCACTTTTCTACCTCTCACTAAGAGAGATATTGGATTCATGCTAAAAATCGCATATCCAGATTTTAGTGAATAAGCACGTTTTAAGGTCCCTAGAATACGATTTTAACATTTTTACGATATGTGTATGTGTGTGTGGACGTATGTGTGTGTGTGGGTGTGTACATGTGGGTATATATATATATATATAGCATGAGTATGAATCACTTGAAAGTATCATTCGCACACGAAACTGTGTCTGTCACATTGTCACTGTCACTTGAGTCTTGGCCCATCTACCGGGTCACCTAAAATTTTTACTAATAAATTTAGTTTATTTTTATAAAAGAAATAATAATTTTAGAACGTGTTTTACACATAAATTTGTGTATCAAATAAAACTATGTATTTGTATATTCCAGAATATACTGTTTATTTATTTGGATGAAGTGTAAAAATCAAAGAAATATTATTAATTAAAATAATACGCTTATTAAACGATAAATAATTAGGATTAAATATTAAAAAGATAATAAAAGTAACTAACACTATGATTAAATAATTATAAACACTAATTTAGGACTAAGAATATTATTAAATGCTTAATCACTAAGATTATTTATTTAAACAATATTTATATCACTATATTTATTTATATAACTACATTTATTTATGTTCACCACTCGGAGACTGTTTATTTATATCACCCTCTGTTCATTACTCCTTGCTACTATATCACAAACTATATCTCCGCTGTCGTTCGGACAGTATTTATAAAGCCCAGTGTCCTTCTGGAATCTTCTGACGCCACAATAATATTTAATACAATATATTTAGGTCACTAGTGTGATTAACACGTCTCAACGCGTATGGGTTATTCCGCCGCCGGGGTTACGTCATCGCTCGGGAATATTCTACCAGTAGCGGCGCCCGAATACTCTTTAGTCAGGGGCACACGTTACAATACATATTCGAGATCTTCTTTACCGATCACACTCGGTTTTAATTATAAACACTGCCGCCAGCCGCCCTGAGGTATATTGGCGTTACGTATTTGTTTATACTTTATACCCACAAAACTTTGTACTTTTGTTCTCTCAAAAAAAAGTTAAAGTGGATGCGGGTATTGCATTATCAATTGATTCTACAAAAGACTCAATTTTAAATGAAGTTCCATTTACCGATGATGAATCTGACAAAAATTCTTTCCAAGATGAGACTCAGTTAACATTTGAAGAATTGATAGAAAATCAAAACAAAAGTAATGATGAAAATAAATCATTAGAAACATCAATTTCTACTTCAGCGGATTAGCATATTTTATTATCATTTTTGTTATTATATTACCATCCGCCTACGCGCCTATATATGTACAGAGTGATCCAGAATGATCCAGGTGACTTGAAAAAGTTTTGATTATGATCAAAATTATCTTCCACGAAAAAAAAAATCTGATGTGGCCAGCACAATACCTTCCGTCAATCCTGTGTATTATGTATAAATTCCATACATAAATTTTCTTGCAAAAGATTATAAATTTCCAGTAATATTATTTCATGCAAATGGCACTTGACACTGACATCTTCTTCTTCTTTAGCTTTTCCCATTCGTTAGGGGTCGCTATTTTTTATTTTCTTCTTCCATTCATTTTTGTTTTGCGGGTCATCTTCACGTCAAAATTTTTCATTCAAAATTTCATTTTTTGGTATTTTATGATTCCTTTTCTCGGCAACTGAATTCCACACCCCTGATAATAAATAAACCACATGAAATAAGAAAATCATGAAATTTTGAATGAAAAATTATGACATTTGTCAGTTATGGACGTAATTATTAGCTGTCATTTTGACACGAGTCCACATTCGTATCTGCTTGCCAAAGTCAGTAAAGTCACGTCACTGCACGCGCCCTACACATAAAAGATAATATATTTCCAGTTAATTTTTTTTTATAAAACTATGCGATTTGCACTTGACACTAACATCTTCTTCTTCTTTTGTTTTTCCCATTTGTTAGGGGATCGCTATTTTTTATTTTCTTTTTCTACTAATTTTTGTTTTGCGTGTCGTCCTCATTCACTTCCTTTTCACTTCTTTCATCTTATATTTGGTCTTTCTATGTTTCTTCCACCTTCTGTTATAAGCTATTCATTCTTCCAATATACTCATCTCTCCTCACGACATGTTCAAACCAATGTAATCTCTCTTATATCTTTCTAGAAACGTTCAATACTACAGTTATTTCCCTTACTCTTTCATACATTTACTATTTATTGATACTGACATCTGTCAATTTGAATTACCTGAATATATTAGCAGTTTCCATGGTTAAGTTAGCATAGCTGGCTGAATTATAAAATTTATCATCTTTATAATTCTTTAACTCTATATCTGTCGAATATCAAATATAAAATGCAATCAAATCGTATAGAGAATAATATATTCTTTAAGTTATAATGACATTTAACTGAGTTTTTCATGAAAAACTATTAAAATCTTCAAATGAGGGTACTTCCGGTTGACCAATTATAACCAAAATCTAATCAAGTCTGCATATGGTTGTAAGGAAGAGGAATACGCAACAATTGTAATTTTTGGAATTCTAGTATTGGAGATATCGTGCACGAAAAGCGGTCCACACACACACACACACACACACACACACACACACACACACACACATACACACACACACACACACACACGAACACACACATACATATACAGACATCATCGTAAAAATAGTAAAATCGTATTGTAAAGACCCTAAAACGAGCTTATTCAATAAAAACTCACCACCGAATTTTTTGACCAAAGACAATACCTTCCTTACCTATATGTAACGGAAGGTAAAAACATCAATTTAACGACTACCGACATTTGGAAAAGTCAGCGGCGTTGCGTATTTTGAATTTTTTGACATACAGTTTGTTTTTATCTTTTAAAATATACTGTTATTTATTCAAATTGATAGGTTAGTGAAGAACATGACAAGTTTATTTTGGAAGCATATTTTCGTAATTAATTTAATTCTACTCTAAATATCTTGAATACTTTTATTTTCATCCCCTTTCAAAAATTCACTGTACACCAATGCAATCTGTCACTATTATTGAAAAACTATAATGTTTATTTTATTTTGTGCTTTCTTAATCGTATCTGTAATAAATTATATAATGTTATTAAGTAATTTGATTTTTATTGTAATTTAATTATGGCCTACTTAGATTTTTCACTGGTCCACCTTTGGCCCACCCAAAAAAATAATCCTAGTTTCGTCCCTGAATTGGGCCCATGGGTCTTATTCGCTGAAATTCGGGTGAGCGGGTGGTATTTTGGTTCCACCGATATTCCGAGCACTAGTTATTTCTGTACTCTAGTTTTCAAGTAAAATGGCCATAATATATTTATTTTCGGGTAGAATTTAATAGCTCTGTACTAAATACAACCTTGAGCAGAAAAAAAAATGTGTAGTAAAAAAATGAATTTTTGTGCAGTGTTCATTCATTCATTTTGTGCAATATAAAATTAATTTTGTGCTGTATAAAATTCGAAAGTGAACATTAAAGCTATTAAAGAAAAATACTTACCCAACCTAACTTAACCTAACAACGCTTTTAAAATAGTCTACTAATGAGACAACGAACTTTGTTCTAATCTAACTGACTGTTTCGTATCTTTTATATAAAGTGCGTTCAATGAAGCTATATAGCAAATCGAGCAAAGCGGAAGTAAAATGTGCTGAACGGCTTGCTAACTTAACATTTGCTCGTTTTGCTAGTAAGCAAAACAAGCGACTATTTTTTCGCTTGTTTTGCTGCATGTAAAAATATGGCGCACAAATTCAAATATCATTTGTAATATTGAATATATTTTCAATGGAAATTAATGAATTACCTAACAATAACATAAAATATTTGTACTTGATTTCACTTGCGTGGAATATCCTACTAAAATTAAATAATGCATGTAATTAATATCAATCAGAGTTTATTTTCTATTTATTATTTATCTGACACTGCATTCAATATATCAGTGTTATATTCTATGCAAAAATTCAATATTTCTCTGGTGCGTGGGCAAAAGAGTTGTTACGGTCTAAAATTGACTCTAGAACATTTTGCTCCAATATATTATTGCCCTAGATATACGTACCTTCCTGTCGTCTAAATCTAGTTTCCCTTGTCGTATTGTTCCTATTACTCTGTTCAGCATTCGTGTATCTTTGTATATTTATAGTGTTTCGTCCAATGAATTCTTTCTGCTGCTTCTCGTCTCCGTTTTTCTTTTTTGGTTGTAATTATACTTCAAGTGTTCCTATAGTGTCATTTATGTAAAATATGTTTCACTTCGAATCTGAAACTTACCTAAATCCCTTTTCTGGCTATTTTCGCCCTATTTCTAAATGTATTCAATATATTATTCTTTGGCGATCATACGAGGTTAAATTATTGTTTACTTGTTGGACATGTTACTATTTGTCGAGTTTACCAGTGGCGTGGAGCTTCGTTTTTTTCTTCACTGCATTTCTTCTTTTTATTTTGTTGTATTATGCGCCCTCTTGTTCCGGCAAAACTTTGGGGTGCCGGAAGAAGTTTTCAACCTGGAGGACTCTAGTATCTCACGCGGTGTGGACCGCACGTACCTTTTTTACGAGCGCATTTTGGCACATGGCTGCTGTTCGACGTAGATTTTTGGTATAGTTTTTTTTGTGTGTTGACGTAAAGTAGAGTGCTCGATTGTTGTCGTTTAGAGCCAATATTTGTTGGTGTCGCTATTGTGCGGATTTTGACAACGTCGGGGTGCTTTTGTTGACTGACCAGTGTTGGTGCCTTTCGGTGGTGTTTTTCGTGTGTGATCACGAGCACTGCATTTGGTTCCTGGAAGTCATCTCGCCATGGGCGGATTTGGCCACTCTACCGTGCCGTCATTCATTGTTTGGGACATCTACCACCGGGAGTTCTATCCGTCGACATCGCCTGACTCCGTAGCCCTACTGCACTGTGCGTGCTTCGTGAGATAAGTACTGTATTTTGTTTTTAACATCGTCTTTCTAGTTGTGCTTATTGTTGCGAGGAAGACCTAGAGTACATTCTAAATTTAGTGTGGCCTTGGAGGACTGTTAGTAATGTCCTCACTGTTAAGTTTATTTGACGCCTCCTTATTGTTGTTTTAGTAATATTATTTTTGTATTATTTAGAATTTATCGAGAATTTATTGAAGTTTTGTAGAGCGTCATTTATGGTTGAGTATTTTAGAGTTTAACTATCAATTGGTGCCCTCAGCTCCAGTTTTTTTTTTAATGTTTTATTTAACTGCAGTACCCATTGTAGTAACTTGTAATCTCGCGACGTCTACCGCGTCAACTGGCATGTTTGCCCACTTTATGAAATGGATCCACTTCGCATTGTTGTAGCTGCATTGTTGGTAGTCGAAACTGGGTTATGAGTTCAGGGTGTCACATTACCTTATACTTTAATTAATGATTCAATTCTACATTGTTGTACACTTCATAATTTCTTATCAACTTTGTTCATGCCTTCAGCACGTTTTAGCCTGCTTTTATTAAACTCTGTTTTACAAAATAATTAATTTCTTTTTGTTAACAACCCTCAGTCGTTTACAGGGACACACTGAATTACGGTAGGTACCATCACCTTTATATATCGTTGCCACCGTCCTTTTCGTAATTCTCCGGTTAAGAATTACGTGGCGCCCATTCAACCCCTTTCGGGGGTTGTCCACTTCATTTCAACCCGCTTCCGTCTCCACTGCTTAAAAGCTGGCGGCCGCACACCAAACCAGCTAGGGTGCGTAAGTGCATTCCAATCGCTCACGCAGCGGTTTGGCACGTCACAGAGTATAAGTACAAAAACTTCATTTCGCAGGAGATATGTATGAATGTTTAACGTGCCTTGTAAGATCATTGATAAGACTAAAAATAAAATAATAAATGATTATTGTTTGTAAAACGGCACAAGAACAAACATACACCATAATTTTGAAAAAAAATACATATTTTTAAAAAATAAGTGACTTATACTACTTTTATCTCAGGTACATACATTTAACAAATGACTTATACTAAATTAACCAACAAAGTACAACAAAACTGACATACTGGAACGAGAATGTGTAAAAACACGTGAAAACGCTTAAAATAAATATTCACAGACACCACTTACAAACTTTTAGATTATGTTGCTACATGTAAAATAGTACAAATGATAACTTGGAAATTTAATGCAGTGGTTCTAACAGTATAAGTACATATATATATATATATATATATATATATATATATATATATATATATATATATATATATATATATATATATATATATATATACTATTAAGACCAATTTTTAAAATCTCTGGTAAAAACAGTACAACTCCACATAGACTTAAAAGACCACATAACCTGACGGTCAAAACAAGCAAGCTTTACTTATACTGTTACAACCACACTAAAGATACTGAATTATTAAACCTAGTAACACAATTAGCTTGTTTTGACCAAAATTTGACTTGTACTCTTTTGCCCACGCACCAGAGATTTGAAAGTTTTCAATTTTCGTAACTCCAGTGACTGACAGTCATCTGACAGTTCGATCGTCGCAAAACAAGCAGAGCATTCAATGCATGCTCTAGCATATAGCAAATGCTTACATAGCATTTGCTAGATCCATTGAACGGTGTGTTCACATATAGTTTCCGAGATCCCAATGGTGAGCCTCGAAAAACGGACTTCTGTATGATATTTATGAAATATGACACAATTGTTATTGTTTTTTTTTAAATATCAATAAAAATAGGAAACAAAGATAATACAATTGATTAAAATACTCGGTATATAAACGTTAAATATGTACTTATAAACATCTTTATAAGTCACTCCTTATGTATATTTAATGATTTTTTTTAGGTCTAAATAACGATGGCATCTCAACAAATCACTAAAATTCAAGACGGTATCGTTGGAGTTATCGGCGGCAGAGATGTATATATTAGAGATTTAGTGTTACGTTCTTGTTCTGAAGAATCATTTGAAAAACTTTATCTACGGCAAGAATCCAAAGTGTTTAAGGGCAGGGAAGTGGACATCGTCAATCTGGAAAAATTACTTTTCGGAAATGATGCGATCAGAAAAGTCGTCATCTATGGCTTGCCAGGTTTCGGTAAAACGGAACTTTCTCTACAATTTGCAAAGTATTGTAAAGATTCTAAAAAAATAGACGAAGCCTTCTGGATTGATGCTGAAACTTCCGAGAATCTAAAAGAGCTTTGCACAACCTTGAAAAAAGCATACAATTTTTTTAAAAATAAACGGTGTTTGTTTATTTTCGACAACGGAGTTTCAAGAAGAAGTCTAGCGGAGTATGAACCACCGGAAGTTAAAAATTTCTTTTTATTGATAACAAGTCAAATAGCTGATTGGGGTGATGATATACAACAAATGCCACTGTATCCGTTGAAGTTGGATGCATCAATGGATGTTTTTAGAGAAATTTTGAAAGACAGATATCAACCAATCGAAGAAGAAGAATATACTAAAATGATAGAAAATGTAAGTAATGCGCCATTAGGCCTAATAGTTATAGCGGGACATCTGAGGTGTAAAAAGGATGCATGCAAACGCAAACAAACATGTTTCAATTTAAACCATTTTGCGAAAGAAATTTCAAAAACAACAATCTTAAATGAGGAAATTCACCATGCTCTGCGTAACCCGTACCAAAGGTCAATATATGCGGCGATGCGTATTTCTCTGGATAAAATGTTCAAAAAAAATTTTGCACAACCGAATATACGAAAACTAAATGCAAAACTATTAGGCATTTGTGCTTTTTTAAACCCGGAACACATTCGAATTAAAGATATTGAAGAAATTGCAGGAGCAACTGCAGAGTATGAATGTGTGTATTTATCGGAAATTTTTTCATTTATTGAATATAATAACGGCGCCATCAAAATTCATAGATTGTGTCAGAGAATATTGAAACTGTATTTTGATGAAATTAAAGAGGATTATTATAGCGTATGTATTTGTTGGCTACTCCGAAAAAAAGAATTTAGTTGGCATGCAGAAACAATTTTAATGGAAGCTGATGACAAGATAGATATTATAATTGATATTTTTCGAAAGAACGTCTCTGATAATTATTTTATAGAAAAATTATTACAACTTCTTGTAAAACATGGTTGTAAGAAATGTTGTGAAATAATTTTCCGGAAGGATGATGACATATTTTGTTGGAAAAAAAAGCCAAATGTGGATAATATGAAACTTCTTCATGTGGCTATTGAAAGCAATCAGGTAGATGTACTGAAGTTGCTTTTAAAGTACGGTGATTTAAACATTAAAGACAGCGAAGGCCGCACACCACTGCACTTAGCATCTTTAGTAGGGAATGTAAACATGGTGCAAATACTACTCGAGAACGGAGGAGATATGCATGCTCGAGACAGCGAAGACCGCACGCTACTACACTTCGCATCGACGTATGGGAATGTAGACATAGTGCAAATGCTAATGGAGAAAGGCGGAGATATGCATGCTCAAGACAAAAAAGGCCGTACACTACTGCACTACGCATCCATGTATGGGAATAAAGACTTAGTGCAAATACTAGTGGAAAAAGGAGATGTACATGCGCAAGATAGTGAAGGCTACACACCACTGAACTTAGCATCTCAAGAAGAAAATGTAGACATAATACGAATGTTGTTACAGAAAGGAGGAGATGTGAATGCTCAAGACAGCGAAAACCGCACATTATTGCACTTCGCATCCATGTATGGAGATAGAGACATAATGCGAATGCTGATGGAGAAAGGTGGAGACATGAATGCTCGAGACAGCGAAGATCGTACGCTACTGCACTTCGCATCCATTTATGGAAATGAAGACGTAGTGCGAATGTTACTCGAGAAAGGAGGAGATGTGCATGCTCGAGACAGAAAAGGCTGCACACCGCTACACTTGGCATCGCAACAAGAGAATGTAGATATAATGCGAATGTTAATTGAGAAAGGAGGAGATGTGTATGTTCGAGACAGTGAAGGCCATACACCACTATACTGGGCATCCGAAGTAAAGAATGTAGACATACTGCGACTGCTGATGGAGAAAGAAGGAAATGCATATGCTCGAGACAATGAAGGCTGAACAACACTGGATTTGGCAACTTTATTGGGACAAACACGCCATAAATAACGTACCAAAAATTACTCAATTTTACAACAAGCTCATTCTATATTTAAGGTATTTTTTAAATTTTCTTCAATTTAAGCATAGCATTATAACGGAATGTACTTTATAGTATTTTTATTGTAAAATAATACTTTCAGCTCAGAAATGAGATGCATATACAGACTAGAGTATAAAATTTAAAACGAATCATAGGGCTATAACATAGAAAACAGTTTTCTAGCTGCCAAAATTTTCTATAGTAATTTATAGAAAAATGAATTTGTGCATATTATAGAGGAAAAAACTATTTTTTTGACACCAAACACGTTACATTTCTGTTTCATATAAAACCACAATATAAATTTAAAAATTTAAATCTCAAAATTAGTAATTTTTACCTTCACTTTTAGGTAAGGAAGATATTATCTTTGGTCAAAAAATTTGATAGTGAGTTTCTAATGAATAAGTATGTTTTGGGGTTCCTAGAATACGAATTTACTATTTTTACAATGATGTCTGTATGTATGTGTGTGTGCGTGTGTATGTGTACCACGATTCCAAAAATTATAATTTCTTCGTATTCCTCGAGTTTAGATCCATATGCAGACGTATTTAGATTTTGTTTATAATTGGTTCACCGGAAGTACCCTCATTTGCAACTTTTAAGATTTGTTCTTGAAAAAGCGCAGTTAAATATCATTTATTCGCATTTAATTTTAAAGAATATATAATTCTCTATACGATTTCATTGCATTTTAAACTTCATATTCAATAGATATACAGGCTGTTTCATAATATATGCGCAGAACTTCAGGATGTGATAGCTCGTCCAAAAATATGAAAAAAAGTTTCTCATAATAAGCTATGTTTTGTGCGGAATTTTTTTTAAGTCATAATTGGTGAAGATTTTGAAGGGGTAGTGGGTGTTTTTCTCCCCAACTTCTACGCCACTGGAAAATGTACAGTTTTGAGCCGCCCATTTGAACCGCCAATGTTTTCTACACAAAAAAGGTACTCTTGGTCATAAGCTCTAAAGTTGACTGTTTTCGAGAAAAATCAACTTTATATTTTAAAATTTAAAGCCTACTTGATAAGAAGAAAACTAACGGCGGACATTTCCAACAATTAATTTGAGTATGATTTGTTATTTTTTTTTTTTAATTTTGCAATTATGAAGTTAACGTTTGATTTTGTTACTTGTTCTAACGTTTGAATAAATTTTGTTTAATTAGTAAAAAAAAAAATTATTTCAAAAAATTGACCATGTTTTTCAACATAAAAGTTGTTTTTTCTCGAAAACGGTCAACTTTAGAGCTTATGACCAAGAGTACTTTTTTCATATTTTTGGACGAGCTATCACATCCTGAAGTGTTCTGCGCATATATTATGAAACACCCTGTAGAGTTAAAGGATTATAAAGATATTAAATTTCATGAATTAGCCAGCTATGTTAACCATGGAAACTGCTAATATATTCAGATAATTCAAAGACGAGGATGTTGAGATTGATGTTGGGGAAGACACGGAAAGATAAGGTAAGGAATGAAAGGATAAGGGAAATGGATCGAGTGACAAAGTATCTAGAAAGATACAAGAGAGGCAATTTCATTGATTTTAACATATCATGAGGAGAAATGAAGAATATATTGGAAGAATAATGAATAGCTTATTAATAGGAGGTAGAAGAAACTGAAGAAGACCAAAGATAAGATGGAAGGACTGTATTGCGGAAGACTTGAGAGAAAAGGAACTAAACGAGGACGACACGCAAAACAGTAATGAGTGGAAGAAGAAAATAAGAAATGGCGACCCCTAACGAATGGGAAAAGCTAAAGAAGAAGATGTCATTGTCAAGTGCAATTTCCATAGTTTGTTTATGAAATAATTTTACTGGAAATTTGGAATCTTTTGCAAGAAAAATTATGTCTGGAATTTGTAAATAATACAAGGTAATATGCTGGCCACATCTGATTTTTTCTCTATAATATGCACTAATTTTTTTTTTCTATAAAATAATATAGAAACTTTTGGCAACTAAAAAACTGTTTTTCCATGTTGCAATACTATGACCCGTTTTAAAATATACACCTGTACAATACTGAAATCTGTGTGACTGCGCATATACCGGGTGGCTATTAAAAAAGAATCCTGTTTGAAACTCCATAACACCGAAGTGCATTGAGATATAAATTTAATTTTTTTATCTCTTCCAGGCAAAGGGTTGAAAGGTATTTCTAACAAATTTCAAACATTTATTGGGATCCCCAGGATGCAACATCAGCGGAATTTTAGGGAACTAAATTAATGACGACCAGTTGGACATGTCAAAAATGTAAACGTCAAGAACCATAGTTTCGTTTAACAAAAAAATAAGTTTTTTTTTTACACTTTGATTTTACAATTTTATTTGAAAATGTATGAAAAATAAGGGAATTAAAGAAAATGAACATAATTACATTAAAAAATGCTGTATTAAAGGTACAGTAAAAAAATCCATAATTTTTGGCAAAGAAGTAAAAGTTGAAATATATGAAAAAGAAATTTAAATATATTGGAAAACTCTAATCTGATAAAGAAATAGGCCTGTTCTTTGCATTACACAAAAAATGATTATAATATAATTTTTCAGAAATGTTGTTTTAATACAACTATTGATAAATAAAATTTATATAGTCTCATTGATTTTGCTAGTATTTGTCAATGTAGACAGCAGTTCCAAGTCAGAATTGTCGTAAATCGAGATATGTCAGAAATTGTAATTAATCCCGAATTTATAAATTGTTGCCCCTCAATTATGTTTCTTGATTAAGGTAGTTATTGTTGAATTTTTCTGTGTGGAAGTCAAATATTCTACTGAAGAAATTGTACTACGTAAAATAATCTTTTATTTTACAAAAACACATAACATGAAAAATATTCAAACTGACATCTCAAAAAATCAATCAATCCATCAAAGTAAAAAGAACAGGTGAAACAATATTCAAGGATTGCTTCTCTTTACTGACGAAAAGCTAAAGAAAAAGTCCATATTCAACACTTCCCCGTCTTCTTAACTTTTTCTACTTATTTGTATTAAGTCCAATATTGTAGACTAGAGTCTTCAACCGCGGTCCATGCAGAGGCTTCGTAAGCATGTCAGCCAACTGATCTTCCGTAGATACTTTCTCGACGTTTAAAATTCCTTCTGTGACACATTCACGAATAAATAAATGCCTCAGTGCAGTGTGTTTGGTCCTCTGATGATATTCAGGGTTTTGGCCAAGACGAATGGCAGCTTCGTTATCCACTCGGACAATTGGCAACTTCTGAAGTTCCACCATGCTTTCTAGTAGTCTCTTCAGCCATACTACATCTCTTGCAGCCTCGCTTACAGCCACAATCTCTGCGCCAGTTGTGGCTAACATCACCGAAGTCTGACGTTGACTTAGCCAGGATATAGCTGCCCCTGCATAAAGTGTAATTACGCCAGTTGTTGAGCGACCAGTTTGTTTGTCTCCAGCAAAATCTGCGTCGCTGTAGCTTTCCAAAATACCAGATTTATGCCTAGGCTTGTAGACTAAGGCGTAGTCTTGAGTTCCCTTTAAGTAGCGAAAGATTCTCTTAACTCTGCACCAATCATTGTACGTCGGGTTCTCAAGTGTTCTCGATGCCACACCAACAGCGTATGCGATGTCTGGTCTTGTACTGGTCATAAGATACATCAGTGCTCCCACAGCTACTCGGTAAGGGTATCCCGATCTTCATCAAATAAATTCTTGGCTTCCTCAGCTACGTCACTTGTAATCGGAGTAGGTGCAGGATTGCAATCCGCCATGTTAAATCGCTGAAGTATCTTGGCAATATAGCCTGCTTGTCCAATCCCAATAGACCCATCATTACGCTGTTGAATTTCCAGTCCCAGAAAATAATTAGCTGGTTTAACTGTTATCTTGAACTCTAGTTTTAATTCGTCTATAAACTGTCTCGCATCTTCTTCATTACTGGTTGCGACTAGTCCATCGTCTACATATAGTGCCAAAACAGTCTTTCAGTAGCCCTCTCGACGAATGAACAAGCATGGGTAGTCATCGCTTTTTACCAAACCAAGTTTGGCAAGAAAATCTCCGAATCTTCTGTTCCAGCACCGCGGAGCTCCGATTGAGTCTGCATACCAGATCAGTCCCATCTTCATAGCCCTGTGGTTGCACCATAAAATTTCCTCATCCAAATTACCATAGAGGAAGGCGGTAGAAACATCAAACTGTGTTAACTTCATTCCTTCACTTGCTGCCATGGCAATTAGATTTCTTATAGTAGGTGCCTTTGCAACTGGACTGAATGTCTGATTGTATTCCAATCCTTTGCGTTGTGAAAACCCTTTGATAACCAATCTTGCCTTGTATCCATCAACTGACCCATCAGGATGCGTTTTTACCTTGAAGACCCATTTACTCTTGATGGCTTTGCGACCCTTTGGTAGCTTCATTAATGTCCAAGTCAAATTCTCCAACAATGACTTGAACTCAGCATCCATTGCCGCTATCCATTGAGCTCGATTGGATGAACTGACAGCTTCCTGAAACGACTCAGGATCTTGGACCTCTGGAAAAACTGCCATCACATAATCTCCCTTTAATCGTGCAGGTTATTGAAGCTTTGAACGGTCTCTTAATTGTCGACCAATTCCTACAGGATCTAACGGTTCAGGACTCTGTACTTCCCAAGCTTCCCCAGATTTTGATCCCTCATCATCGACATTTTGGTCTTCGATTTCATGGATTGACTCCATCGTTGGCTCAAAGCTGACAGGCGACTCGATTATAACTTCTTCTTGAAAGATAACATCTCTAGACCGGATAAGTTTTGATCCTTCCTTTGACCATAATCTATACCCATCATCACCATCATAGCCCATAAGAACACATTTTACTGCCTTTTTGTCCATTTTCCGTCTTTTCTTTTTAGGAATATGGGCGTAACAGACAGTACCAATCACACAAAGGTGTTTCGTTGACGGTTTGTGGCCGAACCATACTTCAAATGGCGTCTTTTCTGCAACCATTGATTTTGTAGTACGATTCAATACATATCCGGCAGTGTTCACCATTTCAGCCCAAAGACCTTGAGTAAGACTTCCGTGAGCGTATAACATCGACCTCGCTGTTTCTACGATAGTACGGTTTTCTCGTTCCGCACATCCGTTCTGTTCCGGAGTATAGGACATTGTGATTCGCTGTTGTATCCCAAATTGATTTTGATTTCGTTGTACTTCGGCATTGAGAAACTCTCCGCCTCCATCACACCTCAGTTCCTTGACTGTATGACCAGTTGTTTTTGCTTCAATAAGGAACTGCTGAACTTTCTCTGGAACTTCCGACTTGTTCTTCATGAAGTAGACAGTACGATATCTTGAAAAGTCATCTTTGAACAATACAAAATACCTTGATCCACCGGTTGAGCTTTTAAATGATCCATACACATCCGCGTGGATCAGTTGGCCTGGTTGCGATGCTCGATAAGCAGTACGATCACCAAATTTCAGTCGGTGGCTCTTGACGTATACACAGCCTTCACAGAATTCTCCATCTCCAGGAAATCGAATGCCATATTCACATTCCACGAATTTCTGAACATGTTTCTTATTCTGGTGGCCCAGTCGTTCATGCCACAACTGTAGTTGGTTTCCACTTAATATTGCATTGACCTCCATTCGTCTTTTGTTAGGTTTGCGAACTCGAAGTGCTAGTTTATAAAGGCCACCATCTTTCTTTCTATATCCATACAATAGAGGATTCCCCGATGAGTCTTGCAGGCACCCTGCAAGACTCATGTGCACCACATTTCGGAAGTGGATTCAAATTTGCTTCCTTTGATCAAATCTTGAGCCGCAAGTATTGAGAACAAAAGAATTACTCTTGATCCCAGGAACATACCACACGTTGCTCAGAGTGGCTGCTTCCCATTTCCCATAAATGTAAACTTCTATCTCAATGGATCCCTTGCCTATGGCTGATTCGCTATTCCCAAAAGCGGTAGAAACCCCATTTTGTTCATGAAACTTCGTAAAATTAGTGAATCATTCTCTGACTCGTGACGTGACTTGTGGCACCATTGTCTGTGTACCAACTTTCATCATCTGACTGTATTCTTCCAGTAGCATCTACTAAAGATACCGTAGCAAACATCTTCTCTGAAACATTTACAGATTTCTTCCTGTCACTAGTATCCTTTTTCGTCTCCGCCCCCTTTTTGGAAATCATCAAAAAATCCGGTTTCCCATCCATAATCTACTTTTTACAATTGCGGACGAAGTGTCCCTTCACCTTACAGTAGTGACATTCGTAATTCTTCAATTTTCCTTTAGATTGTCCACGGTAAACTGGTAATGTTGTTAGCTTTGAATCTGTCTTCGTCAACAATGCCTCCTGTTCAACTCGACTATCTCTCGCTACTAATGAACGTTCATATGCTCAGAGTTGTGTCGTTAAATTGTCAACAGTCCGTTCGGCTTTACTAAGCAACATCCAACTTGATTTAAAAGAAAAATATTCTTCACCAAGCGTATCTAAAATTTTGCATATTAAAAATAAATCTGGTAACTTCGTTGCTTCTGTTGATGTTGCAATTTCACATTGTAAGTCTGTAAAAATTGTCTTCAACTCGGAGATCATGAAAGCCATATTCTGGCCCGATGCGGCCGTATACCCAAAAAACTGCATACACAGGTATAAGCCTTATCCTCCGACATGCCATCAAACAGTCTGTGTAATTCTAACCAGATGTCAAGTGCGTTGGTAAATCTCATCACTTGACGTAAAATCTCTTCTGTCATACTGTTGGTTAATATCATCATAGCATTATTCTCTCCCTTGGAAAATGCTAATAATTTGGTGTCATACTCTTCTAATGCTTTCGCAGTCGCTCCTTGCTGTGGCTTCATTGGCCTGACAAGTTTCTTTTCAACAACTTCAAGGGCGCCTTCGTGCATTCTTAGCAGTATAGTTATTCTAAATTTCCATGTAGCCCAGTTCTCCTTTCCTTCTAATTGTTTAATGTTCCATTTAGATTCCATAATGACTAAGAACAGCCAATGTGAGTCACCAAATAAAACTAATTTCTTAATAGAATCGTTTTGGACCCATAACCTGTTGAATTTTTCTGTGTGGAAATCAAACATTCTACTGAAGAAATTGTACTACGTAAAATAATCTTATATTTTACAAAAATACATAACATGAAAAATATAGGTGCATTTCAATAGCCCCCCCACATCATTTTTTTAAAGATGTTTTTTCGTAAGTAAATTGTGCTAGGTTTGTGCTGAATTGTGCTGTATAATAAAAGTTTTGTGCTGGTCTCGTTCGACTCAAAATAAATTATTAAATTGGAGGGGCTAGTGAAACACTGAGCCCCCCCACATAATATTTTAAAAGATTTTTTTTCATGAGTAAAGTGTGCTAGTTTTGTGCTGAATTGTGCTGTATAATAAAAGTTTTGTGCTGGTCCCGTTCGACTCAAAATAAATTATTGAATTGGAGGGGCTAGTGAAATACTGAGCCCCCCCACACAATATTTTAAAAGATTTTTTTTCATGAGTAAAGTGTGCTAGTTTTGTGCTGAATTGTGCTGTATAATAAAAGTTTTGTGCTGGTCTAGTTCGGCTTAAAATAAACAATAAAATTGGAGGGGCTAGTGAAATGCTTAGCCCCCCTACATAATATTTTTATAGATTTTTGTTCACTACGAAATTGTGCTAGTTTTGGGCTGTGTTGTGCTATGTACTAAAAGTTTTGTGCCGGCCGCGTTCGGCTTAAAATAAATAATTAAATTGGAGGGGCTATTGAAATGCTTAGCCCCTCCACATAATATTTTGAAAGATTTTTTTCATGAGTAACTTGTGCTAATTTTGTGCTAAATTGTGCTGTATACTAAACGTTTTGTGCTGGTCGCATTGGGCTCAAATTATAATTTAAAATGCAAAGTACTACAAGAATGTTTTTTAACCCAATACACGAAGATAACTTCTGTTATGGAAATGTTCTTTCGATAATGGAAATTATTAAATGCAGCTTTAAAAATGGGATATCTACTGATATTTCAATTGAACAATATCCCAACTTTAAATCATATTATTAGTATTTTGCAGTAATTGATTGATTGATGGATTGGTCCGATGTATCAGGGTTTGACCATCTGGTAATGTTTCTAGGGTAACTGCCACCCAATATTTATAATTTTTTTCCAGCGTTTCTTTGTTTACTTTCATATGTGTTGTCCACCCGGTGTAGCCCTTTGTCCCTTGTTACTTATATTTTGGCGACGCCTGATAGTTTTATGGTAGTCAAGTTAATTGGAATGGTAATAGATGAGAACATGAGAAATTAAATTTACGAAATAAAATTAAATTTTTTGCATAATAAATTATAGAGCGAACTAAACAAAAGTTGCATACCATACTAACAATATAAATTAAAAAGAAAATGTCTAAGAGAAATTATACAGGCAACATTTTTATTAAAGCTATTTAATTTTGGAAGATCATTTTAAATTAAATTTTTACCGTACTATTTTCATTAGAACAAAATTTTACCAAATTTGTGTTTGATATTTGAATTTTTAATACAGTTATTTAATATTTTGGCTGAAGATTTTAAATTCGCACCATACGTTATTTGCTGAGTAATGTGTCGAGTTAGTGTATTCCTATCGGAGACTTATATGAAGCGTATTTTCGTAAATTATTGTTTACTTATACAAACATGCTTTTTTACTACATGCACGAAGATAACTTCTGTTACGAAAGTGTATATTGTAATAATATATCATCAGAGTGAACTTAGCAGTAGATTCGCAGTAGCGGATTTGGCCGAAAAATATTGTTGGACAACCCTGATGTTCATTAACGTTCGCCTGCCTTTCGTTGACGATCGCAGCCGTTCGTGTAAATTTATTTCAATAAAATCAAAAAATATGTTAAATATCTAATTCAGTAAGTAAATTGTCATTTGGTATATTAAATCAGGAACCCAGGGTACATAATAATAATAACAGTTTGAAAATATACACTTTAAGAAATATTACTGGCTCATCATTAGCCTGAAAAGAACACGGACAGAATGAATCATTTGCAAAATGATTGTTGCATTAATAAAAAAATACAAAAATATCGGTTGGTTAAATAATTCAGAGGAATAAGGTACGTTATAATAAAACTGAAAATTTATACCTCAACAGGCATTGTTTGTTCATAGTTATCCTGAAAGAGATACGGACAGAATAAATCATTTTCAAAATGATTGTCACATTAATAAACAATACAAAAAATATCATTTGCTTAAATAATTCAGGGGAACAGGATACATAAACACAATAAAACTTTGAAATTTTATATCTTAAAAGATATAATTGGCTCATAGATATCCTGAAAAGGATACGAACGGAATAAAACATTTACAAAATGATTGTTACGTTAATAAACAATACAAAAATAATTCAGGGGAACAGGGTACGTAATAATAATAAAACTTTGAAAATTTATATCTTAACAGATACTATTGGCTCATAGTTATCCTGAAAAGAATACGGACAGAACTAATAACTTTTCAGCAAAACTATGAGCCAATAACATCTGTTAAGATATAAATTATCAAAGTTTTATTATTATTATTGTTATTATTATTATTATTATTATTAATGTGCTCTGTTCGCCTGAATTATTTAACCAACTGATATTTTTTGTATTGTTTATTAATGTAACAATCATTTCGTAAGTGATACGTTCTGTCCGTATCCTTTTCAAGATAACTATGAGCCAATAATATCTGTTAAGATATAAATTTTCAAAATTTTATTTTTATTACGTACCCTGTTCCCGTGAATCCAAACTAAATATAAAAAAATTGTATTGTTTATTAATGTAACAATAATTTTGTAAATATTTTATTCTGTCCGTATCCTCTTCAGGATAACTATGAACTAATAATATCCGTTAAGATATAAATTTTCAGTTTTATTGTTATTACGTAACCTGTTCCCCTAAATTATTTAACCAGCTGATATTTTTTGTATTGTATATTAATGTAAAAATCATTTCCTAAGTGATTCGTTCTGTCCGTATCCTTTTCAGGATCACAATGAGCCAATAATATCTGTAAATTTTCAAAGTTTTATTGTAATTGTTAATGTAACAATCATTTTGTTTGTATCCTTTTCGGGCTAATGATGAGCTAGTAATATTTGTTAAGATGTATATTTTCAATCTGTTATTGTTATTATGTTCCCTGGGTCCCTGATATAGCAAATGATTTACTGTACTTACTAAATTAGATATTTAACGTGTTTCTTATTTTTCTTTGATTTTATTAAAATAAACCTAAATGAACGGCAGCGATCGAAAACGAACGGCAGCGAACGTCAACGAACGTCAAGGTTGTCTAACGCTATATTTTGTTGGAATCCACTCCTGCGAATCTGCTGCTAAGTTCACTCTGATTAATATGTCCATTTCTAAAGTACTATTTTCATTAGATTTTGCCAAATTTGTGAGTTCATGTGATAAAAATGTTCGTAAACGATTGCTTACTTTTTTAAGTTTTTGATAATTAGGAATTAATAATTTGAAAAGTAGCATTTTGGTTATTTTCTCTATTGCTAAAATTCTACTTTCATAATAAAAGCCATGAATTGGTAATTTTACCAATATTTGCGTGTTTTAGCAGTAACGGAGAAACGCGTGGCAAAATTGACATATTCAAATCACGATAACGAACATTGAAGCTTGAAAGATCAGAGTTTATTTATGGCTTGAATTATATTGGCTTGATTTTTTAAGGAATGGTAAAAATTCAGTTTAAGTGTCACAATTTTTAATATCAACAAAGGATATCTACTTAAATAAAGAGCATTCTAAATTGTTGAAAATGACGTGTGTGGAATAATCATTGGAATAAAATTTTAACAAATATTTATTCAAAGTAATGCAGTATAATAATACATTTGGCAATATTGTTTTCTATAGCAGTTGACTGTAATGAGACTTTTTAAGAGCAGTAAAATTATGGTATATCCAAAGGAAATACTACATACAGTAAATAAATTAGGTTTGATAAACTACCCATCTTAATTTTGCATGAGAATTAATGTAAATTACTTAACTTAGTAAAGTTATAACGTAATTAGGAGGAATAATGGAAGAAACACATTTTTAATAAATAGGCCTTATTTTTGTCAAAATTAATGTGTACCACTTTACCACAAAAACTTTTTATTTAATTAATATGTTTATCTTGTTATTGTATGCTCCAAACTCCAATAAAGCATATTTATTAATAAGGAGGTGCATTGCGATAATATTAATATTCAATATTTATTTTTTTAAATAATAATACAAAAATAATTTCATTTACGAATGAAAAATATCATAAACATTATTGTAATTACTAATAAATGTAGTGTTTTATATACATACATACATATGTCCAGATTTAACTTAGAAAAATACAAAACTGAAATATAATAAAAAAAAATTATAATGTATAACTAATAAGTGAGGAATGATACGTGAATTTAATAAATAATTCATTTTCTTTTCCTGTAAGTCGTCGTAAATTTCCCATTTGTTGTTTAGTCGTAAACAATATGCTTGAAAATGTCCTATGGATTTGTGATCAGTACTTTGATTATCTCCAGAATATCCTATAACTCCTCGAAGTACGTAGCAAACATTAAAAACACGTATATTTGTTTCTATATCTTGAAGCTTTACACTTGATATATGACCAAGATTAGATATTTCTATAAAAAGATATCTTGTATTAAATAATGTGTCGGTATTTTTATTGGAATTACAAATCTCATTAAATTTTTCATTTATTTCGGTGCATTTTGTACTTTTCAATTCCTCTGTATAATTTATAACTGATTCATTAATTTTTAAAAAGTTTTTGTTATTTAGTAGAACAACGGCATGATTTTTTGTTCTTTTTTTAAACTGAGAACATAATTTATTTGAACAGTGAACAATTCTTGAACACGAATAATCTAGTACTTTATGTTCTGTTAATTTCTCTAACAATCCAGTTACTGTACATACACTTGAGATTAAATTTACGTTATTTGGCAGTTTATTACTATCAAATAAATTTCTTAAAATGTCGATCCGTGTTCTGTAAGTTTGTAAATTAATTGTGTTTGTTAATTTTTTTATAAGTTTGTAAAATGAATATGTTAGATTGGATACACTGGAGTCAATACAAACCGAATCGACCATATCTTTAAAATCTGGACTATCACAGTAAGCCGATGTTAAAATTTGTACAAGTGAATCGAAAGCGCAAGTATTGTTTGCAAGAAATTTTTTTGAATCTAGTTTAACAGGTTTAAGTTTAGTGGAATTGCCATTTTTTAAAAGATATATTGGTAGTACTTTTATGTTAGTACTTAGATCAATATCTTGCCACTCAATATTGGGTTCTAAATACGAAGTTCGCGGTCTTTTAACTGGAGTAATTGCCTGTCCTCTCCAATTTTCAACTTCGCACATTTCTCGAATTACGATTTTTTCAAAATTATTTTTTTTAACACATGTCATGCACGCCCGGTTTTGGCCATAGCCTTCTTCAGAATTAAATAAAGTCTGGGAACAACCATCTAAATTATGAATCGGGATATTGCAGTAGTAACATTTGTGCTGACTATCAGCATCAGGATAGTTACCAAGTAAACAAGCTGCACATGTATTATTACTAACCATATTTTCGGAATTTGGTGTATTAGTCGTTAGAGTTTCATTAGTATTTACATTTGTTTTTAAGTTTGATGCTGTATTCATAATTTGAGGAATATTTGCTACACGTTTTGATTGGATGGTGGATAAATTTTGTGCGGCAGCAGCAGCAAGTTTCATTGTACCATTTAATGAAAGAATGTGATGGCACAAGAATTCATCGACTCTAATTGGCAACTGTTTGTTACAAAATATTCTATTTTTAATGTCATTAAAAGAGCTTTCAACAGGAGCACTACTTCCAGTGAGAGAAACAGATTTTTTAAAATAAGGCAACATAATGGCTGAGCACAGCGGCAATAATTTAATTAATCGTAAAATATTATCCACTATTTCTGGGAGATATTGCATGTTATCGCGATTTCCTTCAGATATTTTAGTCTTTACTTCTGTTACTAGCGATTTACCCCAACTACCAAACTCATTATTATTTGTATCATTTAGTTCTTGCTCGTCTTCATTAATACCATTTTGGTATTCTTGAATAATATCTTCCATAAAAAAAACTCTGAGAACCATATGAAATTATATCTCTTAAAAACAATTTTTTTTCTTCGCATTCTGTCATTTTAGTTGCATTACTTATTTCATTTCCTTCCGTTTTACTTAGAGCCTCGGTTAAAACTGCAGTTAAAATTTTCTCAGCAATACTAATATTATGTGCTTGTAAAACTTGCCCAAGACTCCGTATGTAAAATTGACGAATTCTTCGATTTTTTTCTTTTAAACAATTCCATCCTGAAATTAAATGTATCACGTGCGCGACATCACAACGGATATATGAATTTGTAAATGATTGATTACCGTTATAAAATAGTAATTGAAAACACGAGTTGATATATTGAGTAAGACTTCGAGAATGTGTAAATATTCGAACTAAACTTGACAGTAAAGCAATAGACATATCAGCTACCACTTCATCAGGAATAATAGCTCCGTCTTTAATCCAAAATGCAAGCCAGTGATATATACTATCCGAGTCATGACGCTCTGACAGCATATTGCAAACTGAATATAGTTTCTTACTAATAGTATCGTGAACAGTAATATTGTACAAAAAAATATGTCCAGATTTTAATGAAAATGGTCGATCTAATTTTTTAACAATTCCCCCAGTAGCATCTACACTTATTTTTGAACAAATTGCATTTTCACAATAACTTCGATAAACGTGAATCTGTGCAGTAGTCCAGTAATGCACAAAAAAATTATCCAGTCCTATGTCTTTTATGGCGCAATTATATGGTTGGTTATATTTTGCCTGCAAAATAGCCATAATTGGATCTTTATGTAACCGAGTTTTAGATAATGCTCTTGACTTTGCTATTCTTAAAGCATTTGCTGAAACAAGATGACTTGGTTCGCAATCGCCAAAAACCATTAAATCATTCGCTTTTAGTTTTCGAAACGAGCTAGCCGATGGTTGAGTAGACAGTAAGGTGTTAACAAATTCATCACGTATTTTTCCTCTCAAATATCGCTTGTTTCTTCCACAATGTTTAGTTCTGTAATTGCCATAATAAATACAATTCAATATGGGTCTTTCATCAGTCAATGGTTTATGGGGCAAACTGCCTTCAAATATAGAGAGACATTCTTTACATTTCCCTATTATATTTAAGTACTTATTTCCATCTTCATAAATTTTTACTCTTTTAAATGATATCGCACATGGTAGTTTGGTGTGATCCCAAAAATGTGAAGATATAATGTGGGTCCATTCATAACTGGGCAGAGTTACATAATTTCTTGAATTAAATTTCCCACGGCGATACGTCTTAATTTCAGGCTCTAATTTGCCCCATTCTTGAATAGATAATGTTATAGTAAATTTTAAAATTTCAGACTAATGCGTTAGACGATGAGGACGACTCAGATGATTTACTACAAGTACTATTATCATTATCATAGTCTATGAAATTTATGTCACTGTCGAGGTCACTGTTCTGATCATCTTTTTTTGTACACGGTAATTCTAATATTTCTTGAACATTATACCTGTTTAATAATACAATTGTATATATAGCCTTGGCTAACATAGAGAAATTCATTTCTTTTCTAATTTCTTCCCAAACTGAATTTGATGGCACTGCTATTTTGTTATCAACGCATATACATGATTTATATTTATGTAGAATACTTATAAATTCCTCCCTTGGTAATTTAGGTCTCGGCATTTTTCCTAAAATATATTTTGAGTATGTTAAATACATAATGAGGTCTTCCACAAAAAAAACTTGTACTTTTTTATAAATAATTATTGAAGATTAGCTAATTTTAAACACTTTTGACTAAAAAAATTGTAAAAATATAAAACTTTTCATTCAAAATTTTAATAAAATAAATTCGCGGTGTTAAATGTAACGTCAGAACTGCAGAAATGTGTATAGTCACAAAAAGCGAACATAAACATATTTTTATTATTATATATTTATTTTTATGCTTAAATTCAAGTCAATATATGCCTATACAGGTTGTTCCATTTAAGTGTGCCACCATTGCTATCTCGAGAGCTATAAGAGCTACGAGGTTGGTTAAATTAGCAAAGAACCACCATTTTACAAGCCTATTAGAATGAGCAAAAAAATTTTTTTTTCGACCAGTGGTTCTCAAAATACGGGACACAACTTTCTTATTTTAAATGAGAACATTTTTTTTAGCTGATTCGATAGATTATTTTTTTCTGAATTCAACGGTATGAAAATATAACAAAATAACTGAGAAAAATGCATGTTAAATTTATGTGTATTTCATTTATATCTGGCTGGAACAAGAGTGTTATGGATAGAAAACAATTTTGCTCATTGTAATAGTCTTGTAAAATGGTGGTTCTTTGCTAATTTAACCAACCTCGTAGCTCTTATAGTTCTCGAGATAACAATGGTGGCACACTTAAATGGAACACCCTGTATACTATAATAGAATGTATAAAATACTTATTTCATTTAATTAATTATAAATACGAAATATCTCAAGACATGTGACAGTTGTAATTTGCAAGGAGGAAGTACTTTAACAGAACATGAATCTACACATCATAACATAACCTAAAAACTTGTATTAAATTTAAAATAAAATATTTCTAAAATCTGTGTAGTTTTGAGATATTTAACAAATGATAAATTAATTCGTTAACTCAATTTTTCAAGACAAAAATAAAATTAAAAATAGTGGAAGACCCCATTATGTGTGCACAAATTTTAATAACAATCAACTTTAAACATTAATGCATACTTTAGAATACATTTCAACAAAAAATAGAAAATGTAACAATAAAACCTTGTAATTAATAAACACAATCGAAAAATAAAATTTTAGATAAAATTCGTAGATAAAAGTTAAAAAAACACAATTTTAGTAATACTACAAAGCAAATTTGAGCATATTATTTATTGACTCCTGCACTACCTACTTTTTGTATGAAATGCACGTCACATGGGCATAATACGACCTAAACATCTGAACCATCTGAACATAGGTTAACTCCTAAATTTGGGGTTCCCTAGATTCAACTTTAGTTCTAACCTTACAACTACTTTTTTCCTAATAAGTACTTATTATGATGATATTATGGGTAACTCACCTTTATCAAATCAAATTTATTTATATATTTTTAATTCTCTCCTTTGGATATCTCACATTTTTACAACTCCCGAATTTAAAATGATCTTCCAAAATTAAATAGCTTTAATAAAAATTTTGCCTGTATAATTTCTCTTAGACATTTTCTTTTTAATTTATATTGTTAGAATGGTATGCAACTTTTGTCAAGAAAAAAATCTATAAAATATTATGTAGGGGGGCTAAGCATTTCAATGGTCCCTCCAATTTAATTGATTATTTTAAGCCGAACTCGACCAGCACAAAACATTTATTATACAGCACAATACAGCACAAAACTAGCACAATTAACTCATGAAAAAAAATCCTAAAAAATATTATGTGGGGAGGCTGAGCATTTCACTAGCCCCTCCAATTTTATTGTTTATTTTAAGCCGAACTAGACCAGCACAAAACTTTTATTATACAGCACAATTCAGCACAAAACTAGCACACTTTACTCATGAAACAAAATCTTTTAAAATATTATGTGGGGGGGCTCAGTGTTTCACTAGCCCCTCCAATTTAATAATTTATTTTGAGTCGAACGAGACCAGCACAAAACTTTTATTATACAGCACAATTCAGCACAAAACTAGCACACTTTACTCATGAAAAAAAATCTTTTAAAATATTATGTGGGGGGGCTCAGTGTTTCACTAGCCCCTCCAATTTAATAATTTATTTTGAGTCGAACGAGGCCAGCACAAAACTTTTATTATACAGCACAATTCAGCACAAACCTAGCACAATTTACTTACGAAAAAACATCTTTAAAAAAATGATGTGGGGGGGCTACTGAAATGCACCTGAAAAATATTCCAACTGACATCTCAAAAAATCAATCAATCAATCAATCAAAGTAAAAAGAACAAGTGAAACAATATTCAAGGATTGCTTCTTTTTAGTGATGTAAAGCTAAAGAAAAAGTCCATATTCTACAGTTATATCGTGAAACCATTTTACCCAGAATTGAAATTTTAAGTACATCTCAACTGAAGTATAATCTATCTGCTCTCCAAGTTTCAAAACAATTGACCGTGCGGTACCTGAGATATTTGCAATTAAATTTGGCCTTTTTAACACGTGAAGAATAGGAAATGGCAAAATAAACACAACATTTTAAATTATAACTTTTATATCCATACCGACATTTAATCGAAAAATAGTATGAGAAAACTAATTAACGGATTTTATGTAAAAAAATTAAAATTATTTACCATCCAGATTTAATTTTATTGCATCTAGAAAATTATAATCTGAAGATACGATAAATAGGCAGAATTATACTTGACAACCATGTACAAGCGTTCCAGTTGGAGTATCACTTAAGTTAACACCCGCTTGGTATTAGCGAATAAGAGGTGATCTTTGGTTAAAGGAATTTCAGACATACATTCGAAGGAAATATTTTTTAAATTGGTATTTTACGTGAAAAGCATGAAAACTTTAAACAGTATAATACTACTTTTGTAAATTTAATAAAGAAATATATGAATTTGTTTTGCAGTTTCCATTTGTAGTTTAGAATTAGTATTATATCTCAAAATATCTTATTACTTTTATACCCGAATGTACCAATAAATGTCTAGGTGCGACGTTGCCACAGTTATTCTCCAACATTCATACTGTAGTGTGAGTACATTGAAATACGACACTTGTGTATGTGTTAGTGCGAGGGGTACAGTTAAAAAAAATTCTACGGAAAAATAAAGAAAATTAATCTGTTACAGTGTTTGATATTAGCTTTTAACTATTTTGATGCAATCTGTGTATATAATATAATGTCAAAAAATATAAGTTATTGCAAATATAAACTGCATTAGCTTAATTTTTATTTTGAACATACAAGCTTTTGAATAGGTACACTCGAGTGACAACTACTTTAAGGTTTCGAAATGTAAAAAAATCTGACACGTCCTACTGGCCGCCATGACAAATGCGATTCCAGCGCTGCCAACGGATTCTGTGGGTCCCAATATAGAAAAATATGTAAATAGTGATTATCCCAATTTACCATCCAAATATACTATTGCAGCTTGTTATCAAGAAAAAATTAGCCTGGCAAAAAAAATCCGAAGAATTTTAAGGAAGAGATGGCCATTTTCTAGCATAAATCGTGCTATTAGGCGACTGATGGAAATTGGATCGATATTCGAAAAACCTGGGAGCAGAAATTCACTATTACAAATGACAAAAAATTAGAATTGGGAATTGGTACATAAATTGTCTCAGCTTTTCCGAAAATTGATCCAGTTTCTATCAGTCAACTAATAGCACGAATTATGCTAGAAACTGGTCATCTCTTCCGTTTCTCTGAAAATTCTTCCGCATTTTTTTTTATTAATTTTCTTTTATAACAAGTTGCAATTATCTCTAAGTTACATTTACATACATGAGGCGCCATTATTACAAATATCTCGAAATAAATGGATAAAACTTAATGCAAATTTATGACAAACAACTCGAAATTTCACTGACAGATACATTGGTTTCAATAATAGCCTACTTCGTTTTAAGCTGATTATAAATTTATCAACGTGTAATAATATATTTGAATGGAAAATACAGAAAATTGCTATCCATTTTTTTCTATATAAATGTTTGAAACTTGCTTGGAATACTTATCAAGCCTTTGTCAGCAAGAGATAAAAATTTAAATTGGCAATCATAATGCGTACTTTTATATCGGATAAATACTTTAAACCCAAACACCCTTTAACACGGGAAAATTGTTTATTGCATACTGGTGCTCCCCGTTTCAACTGAATTTGAACAAAAAGACAAACAAATGTTTGATATTTTATCGGTCAGAATTCGTTAGCTATGATTTTTATATAATTTCTTTATGATATTTTGTAACAGATTAGAAATTACTTGAAAAAATATATTAAATAATAAAATTTGCACATGTTCTAGGTTATAACGGATTCTGAGTGTTAAAATGTCAAACATTTGTTTGTCCTTTTGTTCAAATGTCATCATGCCTATCAATATGTTAAAAAAATTGAATAGATTTAAAAATTAATTTATTAAATAAAAATAAATAAATATATCATCATGGCATATTACCCATTTCTGGGTGTGTCAATCTGCTTTGGACACAAATTTCGGTAATGGTGATGACATATTTGTACCGTCCGGGCGTTTACCAGGCGTCACCTCACGGACACTCATTGCTGGCGTGGAGAGTACACCAGGGGTCAATTTTGTGCCATTTAAAATTCGAAATATTTAGCGTCAGTCGGTTCCCCAGATTCGCCACCAGACACTCAAAAATAATATGTAATCTACATGTATTTGATGTCATTTTATGTCGAAATTTTTTGTCTTTCTATTGATACCACAATCATTCTTGTCAGTTAAAATAGCGAGCACCAGTCTGCGAAAAACGATTTTCTCGTGTTAACGAGCTATGTTCGGGTTTAAAATATTCACCCGGTATAAGCACTTGATGGAGCGTAATCAGTCGCAACCACAATGTAAAACTATTAATGCATTTAAATTACAAAACAAATTAAAATAAGTGCGGAATACTGTATCATAGTCACCACTAATGTACTCCGGAGTTACAATCAAGATTCATGTTATAATAGCCACAGCCACCCGGTAGGTATTATCATTTGAGTGCATAAATAGTTATTTATATGTGTTAACAGAAACATTTTATTTTGTGAGAAGGAAGTTTGGAACACGACGCAAAGCGGAGTGGTCTAAATCTTTGAACAAAATAATATCACTCTTAACACATATCATACACAATTTTTTCTACAAACACTATTTCTTATTTAAATTTGTATTTTTAATAATTTTTTGACAAATGTCAAAAATGTCGATTTGTTGTTCAATTCGTCATTACCAAGGTAACTAGTATTAAAAATAACATGATGAGTTTCTTTGACTTTTTATTCACATTAAAAGTAACAATGATCTGTCACTTTTAACACTGGCGTCATAAAATGATATTTTTACCCTAAAAACATTCAAAAGCCCACTTTTAATAGTTTTTGTAGAAAAAATATTTTTATTTGTAGATATTTCTTGGGACAACACACATCTTTAGAAAACGCAACACCCAGATAGCTCTTGCATACTAAAAAGCATTATTTTACAGCTATATCACAGATTATTCACTCACACAAAATGGTGGGGAGTTTTCACAAATATTAAATTTCTTATTATTAATTATATTTTTGAATTTCAGATATCCAACGCAATTATGCAAATGTGTTACTGGATGGAAGTTAGTAAAATATTCTGTAAATATAAACTGAGCAAGTCATACTATTTTGTAATGATATCAGCTGCGATGACTGCGATTATTGCGCTTGTCACATTGAAAAGAACAAAGTTTTAAACTATTTTGATTTTTAATTGATAAAAATTTATTTACGTATCACGGTACTGAAGTTTTACTTTTTATCACGAACGTGGAACTTAGTTGTCGAGGCCGTAAGGCAAAAATAAATCAATATGAGTGATAAAAAGGAACTTGAGTGCCGAGGTGCATTTTAAATTTTATTTGAAATCGAAAATTTGTGAAAATGAAAGGAATATTTATTTCTATACATTATTTTGACATATCACTCAGTTGCTGTCAGTCAAACAAACGAACGTATGTTCCCGAACATGAAGTTATCGTAATGAACACTTGAAATTATTTGTTGTATCTCAAACTTCATCGGTTTTATTTAATTCGTTGTTCTTGCACATATTTTTTGTCATTTTACTTACAAATTTACTATTATACGTCGTACACTTACCCAAATTATATTATATGTAGGTACAATAATTATTATAAGGTTGGCAACATTGAATTTGCATAAAATCGTCCTATAATGAAGTACTTTCGTGCCGATTTCTGAACGTTTAATGCTGATTTTTTAATAATTTAGTGGATTCCAAATAAAACTTAGTATTTAACAATTTTCATGCAATACAATAATGAAGTTAAAAAAAATCTGATGTGACCAGGAATCATCTTTTGCCATGTAATTCGTATTCATTTAAATAAATACATATTTAACAATGCTGGCAACTGTATTGTTTTTTTTTTTCATATAACGATTGTTCCAATTTAGTGTATTATCAATATTTCTATTTCAAAATTTTACCGTTATGCGAAGTGTTCCAAGAAATTCATTAAACAATTTTAAGAAAAAATGTCATGCCTAAGTGCTAACAACAACCTCTTGAAAATGACCCATATATGTGATCCACAAAGCCAATTCTAGCGGCCCGCGTTGGCTAAACGTTTTTATGATTTGAGAAATGAAATAAATATTTTTCTATAATCGTTACGTAATGACGACTTTGTTATTTTATTTTGAATTAGAAACCTTTTAAACATGTTGCACTAGTGCGACATAAAATATAAAATTAACATATTTATTTATTTATAAATATAACATTTCTACTTACAAATACTAATTATGTATATAAATATTAACTATAACATTTTTACATTTTGATAAATGAATTATTCCTGAGGAATTTTCAGCAATATTTACTGATAGTAGGGTCAATTTATGTCAAACTTCGTCTGTAGACGGAAGTACTTAATTGTTAGTCGGCTAATTTCATGGGAATATTTTCTTAGCGTCTTTAAGGGCCAGTTTTACAATCTCCAGTTAGAACTTCAATTGTAAGTTAAATAAACACTATTGAATTGGATTATTGATAGCAATGAACAATTTGTCATTTGACAATTCATTTCGTTTCAATTTTGTTTATTTAACAGACAGTTAAAATTTTAATTGGGGATTGTAAAACATCCTAAGAAACACCACAAAAGTCACAAAAATGCTTGCGGGGAATCCCCCTAAAATTGAAAAGGTCTTTTTACCCTATAGTGAAAATGATTAGGCAGAAGACTCATGTCAGCAACCTGAAAAAAACCTTATAAAATGAAATATAACTTGTAGAAATTATTGAGTGTTATTTATTTTTAAAAGAAGATGAAAAAAAGTAATAATATTTACAATTATTTCTAAGTCAATCCGTTATTCCTTTTACGGAATATAAAATTATTTGAAATAATTGTAGTTTATTTTCAAGCCATACGTTGGCACTACTGAGAATGATCATATTGTGTCAAATAATTATATATATATATATATACACAGTCGAACTTCGATAACTCGAATCAAACTGGTTGGCAATAGCGCCACGAGTGAGAATTATGGGTAATTTTTACTTGATAACTCGAACTTCGATTACTCGAATATCTTTCTAATTCGAACAGAATATTTGGCGCCAGCTTCAATAAGTCTAATTCTGGGGGAAATCCCCTAATTACGTGATTTTGTAACAGGTGTTTTTATAACATGATGATGGAGGCAGTTCGGTTTCTGCACTACTGAAGTTCACACATATGCTTTGTTAGTTATTATTAAATGAACAAGTAATACTGTGCCTACTTGATTTATCACGTTTAAGACATTTTCATTGCTGATGATATGTCATTAAAGAGGATGAAATTCCTTTGATTTTCATAAGTGAACGTATGAATGAAAAACGTGAGGAATAAATTCAATTGCAATTGGATTATGAAGCTTGGAAAAATGTCAAAATTACACCAGAAGGTGTAACCTTAAATGATTTTATACATATGGATGATGATATTGATGATATTGTTACTTCGGAGTTTCCCACAGATGAAGATATTGTCGAGCTCTACAAATCTGAATCCCAATCTGTAGAGCTCGACAATACAGATGACAGCGAAAGTGATATGATGGAGGATGATTTGCAGCAACCAGCTTCAAATGAGTTGGTTGAAAAATCGTTGAGCGTTTTGCGTTCGTCTTTAAAAACCAATGAACATACAACCGATTCCCTGTATAATGGTTAAAATAACATTGAAGCTTTTTTTATTGAAAATCAAAATAAAAAATTCTCTCGTTAGTCACAAATAACTGACTTTTTTATACAAAAATAATGTTTATAACTTTGATCTGTATACATATATCAATCTGTATATATCATAAGGTAAGTGATTTTTACTCGAACAAATACATACATAAATAATATTTATAGATATGCATTTTATTTAATAATCCGAAGTCTTGATAACTCGAACTTTTTTTGTAGCAAGTCATGGTTTGAATTATCGAAGTTCGACTGTAATTCAAATTAAATTACTTTTTTTTAATCAGTCAGTAAATGTTTACAAGTTATTTTCCGATAGTATTTTTTTAATCTTTCCATTTAGTTTATTTTTGCGAAACATAATTACACATGTTAACTTTTGCAGGGAAAAATATGGACATGTTGACTTTTTTTGTATGAATTAAATTATTAAGAAATTAAATTTAATTTCAACATGCATGTAATTTTAAAAAAAAACTCATGATTAATGCTGAAAAATCATTCATATTCAAATTTTTCTTAAAAACAAAATACTCTTTATTATTTAATAACTCTCAATTCGTAAAGGTGAACTCCTAAATTAAATTCTTCGCAGTCACATTCCGCATTATATTCATTTTCATGAACAGATTGGTGATTTTTTAAAACCTCTTGAACCCATTTGAGCCTTTCTGTCTCTTGCCGTTTGATTTAAACATAAAAATTACAACCAGTAGTTCCAGTCGATTTTAACTTTTAATTGAAACTCAATTTTTAAAGTTAAATTTACACAGGACATGTTATAGTAGAGAGCTCCGCGCTAAGAAAAGTGTAAAAAAATGGGTTTTGTGGGGGAAGTGGTCTTAGAAGGCAAATTCTATGCGATAGCTGTTCCCAGCTCAGGTTAGGAAGTCGATAGGGGCCACCAGTCTAAAGTTCCCTGTAGGTTCGACTCCATTCACCGCAGTAAACAGTCGATTTCGTTTTAAAATCAGAAATACACAGAGTCAGTTTTCCAGTTTCTCTAATCTTTATTTTTGTTGTACATTTACAGTGTATGAATGAACATAATTTAATTTTACATGTTTTATTCAACTTTAAAAATAACAATCGTGGACCTCCGACTAGCTATCCGCAATCCTTACCTACTCCCTAACAAACAGTTACAGAATGGCGCCCGAGAACAACAGGAACAACACAGCAAATCCGAGAAGAGAGGTAGGTTCGCCACAAAAGTAAAATTTTATATTAAAAATAACATAACACCAGTATTTAAAAATCTGATGTGACCAACACAATACCTCCCGCCATTTAATTTTTATTAATTTAAATACATACCTATGGGGTCTCATTGTCACGTGCTTGATGTCTGGTCGCGAATCTGGGGAACCCGATCAACGTCAAATCTTTTGAATTTTAAATGGCACAAAATTGACCGCTGTGGTGCACTCTCCAAGCCAGCAACGAGTGCCCATGAGGTGACGTTTGGTAAACGTCCGCACGATACAAATATCTCATCATCATTTCCGAAATCTGTGTACAAAGCAAATTAGCACACCCAGCAATGGGTAATACGTGATAATATATTTTTTTATTTCAATACATATTTGCTAATGCTAGAAATTATGTATATTAAGTTCCTCTCCATATAACTATTCTATTTACATTGCGTTTTAAAACGTTACTATTATTAATTTGAAATTATGTATATTAAGTTCCTTTCCATATACCTAACTATTGTTTTTAAAACGTTACTATTATTATTTTGAAATGATTATTTTTTGACAGTGGTATTTATCTGTCAGTTACATACATTTGAGCTGAACTGTGTAACCATGGAGTTGTGTTTAAAGCATAAGCTCCGAGATATAATTTTTATATTACTTTATAAATTTATTCATAAAATATATAGAAAAATATTATTGCAAACCTATAGAAAATGGTATAATCATTAATTGTTATAATAACAAATTGCGAAAAAAATATATTTAAAGGTATTTTTTGAAGATAAACTATTTTGAGCTTCAAGTAAAGTGCCAATTCCGGTTCGATTGACACCAAAATCGAATGGCTTCTTTCCACATTAGAATAAGGTAGAAATACATGGTTTCAAAATTTTCGGAATGATAGTATTCGAGTTACTGCGCCCAGAAAATCAACACACATACACACACACACACACACCCACACACACACACACACACACACACACACACACACACACAGACAGAGAGACACCATTGTGAACATGTCAAAATCGAATTATATAAAAAAGATGGCGCCTAGTCAAGAACATAGTGATAGTGCTAAGTGTAAAAAATGCAAACAAACAACAATTAACGGAATAAAATGCATAACCTGTGGTGCAATTGCACATAAAAGCTGTGCCAAATTAATAAAAAACTATAAACCAATTGACGACGCAACAATGGATTGCTGCTTGATCGTAAACCCGGAAGACCTTGACATAACCTACATCAGTACGCTGAATGAAAGTGATAACTCGCTAAAAATCGAAATTAAGTACCTAAAAGAAATCATCATTAATAAAAATCAGATCATTGATAATCAGAATGACCTAATAACATCATTAAAACAACAAATAAAATTAATTTCTAAAAATAATGACCTCACAACGCCATCTAACGAGCTGATTAAAAATAAAACACTAAAGCTGGCAAAAAACCAGCCTGGCCAGCCTGTGTCGCCCGTGCAAAAACACGAAGTAAATAAATCAGATAAACCTGATGTAAAATACATTCAAGAAGGCAGGGAGAAGGTAATTAACATCATAAACTCAGATTCTAATACCAAGATAAAAACTAAATCTAATCTAGATGTGAACAATCCGAAAAATGAATCACTAACAAAAAGAAACAGTGATAACAAGATGGAACTCACTCCCTCCGAAGGGGCATGGTATAATGTAAAATCCAAAAAAAGGAAAATGGAAATGGTACACCCAGGATAATTGGCTCAGACCACAAATCTGGCCTAAAAGGTGTGCCCCAAAAATCATCGCTATACATATCAAGGCTAGCTGTAAACACAACATGTGATGATATAAAAAATCTGATGTGGCCAGCACATAACCTCTCGCCGTATATTTTACCTGGCTGTATGCATAAAGCCAAGATTATTTTTATAAATACAAATAATATATTCATATAAATCTATGACGTATGAACTTCTTTATTATTCAATAATAGCATGTCTCAACATGAAGATATTTTACCATAAATTATGTTACAATAAATTACAAAGTAGAGTTTACCATATATAAATATTAGGCTGGTAACAGCAATTTTCAATTCGAACAGCTTTGTTTACTTTCTCTTCATATTCTTCTAGTAAAAACATTAATTTTGGGCGGTCTAAAATGTATATATCTGGATTGTGCATCTATTCTTATATATCTTCTTTTACATTTTTTTTTTCATACTTGTTATATCTAAATAACCTTAATTCCCTTTAATAAAGTGACGGATAGATTGCACTCCGATTTTGTCAATATTTACAACTTACTTGAGAAGAATTTGATAGCTTTCTCGCAATTCAAAGTTACTCTAGTCTACAGTACTGGTGTACATTGTCCCATAATGTTTGAAACAAATTTAAGTCCTTCAACCTAGACTTGTCATCTCCATAATAGTCACAGATCAAGAACTAAGGGATTCTCCAAGTACATTTTTAATTCATTACTCATTATTTCTGACACTGACATTTATCTGTCAGTTACAAATAATTTAAATTATCAACTATTTTTCATGGCATTCTTTCGGCTGTCAAATTTATTACAACAGATTATTTTATATATTATACTTCTTTTATCTCTAAATCTATGGAATATATAATAAAATATTTAAATGTATCAGATAGAGAATTTAATTTTCTTTAATATTACCACGAAAATTTTTCAAAAAATAATATTTAGAAGATTTTTTTTCAAGAATCTTCTACTTCCGGTTGTCCAATTATTACCAAAACCTTTTCAGATCTTCCCATGAATGTCCGATTGGGAAATACGTTGTTAAACAAATTTTAAGTCTTATAGTTTTTGAGTAACCGTCCTTCCAACATCCACACACACACACACACACACACACACACACACACACACACACACACACACACACACACACACACACACACACACACACACATCCACACACACACACACACACACAGACATCATCGTAAAAATGTTAAAATCATCCTTTAAAGTGACGGTCGATACTTCAAACACAAAGGAAGCCATGTGCCCATCGATATGGCCCTATGGTACATCGATCACACGGTTTTTCTACAAAACCCAAACGAAGAACACTCAAGCTTGACATCTGCTGCTCCTACTAGAGGTATAAGAAGATTCGACACTTTACTTTTAAATTGTAGATCTTTAAACTCTAGCAAAATTGACTATATATCAAGTGAATATACTAATAGTGATGCGTATGATATCAAGTTCATGCTACTAACAGAAACATGGGAAAACCATGAAACAATAAATTCCGTAAATATAGACAATTTTACAAATATCTCCAATTACAACCGCTCTTCGACAAGCGGCGGTGGGGTTGGAATCTGGTGCCGCAATGATATTGGTAATGTTATAGATTTAAACCTACATAGTTTCTGCATAGATAAATTATTCGAAATCTGTGGCGTTCAGTGGAACCTAACACAAAATACTTCATTCATTATGATCACAATATATAGATCCCCTTGCACACTCAATCAATTTAATGACTTTATATATAAACTATACAATGTTTTAGTCTCTGTGTATAAAAATAATACCTATTTTATAATCGGCGGAGATTTTAATGTAGATCCAATTAGAGATCATAAGTACTTCAAACTTCTCTGTGACACCATGTTATCCTCTAATTTGAAAAATATTGTCAAGGAAAACACAAGAGGAAATAACACTCTCGAATATATTTTTTGCAATTTTATTACTGACTGCTCTGTTCTAGATAATATTATTTCCGACCATAGATCGGTCTTCACAACTGTAACTCCTAATAAGGATCTTCCTAAGTACAAGTATGTGAGGAATTTCTCGAAAGAAAACATTCAAAATTTTTTATTAAACATTGAAACCGAAAATTGGGAACAAGTATATACTGTGAGTAATCTAAACAAATCTTTTGATATATTTTATAACATTTTCTTATACTATTTCAATTTACATTTCCCCATAAGTAAAGTTAAAATCACTGATAAACCCAATAATAAATCCTGGATAAATGATGAAATAAAAATTTCCAGTAATAAATTAAAAGATCTCTACTACTGGAAAAAAATCTGCCCCCAATTTGAACCAGCCTATCTTACTGCCAAAAAACATCACTTTTGTCTAATTAAAAATACAAAAAAAAAATACTATCAAGAACAAATAATAGAGTCAAGCAATATATCTAAGTCGGTCTGGAATATTATAAAATCCGAGACACGAATCAAGCCTCAAACAATAAAAAATAACCCCTCCATAAACATTGATGGTAAAGTTATTACGGATCCAAAAACAGTGGCTGAAAAATTTAATACATTCTTTAAAGAAATACCATATAAAATTTTAAATCAAATACCAAATAATAATAGTATTAAAGCACCAAAAAATCATATCAAACCTCAAGCGAATTCTTTCTTCTTGACACCATGTACTGAGGAAGATGTAAGCAAAGTAATCTCCAATAAGATAAAAAATAAAAAATCAGCCGGGCCAGATGATGTCCCCTATTTCTTAATTAAAAAATGCTCCCCGTACATCACTGCTCCACTGACCTACCTCGTGAATCTCTCTTTTGAAATAGGAGAATTCCCTAAAAGTCTAAAAATCAACAAAATAATACCAGTGCACAAAAAAAACTGCAAAAAAGACATGAATAATTACAGACCCATTGCTATGTCTTCTGTATTCTCAAAGGTATTTGAATACCTGTATCTAATTAGATTAGACAGCTTCTTATTAACACACAATATTATTAGTAATAAACAATTTGGCTTTCAAGAAAACTGTTCAACACTAGATGCAATACAAAATTCTTTTGAAACTATAATCTCAAATCTAGAACAAGGCTCTCTTCCTGTAGGCATATTTTGTGACCTCACAAAGGCCTTTGACTGCGTCAGTCATAATGTTCTACTTCATAAACTATATTTATATGGTGTACGAGGCGGGGCACTGGACTAGCTTACCAACTATTTATCTTCTAGAAAACAGCAGTAGCTTGGACTGATGAAGATGGCTACCACTCCACTGCTTCAAGCCAATGTGAAACAAACATAGGTTTACCTCAGGGCAGTATACTTGCACCTATACTCTTCATTATCTACACAAATGATTTAACTACCATATTCTCTAACAACTGCTCAATAACGATGTATGCCGATGACACATCAATCATTATTTCAAATAACACGAACTCTGATATTCAAAATGTCTGCAATGAAAACGTAAGTAAAATGTCTGACTGGTTCCATAATAATTCTCTATATCTCAATATTAACAAAACCGAGTACATAAGGTTCCATAATAAACACTATAAACACACTCTAGATGTGGATGTAAAGATTAATAATACGTCTATCGCTAGAGTCTCAAATAGTAAATTTCTAGGTTTCACGATCAATGAGAATCTAGATGGACATAAACATATAGAGAATCTAATTACAAAAACTAGCGTGACTTGTTTTCAAATCAGGCACTTAAAATCAGTCCTAGACATCTCATACATTTTGTGGTTTTATAGAGCATATGTGGAATCAAAATTTAGATACGGTATCTGCTTCTGGGGATCCCCTTCGACTCTAGCCTCTGTTCTCATCAGCCAAAAAAGAATTATACGTAGTATTGAAAATGTTCCTCAAACACACAGTTGTAGGCCACTCTTCATTAAATACAGAATCCTTACAGTAGTAAGTTTATATATTCTTGAACTCTCTATATTTATCTATAAAAATAAAAACAAATTCAAGACTAACAATGACATTCATACAACAAACACAAGAAATAAAAATCTGTTTAGATTACCATATTGCAAGTATAATGTAACTAAAAACTCTCCTCACATACTTGGACTTAGTATTTTTAATAATTTACCGACCACAATTAGGGAATGTGAAAACATATCTACGTTCAAAAAGAAACTCAAGCAATTCCTCTGCAATAAGACATATTATACAGTAGCTGAGTTTCTTCATGCATAAAATTTTAAATTTTTGTATATTTGTATTTCTTATGTATGTAACTATGACGATGTAACAATGACAATTCTACACTTGTATCACAAGTCTACAGAAAATAAAAATATTATTATTATTATTATTATTAATATATCTATGAATCTATAGAAGATATAATATTTTTTTACATGTATCAGATTGAGAATTTAATGATCTTTATTATTGTATTAACATAAATTTTCAAAAAAATATTTAGAAGAACTTTTTTAAGAAACTACCATTTCCAGTTGTCCAATGTTACCAAAATTTATTCAACTCTTCCCATTAATGTTAGATTGATGAATTCGTAGTTAAACAGGTCTTTAGTTGTATAAAATTTGAGAAATCGCACCTCCAACATCCTAAGGGTACGTTTATGTTGGAGCTGTGATAAACGATAAGAGTGGCGATACTAGCAAAGCAATGCGAATGAATGTATAGATTTAAATGTGTTTATAATGAAGCAATGAGAAGAGCTATGCATAGGAGCTGAGCATCGATAAGAACGTCGAGAAAGAAATGATTGTATTTCTACACTCTCATCGAGGCAAGCGCAAGAGATGGAAATTAGAAAATTAATTAGCGAATTACAAAACAAATAAAAATCACCACAATAGATATGTGCTAGAAGAATTATGGGATGAAATGGCGAGTAATTTAAACACAACAAGTAAGTAGAAATGTTTATTTGTATTAAACACAGCTAAGTACTACTTACTAAGTAACTTCGATGAAACAAATAATATTCAAATTATAGATACTTTTAGTAGCATTTTAAGCTAATAGTAATTCTTTTTCTTCCGAATCACTGATTTTTAGAAACGGTTCTCCGTAGTTGACATATAGAACTATACTATCATCACAGCTCTACTATAAACACCCGACGGAAAGATAGATTTGATTCGCTTTTATCACCGCCGTATCGTCGCTTTATAGTTTTTATCACAGCTCCAACATATTCATACCCTAACGCACATACACATCCACATACACACACATACAGACATCTTCGTAAGATTAAAGCAACCTTTTTTTTTATGTACCCCCCGCTACCCTTGGTAAGGGAGTTATAGGGATCGTGCTAAAAATCGCATATCGAGATTTTGGTAAATTAACACGTTTTAAGGTCCCTATATAATCCAATTTTAACATTTTCACGATGATATGTGTCTGTGTCTGTGTGTCTGTGTCTGTGTCTGTGTGCGTGTGCGTGTGCGTGTGCGTGTGCGTGTGCGTGTGCGTGTGCGTGTGCGTGTGCGTGTGCGTGTGCGTGTGCGTGTGCGTGTGCGTGTGCGTGTGCGTGTGCGTGTGCGTGTGCGTGTGCGTGTGCGTGTGCGTGTGCGTGTGCGTGTGCGTGTGCGTGTGCGTGTGCGTGTGCGTGTGCGTGTGCGTGTGCGTGTGCGTGTGCGTGTGCGTGTGCGTGTGCGTGTGCGTGTGCGTGTGCGTGTGCGTGTGCGTGTGCGTGTGCGTGTGCGTGTGCGTGTGCGTGTGCGTGTGCGTGTGCGTGTGCGTGTGCGTGTGCGTGTGCGTGTGCGTGTGCGTGTGCGTGTGCGTGTGCGTGTGCGTGTGTGTGTGTGTGTGTGTGTGTGTGTGTGTGTGTGTGTGTGTGTGTGTGTGTGTGTGTGTGTGTGTGTGTGTGTGTGTGTGTGTGTGTGTGTGTGTGTGTGTGTGTGTGTGTGTGTGTGTGTGTGTGTGTGTGTGTGTGTGTGTGTGTGTGTGTGTGTGTGTGTGTGTGTGTGTGTGTGTGTGTGTGTGTGTGTGTGTGTGTGTGTGTGTGTGTGTGTGTGTGTGTGTGTGTGTGTGTGTGTGTGTGTGTGTGTGTGTGTGTGTGTGTGTGTGTGTGTGTGTGTGTGTGTGTGTGTGTGTGTGTGTGTGTGTGTGTGTGTGTGTGTGTGTGTGTGTGTGTGTGTGTGTGCGTGTGTGTGTGTGTGTGTGTGTGTGTGGATCTTCTGGGAACTCTAACTCAAATATCATCATTCAGAAACTTTTGAAACCAAATATTTCTACTTTATTCTAATATGGAAAGAAGGCATTAAATTTTGGTGTCAATCGGATAACTGGAAATGGTAGTTTACTTGACGCTCAAAATAGTTTTTCTTCAAAAAATACCTTTAAATGTTATTTTTTCGCAATTTTTTATTATAAAAATTAAAGATTATTCCATTTTCTACGGGTTTGCATTAGTAATTTTTTCTATATATTTTATGGATAAATTTATAAAGAAAGTACAATAAAAATTATATCTCGGAATTTATGCTATAAACACAACTCCATGGTTACACATTTCAGCTTAAATGTTTGTAACTGTCAGATAAATGTCACTGTCGAAAAAATAATGATTTCAAATTAATAACAGCAACGTTTTAAAAAAAAATTGTAAGTAGAACAATAGTTATATGGATAGGAATTTAATATACATAATTTCTAGCATTAGTAAATATGCAGGTATGTATTTAAATTTAAAAAAAATATTATCACGGCATATTACCCATTGCTGGGTGTGCTACTCTGCTTTATACACATATTTCGGTAATGATAGTGACATTTATATCTTGCTGGCGTTTCCCAAGCGTCGCCTCATTGTTGGCTTGGAGAGTGCAATACAGTCCATACGATGTAACTTTGCGAGTTGGGGCAATTCACATTATCACTGCGGTAATGGGGAAGTTATAAAATCCTTAGGCGTACCGAAGAAGAATGAAGTTCAATAAAATTACGAATATTACAAAAAAAAGAAATTATTTATAAAAAAAAAATATATATTACAAATATTGGAATGAATTATTTATTATATAAATCATATTATAATTAATTATTTTTTTAAATTAATTAAGTTAAGCAAATAAATTTCTATTGCTATTGAAAAAAAAATGCACCAACGCTTATGTATGAATTGTTAGGTCATAGGCTTTATTTATATTTTGTATAGTGTTAGATCATAGACTTTATTTACATATTTTTTGTATAGGTACGTAATGGTTTAGAAATTAATAAGTGTATATGATATTGTAGTCGAAACTTGTACATGTGCATATCGTTGTTCATATTATTTAGTTCCTCTATTTTTGAAAAATTCGAGTGGAAATATAGCTTGAAAAATTCTCAAAATTAGTCAAGTTATAAATAAAAGTGTATATTTTTACGTGAACTGATTTATATAACAGTGCAGTTTTGTGTTTATCTTAAAAATTGATATAAATCAATCTTTAGTGATACATAAACCGTTAAAAATTGCAAAATTGCTAATTAATATCTGTTTTGTCTTATCGTGTCTAATCAATTATACGTCACCATGCCAAACTGCAGCAAATGTAGCAGAAATGTCAACAATAAATATCCAGGGTTGTACTGCTTCAAGTGTGCATCCCTTTATCATCAAGCATGCACTGATATCAAGTTTGATGCTGCACAAAGTGAACTGCTTGATGCTAGTGTTCTTGCATGGTTATGTCCCAATTGTCGGCCGAAGGGCGGTTCTAAGGTGTCTTCCGCTCTGGATTTCGGCGAAGTTTCCCCATCCAAAGCTAGTGACATAAGCACCGAATTAAAAAAATTTAAATCAGAATTGGATTCTAAATTAGATTCTATAATAGAATCAGTTCAGTTTTGCAGCAATAAAGTCACAGATTTTGAAAAAAACTTAGCTACAATTAATCTAAAGTTGAAAGAGGTAGAAAAACTGAAATCTGAAAATCTGGAGCTGAAGTCGCAAGTAGTTCAATTAAATGATAAAATTAATGATTTGGAGCAATACTCACGTGTAAACAATGTAGTTATACAGAACATCCCAGAGAAGCTCAATGAGAATATAAATGATATTGTCTCTAATATGGGTAAAAAACTTAATGTTAACATCACTGAAAATGATCTCGACGCTGCACATCGTGTTCCTCAGTTTGATAAAAGTAATACGAGACGACCTAAAAACATTGTTGTTAAATTTATTTCACGTAATGTGAAACAAAAATTTATGACTGCTTCCAAAATGCTGAGATTAACAACAAACGATCTAGGATATGAGGGCACTTCACAAAATATTTATGTTAATGACCATTTAACTAATAACAACATGCATTTATTTAAAATGGCCCGTGATGAACTTCGTCTTAAAAATTATAAATATGTTTGGACCAAAAATGCAAAGATACTTACGAGAAAAACAGATGATTCTAAAGTTCACACAATACATACGGAACAAGATATTAAAAAATTAAATTAAGCACCTTTTATTAATATATATATATATATATATATATATATATATATATATATATATATATATATATATATATATATATATATATATATATATATATATCACATCACTCCTCATGGCTTTAAGTGTATACTATCAGAACGTCCGAGGATTAAGAACTAAAACCTTTGAAATTAAATCTAGCTCTTCAACTAGTGATTTTGACATTTTATGTCTGACCGAGACAAATCTAAACGCATCAGTGTTTGACCGTGAAGTGCTAGGCGATAATTATTCCGTGTTTAGACGGGATAGACAATCTACCTGTTCACAAAAAGACGATGGTGGTGGAGTACTTATTGGCGTGAAAAGTGATATCAAATGTGTTCCTAAACCAGAGTGGTCAACATGCGCAGAAGATGTATGGGTAACTGTATACTCTAAATTTTTTAAACTACATGTATGCTGTGTTTATATTCCTCCAAAGTGTGATGAATCTCGCAACATTTTTCTGAACAATTTAATATCTGTTGTCGACTCTCAGCCAAAGGATCAGTTTTTAATATGTGGCGACTTTAATTTACCACTTAATCTTAACAGTTTAATGGTATTCCTAATCAAAATAATCATTATCTTGATTTAATTTTTTCTAATAATTATTATGTAACGGCCAAGCCGTGCTACAGTCTACTCTCTTACTAAAATTGATGAACATCATCCTCCGTTACTTATTTTAATTAAATTTGAAGCCCAATCCGTCTTGACATTTAACTCAAGACAAATATTATTATTTAAAAAAGCAGATTACATTTCATTAAATAATTTCTTAACAAATATTAACTGGACCTCAGAATTTGAGAATTTGAGTACTGAGGATGCGTTGGATAAATTTTATAGTATTTTAAATGCTGCAATTAATAATTTTGTGCCTAAAAAACGTATCACAAAAAAAGCATATCCTTGTTGGTACTCACCTGAACTAATACGGCTTATTAAGGCTAAATATAAAGCTCACAGCAAATATAAACGTTTTAGAAATGAATCATATTATATGGAATTTTCTTCGTTACGTCAAAAGGTAAAAACTTTAACCAAATTATGTTATATGAAATACATAAATAATGTTGAAAATGAAATCCCAAATAATGTGAAAAAATTTTGGTCATTCGTATCCTCTGTCAAAAAATCCAACATTCCTTGCAACATGACGCTCAACGGGGTCACCTCATCTGATGGCACTCAAATATGCAATATGTTTGCTAACCATTTTCAGACTGCTTTTTTAGATACTAATGCATCACATGCACACTATACAAATGATCATTGCAATACCACTGTTAATCTACATAAGATAACAGTTACGGAGAGTGAGGTTCATGAAATTTTATCGTCTCTTGATATTACTAAAGGTGCTGGTCACGATGGTATCCCTAGCCTTTTTGCAAAACAGTGTGCCGAATCTCTTTCTCTGCCTTTAAAGTTAATCTTTGAGAAATCACTTACTGAAGGTCACTGTCCGAATTCTTGGAAAAAAGCTTTAGTTATTCCTATTCATAAAAATGGTAACAGAAACCTTGTTCAGAATTATCGCCCAATATCGATACTGTGTGTCTTCGAAAAAGTTTTTGAAAAAATTATTTACAAACAATTATTTGCCTCAGTCAAGAATATTATAAATTTTGAGCAACATGGTTTCTATTCCGGAAGATCAGTTGAAACAAACTTAATTGAGTTTACAGATTACATTCTTTCATCCATGGACGACATGGTACAAGTTGATGCGGTTTATACAGACTTCAGTAAGGCTTTCGATAAGATTAATCACATAATCTTACTATCAAAGTTAGAGACACTTGGTATACATGGTAATTTGCTATCTTGGTTCAGATCTTACCTCAGTAAAAGACAACAATGTGTTACACTAAATGGATATCAATCTGAATATATCCCTGTTACTTCTGGCGTCCCGCAGGGATCCCATCTTGGACCTCTTTTATTTATTATTTTTATAAATGACATTAAAAAATGTTTTTTACATGCTAACTTTAATATGTACGCCGATGATTTAAAAGTTTACATGCGTATTAATTCATTATCTGACTGTTTGGCCCTTCAAGAGGACCTTCGCAGGCTTGATTGCTATCTTAATGCTAATGATTTAGCTCTTAATTTTGATAAATGTTCATGTATAACATTCTCTAGGAACAGAAATTCATATGTTTATAATTACTGTTTCGACGGGAACAATGTGAACAGAGTAAATCATGTAAAGGATTTAGGAGTTATTTTAGATAGCAAATTAATCTTTGATTTACACATTGACCATGTTGTCAAAAAATCATATAAAATGCTAGGATTTATTTTAAGAATTGGGGATAAATTCAAAAGTTGTGGTACATTCATATCTTTATATTACTCACTTGTTCGTTCACATCTTGAATTTGCCGCTATTTGTTGGTCACCTTTTTATCAAATATACACTAATAGAATTGAAGGAATTCAAAGAAAATTTTTGTACATTTTAAGCAAAAAATTTCCGGATAGCTCTATTGTATTAATATCCCTACAAAAACGCCGAACAATGATGGATCTAACATTTTTATTTAAATTGCTCAACAACATCATTGACTGTCCACCATTACTTAATAAAATATCATTCAGAATACCGTCGTATTCTACCAGATTACGAAATTTATTTACTGTTTCAAGCTGCAGAACTAACTCAGCCGTCAATGCCCCACTTCTTAGAATGATATCCACATTTAATAACTTGTCAGTAATGTCTAATTCTCCTGACATATTTAACTGTTCTCTAAGAACTTTTAAGGGTTTTGTTTTTAAGCACTGTGCATAAAAACAAAAGTTTTTTTCTGTGTTATTTTTCACTCTTTCAATTTAATTTCATTTAACTTCATTTGATTTATTATATGTACCTATGTATATAAATATGTTTATATGTATTTGTTTCGACAATGATGTAGAAATTTTTGTATGTTATTAGTGCTGCACAGTTATTGGGACTTGTCCTGTTGTGCGGCCTTCTTCTTATAAATAAATAAATAAATAAATTAGTGAGTTATTATATCACCCGAAAACATAAAAGGAATTGAGGGATAGTAAAGGGGGTTAGTTCGTTGTTGAATTGACTGGTGAAAGGTTGGAATTGCGAATAAAGTATTATTGAGTGCATCATTGTGTTCCTTTGTGCATCCTTAGTTTCCCAAACCATAACATTTCAGAAGTGGGATAAAGAATCCGGCCTTAACTCTATTAAAATAAAATGTTGAAAACATTTAGATACAGTGATAGTAGTTCTAATGATTGCGATGGTGATAGTGAAAGTGCTACACATACGGAGCAATTTGAAGAGAATTTATGAAGAAGTGTCTAGAGTCGAGATCGTGAACTTAGCAAAATTGTAGTATAGCAATTTAAGTAGTTATTATAAATGCTGGTCAGAGTGGAAACATGAGTTACTGGATTCTTTTCCAATGTAGAAGGATTACGCAATATTGTTTAAATCGACCCACGGGAATTTATTACAATAAAACGCATTATTAGCAAAATGTGAAATTTATGGACAGAAAGCGGTATCTCTAATCATTGCCGGGTTTACCTGAGCAAAGTAGCGCAAAGGTAGGCGTTTAGGAACAACCACCAGATCCTTAGCAAATTATCAGTTGCAATCCAAAGATGTAAATTATGGCAACGTTTTGGTCACGCGACGCGTCAAATAGAGGTTAAATGACCAACAAAGGACATGAAAGGGAAGTATAATTCAATTTTTGTTATTTTATTAATTTATTTAACTGGAAATTTAGCTCATTCAATTCTTGTTATTTTATTAATCTATTTGTAACTGGAAGTCTAGCTATAGAATAATTAGATACCTAACAAGAGTGAAGTAATTTAGTAGTATGATCAGAAATCAAATTTAAATTTAATTCCGACATAATGTGCAGTAAAATATTTTTCAGGGCAAGTCATGTTACTTATAGGCAAGTAAAATTTAATTTTTAGTGTTAATGATTTTGTTTTACCAATGGAAATTATGATACCTACTGAAAACAAAGTTGGGAATATTGATATTTTGATAGATCACACAGTAGTAAATAGTCCAAAGATCACTTGTGAAGTTAATGCGCTGATGTAGAATTGGTTAAATTAGACGGGATATTTACAATTAATGTTATTACATGTATCTATTTCAGCACTAAAGTTTACATTCTTGTAATTGAAAATATTTTAGTGAATTCGATGATAATTGGTTTTATATTTGCAACATTCGAAGATGACTGAACTTTGATCCAGGATGGAAAATGAATTGGGGAGAATATAAATATTAGAGAAGTTTCGGTAATATTTACTAAACATAAAATATTGGCTAAAGTTCAGATAATAGGGGAGTATCATAATTTTTGTAAATTTTATATATTAATCTATGTGGGGGGAAAATATGAGATACGTATTTTTATTTTTCTATAAGTATCATTTATTGCGAAAAAACTAATTAAATATTAAACACCACCAAAATATGACGTATGTGACCCTAGAGTTTGTATGACAAACGCGATTAAGCAGAGATAGTTATACCACAGTATAAAAATACTTAACCAGTAGCGACACATGTTGTCGGCACCTTTGATCTTCATGTCGCATCGAATGGAGTAAGCGGCCATCTTGGTATAAGCGGTACGTGGTGGGAATTTGAACAACTGTCATTTGCGAATGATATATTAGTACGGTATTTATTATTTCATTGGTTACAAATAAGTATAATTATATTAAATATAATAAAACTATATTTTATAAATAAAAATATTTTTATTTTGTATAATATTAGAAATGTTTTACTATAATTTGCTTCCGTTTCCCTTTGGATGATTTTAAATTTCTATTTATAAAAATTAGTGCATATAATAATCGCATACGGCAATACAATTTTATCAAATATTTATGAGGAAATACAAATAATGTAAGCTTGATTATTAATGTAAAACTTAAATATTACCTTTCTGGGTCTGTAGGAAATCCAAAAAAACTCATTCCACCGACACTATAAAAGTTTTTACAGTCTTTCATAGCACACATAACTTTACCTCTCTTTTTTCTACTCATTTTATACGTGAAATGACAATAACAACAACAATCAGACAAGTGGCTGTGAGCGAGCGGCCATCTTCTCATAAGCAGAACTGGCCACGCCTACTCAAATTTTGGTATCATGAAATATGCGAAGTGTCGCTACTGGTTTAAGTATTTTTATACTGTGGTTATACTATGTTTCTATGGCGCAGAAAGAGACAAAATATAATAGGAGCGCTAAACATAAATATCATATTGCCATCTGTCACATGTCATTTAACCCTCTCGCGACGACTTTACTTTAAAAAAAATTGCTCTGAAAAGACTATTTATTTATTTATTTATTTAAGTAAGTAACCCATCCATCCCACAGGATCAAGATCCCAATTACGGGGTGGATGCAAAATATATACAGGTATACATACAATAATCAATATTTCAACACAAAAAAAAAATACATAATGTAGATTAAACATAGAGAAAAAAAATAATTATGAGATAATGCTATAAGAACATATTTATCAATGCTTGCTTGAAGCGTCTTGGAGTTAAATGAAAAATATCTATTTCAACAGATAAACTATTAAAAATGTAACATAAATGCTTGATGGGCGATCTAGCTTCATAATTAGTACGTACAAATACACATCTAAATGTATTCCTTTTTCTTGATGGTAATCGTGGAACGGAAAATGGAATACTACCTAAAGAAATGGAATCGTCTATAAAATTATTCACTAGCTTATATAATAAATAGATAGAAGATTGCATTATTCTTCTATTTTCTAACGAAATAAGATTGAAAGTCAGTAGCAAGTTATTGTATAATGTTTCATGAGTCCGGTAAACCCCGTAAATTTTAAAATAACAGTACTTTACAAATTTGTATTGTATCTTTTCGATAGTATTGCTATGAACATTATATATAGGATTCCATATCTGTGGGCAGTATTCTAGTCTTGAGCGGACAAAGGAGAAATACAAAGTTTTTAATGTTTTTAGCTTACAAAAAGAACGACAATTGCGAATTATGAAACCTAGTGCTTTGTAAGCCGATTTTACAATGTAATTTATATGTGGAGTGAAAGCGAGCTTAACATCAAAAATGATTCCTAGATCTTTAAACTCAGTGACTCGATCTAGCAAATGGTGATCCATTTTATAAATGTAAGATATAAAAGAGTTTTTCACAGAATGTCATAATTTTGCATTTTTGAATATTGAAATGCAGTTTACAAGATTTGGACCACAGTAGAATGCTGTTTATATCATCTTGCAGCCTTAAACTATCCTCAGGTGAATTTATTATTTTAGATATCTTCATATCGTCGGCATAAAGAAATAAATCAAAGTGTTTGACACTGGTAGTGATGTTATTGATGAAAAGTATGAAAAGCAAGGGTCCAAGGTTGGAGCCCTGTGGTACGCCAGAAGTTGGCATGTATGTGCTAGAATGATAGTTATTATAATGCACTTGCATTTTTTCTGTTTGACAGATATGAAGAAAGAAAAGCTATAAGATTAGGGGAAAAGTTAAAATTATGAGAAAGTTTATATAGAAGGATATTATGGTTAAGCTTGTCAAATGCTTTGGCGAAATCAGTGTAGATATCTGTCCCATTGAAAATTGAAAAATTATTTAGGCTAGAAATTCCATGTAAATTACATTGCGAGCTGTCCCAATCGTACATGTAGGTCCAGTTTTGATATTTACGGTGTTTGAGTTAACATTTTTCTGCAGTAAATATGATTTGACAAAAAAATGACCTTGAGGAATTAGCGAAAATTTATCCGATGTAGTCTGTACACATTAACCATACGAAAATAGTGGATCAGAATATGAAGTATAAGATACTTTGGTATTTTTGTAATATCTAGTCATTATAATAAACCGAATTGAATTGGTTGTTTTGAGCCTGGTAGTCCCTGAGTCTGTGTTGACAGAACAAACTACAAGTAACTGCTAATTGAATTGTTTGATAGCACCGAGTTAAATTGTTTGAGCAGTTCTCCGCCCATGAGTTTATGGTTGTTGGTTTACGGGTGAGGAGAAGTTCTCCGCTCATGAGTTTATGGTTGTTGGTTTACGGGTGAGGAGAAGTTCTCCGCCCAAGAATTTGCACTCGTATGTAATTTATGAGTTATGGATAAATAATAATAAAAATATATTAATTAATATTGTTATATTTTGATCTGACTGTCTAAATTTAAAATTACTTATTACAGAAAATAGAATACGAAGCGGCGAGGACGCCGTGGGGTCAGGAAAGGCCGAATGTTAGGTCATAGGCTTTATTTATATTTTGTATAGTGTTAGGTCATAGACTTTATTTACATATTTTTTGTATAGGTACGTAATGGTTTAGAAATTAATAAGTGTATATGATATTAGTGAGTTATTATATCACTCGAAAACATAAAAGGAATTGAGGGATAGTAAAGGGGATTAGTTCGTTGTTGAATTGACTGGTGAAAGGTTGGAATTGCGAATAAAGTATTATTGAGTGCATTATTGTGTTTCTTTGTGCATCCTTAGTTTCCCAAACCCTAACAGAATATAACTTCTTGGTTTGGAAAGTACCTGACACCCCGAGTTTGAGTGTATTAGGGTGAAATTTGCTTTGTGTAAGGCAATAAAACATTGTAAAATCACTATTTCACTTCTGAAGCTGTGCTGCATCGAAGTAAAAGTAATTATTTGACAAAGCGCAACTTCGGAATAGTGAAATGAATTAAATTCTTTTGGATCGCCAAGTTACATCGTACTGTACAGGGGACAATTTTGTGCCATTTAAAATTCGAAATATTTAGCGTTCATCGGAATCGAATCAGGTTCCCCAGATTCGCAACCAGACATCAGGCACGGGACAACGAGACCCCATAGGTATGTATTTAAATTAATAAAAATTAAATGGTGGGAGATATTGTGTTGGGCACATCAGATTTTTTTTTACAATTTATAAGAGCTTCATTCCGGTCTCCTGCTAAGTGAACGTCTTGGTTTCGATGCCGATGGCTGACGTGATCTTTTCACACTTTATTTCGAATATATTGACTGTTAACTCATTATTAATATGAGTAACATATTCTTTATATTATTTATGTCGGAAAATAAACTTTTGTTAAAAGTATGTAACTTGTTATAAAGAATATTTTCAACAATGTTAATTTATTGAACAGATGAATAAGTAAAATGCAAAGAAAATATGATAGTAACATATATTGCAAAAAATTTAAAGGTGTAATTAGTTTATGAATTTATAATGTATGTCGCTGTATTGAAATCAATAAAACATATATGACAAATATGTATAATTAAATAGCATTATATAATATAAAAAATGTACGATATACGTATACAGTACAGAGTACATAGATACTTAGAAAAGTGTCCCAAAATATTCAAATATCATGAACGTAAGTATATTATAAAGACAAGTTTCAAAAAATTATATTTTTCTAAAATTTTAAGACTCCGTTTGAGGACATAATACATCCGCTATTGCCATGTTTGATATATTTAGAGTATGGTAATAATAAGTTTACTCCCTTAAAAAAAATTTGGTGGTACTCCCAATCATTTGCATGTTATGTATGGATGGCAGTAACTATTATTTCTATGCATTATATTGCCAACATGAATGATTTTATGGATAATTTTGTTACTATAAACTGTCTGATTCACGTAAGTATTATTTATGTTAAGGTACTGCTACTAATATTTCTTTTTTACTTTTAGTTCATTGTTTCAATTATATTGGGTCCATATTGTAAACAGAGTTTGTTGCTAATTACGGACACGATTCAGAAAAAATTTTGGTTTAACAATACTTCTTACAACCTCTATAATATCTTACATAAATCTGTAAAAGGTTACATACTAATTAGCAAATTTTTTTTAACCGTTTGGTTTTTAAATCCTTATACTATATTAGAAAGGCGATTTGCTTTGGAAATATATTTACCAGTAAAATATTTAAAAGAGATGCCATACTACGCAATTACATACGTTTGTCAAACTATTATAGCCTTTCTCGTAGTAACACAAGTAGTTGTTGTAATTGATACTTTATATGTTATTATAATAGCTTTTGCTCTAATACAAGTTAATGAGATTAAAAGGAATTTGAAATCTATTGATTTTGGAAGCAATGAAGATGAAGTCTACGAAAAGTTAAAGAGTTGTATTAAACAACATAATATTGTATTGAGGCAAGTATTTTTTTTACGAAATTGCTTTATACTAATTTAACGTTCGTTAATAGTGTTTTAGATGAAACAGAAAAAATGTATCAAGTATTTATATTACAAAGAATATCATGTAATATTATTTTGGCGACCTATGCTGGACTTGTTGTTTCTACATTAGAGTAAGATAGAATTTGTTGTATAAAACAGGTTGAAAACAATTATTTATTGTAGCCATGTAGAACCAAAATGGTATGCTGTTTTAATAATGCCTGGAATACAATCATTTCTATACTTTTCTCTAGGTGATATTGTATCAAAACAAGTAAGTTTTAATAACAGGGCTGTTGCAAGAATTTTTATGACTTCTTCTAAGTACTATATTTTTAAAAAAAAGTTCCTTAAAGAGCCTCAAATTTGAAAATGTCACGAAATATCCATTAGATATTTTATAATAAATTATTAAGGTAGTTAACCAGCTACCGTCCAGGCCAAAAATTTGAGCACGCTGAACGTATACTACGCATTCCACGATAAGCCTCTCTAAAGAAAACTTTTGGTAGGTGACTGTGTTTCTTGGGCCGTATGTCATAATTATGTTCATCCCCACCGCTACGAAACGGTGTTAACGGAAAGCTGGCAACGTCGCGTTTTGATCGGAAGGGGAAGAGGGGAATAGCTCTAGCAGGGAGCCGCTGAATCCCGCCGTAGTTACAAATTCGCCGTTTTGACGTGACTTATTCCCGCTGTCAATTTTGACGTATTAAAAATAATATTATAACAAATTATATATAGATAAATAATATTACTTACATTTACATTTTTTGTATTTTTTATTCATTTATATTTTTTTTAAACCATATAACAATGTTATAACAGCTAAATTGATTTTTTGACATTCTAAATGACATTTCAATTTGATATCTGCTGGATCGTAGCCTACTTTATTAATACAAGGCCGATAAACAACTCAAATTTTGATTTAAAATCTACCTAAAAACTCTAGTTCTAAAACCGGTAATGAGGGCGTGATTAATGCCTGCTGTCATTTAAATGTCATTTTTATACTGTCAAAAAATCAATTTAGCAGTTATAACGTTGTTATACAGTTTTTCAAAAATATAAATGAATAAAAAATACATTAAATGCAAATGTAAGTAATATTTTTATCTATATATTATATTAGTTTTCCCCTCTCCCCATGACGTAAACATACAGTGTTGCCGCTGCCTCTCTCGCTCGAGTTTTTCTGTCATTGAGTACATTATTTTACACTATGATTACTCTGAAACTGTACGTCAGATCGCGTTCATCGTTTGAAATAACATTAGAAACATATTAAACTACTACATATTGGTTTTTTTATAAAAATCTATAGAAGCAAAATGATGCTATCAATAAAAACTTTGGTTTTGGTAGCATTGCTCCTATGCTTCACGTGCTCAAATTTCTGACTTTCGAGGCGAATAGCTCATTTTCTGTACGTCAGAAGTTTATAAAAAATTAACTGTGCATGTATTAGGTCATTCTGAACATATAGTTAAATTTTTATGAACATCTATAGAAACTCGATTTACTGGTGTACTACCTTAAAAAGAGCTCCGTGATCTGAAACAGAATGTGACGTCATTGTACATACAGTTTAACATGTGATAAACTAGCGCTTACTTTTATTTACATAAATAGCGTAGGTGATGGACAAACTGTTTTCCTATTGGCTATAAATGACCCCCACGTACTATATGTACTTAGACGTCACAGGAGTGGGGAGTTGTTTTTCATTACTATTTCTGGCGCCAAACTTAATATTCTTTTTAAAAATGTGAAACCGGCTACTTGCAACATATTAGCATAACAAACGAGGATGGATTGCAAAGTTTGTGTTCTAACGAAAAAAGTGGACAGCACAACAGCACTAGAAGCTCAATTATATTTTGTGAGGTTACGTGAACTGACATTAGTGTCTCTGTGAACTTGACTTTAATCTGCCAATTTGTGAGTAAAATGTATTTTTTTGAATAAATGTGTGCAATGACTTTTTTGGAAGGTGATGAATCCGTTGCTTCCTCAGTTTCGACTGTTTGTATTTATGCTGATCGTCAGTGTTGTTCTTTTAGTTTTCCCGACTGTAACAGATGGCATTGTCTAAAATATAACAAATGTAACCAAGTTGGCGGAATATTTAAATTATTATTATTAGTTTGTTTACGGGATATTTAATCTATTCAGTAATGACAAAAACTAGCGGATTTCAATCAAATATAATTTTACATAAGACAGGATAGAATAAAAAACGTAAAGTAAACGTAACAAAACAGTCTTTTCACAGATCATAAATTGCAACTGTTTTCAAGTACCAGCTTATCTTAAAATTTAATATAGTCAGTGAACTTAGGCATTAGTGCCAAAATTCTTCTTTTTGTACAGTCAGAAAAAGCATTTTAAATAACTTAACAACATTACTCAAAAAAAATAAAAATATGTGTTTCTCTTTTTTCAGAACGATAATACTAATCACTATGAGAATATTTTGAATAAATAATTTAGTATTTTATCGAATTGTAACATATTTGATATATTTTATGATTGTAGTAACACTGTAACAGGACTGTACAAAACGTAACATATTTGTTGCTTTTGCAACACTTGGAACAACTCTGCTGATGGTGAACTCGTTTCTCATCGGTAGGTAGCAACAAATCTTTCTATAAACCTATCAGGATCACCTTCATAACGAAGCAGCAAGTCGGACGACGTTTGGAAATGAATACTTTCTGATCAATTTCTGAAGAAGATGTCCATAGCCCCTGTTATTTCTTGAATCTTTGATCTGCCGTGACTTTATTGTAAATAAAATTGATGTTTTCTTCATTGGTAATAGATGTATGCCTTCCAATGAAAAAAATATTTCCAATGTATTCTCTCCCCCGTTCATATTCAGCTACCCAGTTTTCTTCCTTTTTGTATGAAGGATAAGATATTCCTAACGTATTTGCCATGTCTTCACGAATTTGCTTCAGTGGTAAGCTCTTTTTGCGCAGGTATTTGATCACTGCACGGTGTCAATGCACACGTCAGTTAAATAAATTAAGTCACAAATTAGCGGAATAATTTAAAACAAATGTGAACTCTACAATCCACCCTCGTATATCTCTGCAAATGCAAATACATAATTTAAAATATAATAATACAAACAGATTAGAACGATTAGCGTCTGGCCGATATACCCAACTTTTATCACAAAAACGAACGATTATAATTGTCATGCAATTAATAATCATTTTGATGTGTTATTGTCATTATATTTAGTCAATTTAACTAAACACAACAATAACGGCACCTAACGCACAGAAATCGCTAATTAAATAATGTATTTTTCACAAATAACACGCACAACAAGTGTCAAAGGGTGAAACAGTATGAAATGAACAAAATGTATATCTACACTATCACAATATATGTGCAGCTACATCGTGTATCTTTGGTAATAAAAGTTGGTATACCGGCTAGATGCTACTATTAGAAAGGGGGTGTTCAACCTTTTGTACTACGCGTGCTACTTTTGTATACGAAGTTACTTGGCGATCGACAGGGTCAGGTTATAATGTAAATAAACACTTTTACGTATTGTGAAGTAAATGAATGTGAAATTTGGGATTGCCCTGACTTCGCAATATTTTCATAGTAAGGTTCATATGATGACGTAGCTAATCGCAAGCATTGATGAAAATGGTAATTTGTAATTTTATTTCTTTGTTTTTTTATATTATTTATATTTGAAAATGCAAATTCTGACAAATATGTTGATCCAAAACAAACTAGGATTTTTGAGCATAATTTTTTAATATTGGATATTTCTCATGTACTCGTATGTAATTTCAAACTACTTCTTAATTAACTGATTTTAAATGAACATTATTTTGAATGTTGATTATTTCAAGTTCTACACATATTTTGGATTGGCTTGAAATTTTGTCAATCGCCAAAGATCGACAACGTTCGTTGTGGCGATCAACTGGTTAAGCACCCGTGGATTAGAAGATCAAAAATAAGGGGACAGAGCTGAAAATATTAGGATTTACAAAGTAATACAGATGTCACAAAAAACGCGCCTTGCATGTGAATCTCGAGAACTATAATTGATATAAAGTCAATTAACTTAGTCTAAAATCCAAAAACCATATTAGTATTGTATCGCTAATTATTTAAAAAAAGTGTATAGGTCATTATGAAAAAATAAATTTTGCAATTATTTGTTTTTGTAAGTAATTTTTACGTGTGAATGAGTCTTAGAGTTATGAAGTTAAAATTTTAATTTTATGTAAATGTCATATTGAAAAGTTACACCTTTGAAAAGAAAATATTTTTAGCTCTCTTAGGAAATGTAACTGATGTTTATTTATTTCATACAGCAAAAATGTAACAATTGTTAAATTTATAGGTTAAACAACAGTTGTGACAAAGAATGGGGACTTATTATTTTAGAATTTTATTGCTGCTATCTACTGAGTTTTGAAGTAACCTCTTTAGACAAAGATAACAAACACGAAGAGTGATATATTATCAGTTAGATAGAATTTACCTAAAACAATATTTAAATGTCGAGTTAAATGTGTTGGATAATTTTGTATTTTGGTATTATTATTATTTTTTATTTTATCATCAGCTATCAAATAATTGTTATAACAAAATTGGTCACTCACCAATCACCACACAAAATAAAACAGAGAAATTGTCAAATCGGTTTACGACAATACATGTAATATTGCAGGGGAGGATGTGTGTTGTGTGACATAAATTTTATAAGTCCCCATTAAACGAAATTATCAGTCAGGTATTATAATTTTTTTTTATTTTTAAGTTTATTGTCCTAATATGAGTTACATATAAAAATATTAAAATTAATTAAAATACACAAATAATAATAATAATTGTAATAATAATAATATACACTGAAAGTACTATCAATCCTGGCATTTTCAGCTCTAGAAAATCCCAACCTATAGTCTAAAATATTTGAATTTTGAAACTATTAGATGGAGAGCCTAGCGGAAGAAGCATACGCAGTGCAATGGGAGGATGCGCGTGGAAAAAAAGTCAAATCTGCTCTAGCAATGCTGATAATGCGCGCTCAGAAACCTGTTGTACTCACAGCCGGAGGAATGATTGTCCTGTCTCTTAATAATTATCTCCAGGTGATTGCAGATAGTAATAGTATTTCCTTTAAACACAACGAGCATTCAAACCGAATATATTATGTATGGCTATTAATTTTTACGATTCGTATGTCAGGAATTTATGCGTTTTGTTTTGGGGTCACACTAACTTAGACATTCCAAGTTAAATGGTACAATACTTCTCAGATCTCTCTATCACGATTGGAGAAGAGTTTCGGGTTTTGGTTAATTATAAAATACCTGTTTCATAAAATTAATTATTTGTAGAATAAAAATTCATAAAAACAGTAATGAAATCTCTAAAATATAGTTTTACTTCACATACGATTGGCATTGCGCATTAAAATGTGCATGTAGGATTCTTGACGACATAAGAAGTAGTTTCTCCTTATATTTATAGAATCTGTGCGAAAGGCGACGTACCTCGCACCTTTGTTCAGGAAATAATTCAGAATTGTCAACATAGTTCATATACATTGGCGTGTATTTTAGCATTTTTGTGTTTCATGTTGATTTATTTATTAAGCACTACAGGGTATGTAATCCCAATTACAGAGGGTATATGTATAAACAATACACATAATATATCAATGTAGACATATAAAAAATATCTACATGATATAAACTAATTGACAATATGTATATACAAATGAAAAAAAATGAAAATATACCTGCTAAATATTTAACTAAATTACAGAAGTTCTAAGTCATAAAATTGGTAACTAATTTACATTTAAATACTTAAAATCCAGTGGCGAATTCAAAGGGAAAGCCCAGGGATTTTTTTTTATATTAAAAATAATTGCGCACTAAACAACAATTAAATACGAAATAATTCTATATTTGTCATTTATTGTTTTGCACATGCGGACAGTTGGTGAGTTCAGTTCATATTTTGTTTAAAAATATTGAATGCAGAGTATTAAATTACATGTACAAAAATTCAAACGTGCTAATATATTAACCACTGTCATCTATCATGTTAATTCGGTAGTTTGTAAATAAAAAGTGTACACAAAATATTTCTTCGATTTTCAAGAGATGTCAAAAGCAATAGGCACATTCAGCAGGCATGTGGCATGTTCAATATTTTTCTGCTGAATGACTGTTCCCTAGTGCCCGTTCTGTAAACGGTCAGCTACCAGCTGCCCGCAGAAAAAGTGAGGTCAGATGTTCCTTGTCACTTGTTTACGCGCGCAACATTTAAATTCACTGAATTTTTAATAGAAATAGTCATCCATTACCTGTGCAATATAGCAAAATAACAATTTGTTCACATGTAAAGCACCGAAAACATATTCTTTATGCTATTTGTTAACATAAATGTAAAAATTGCAATGCAAGAAAATTTTAAGAATCTTATAATAAGTTGTAGTTACTTAACTTCTCAATCAATTTACTTACCTATTTATGATATACGCAGAATATAATGACAACAAAAGTTATTATAACTTGTCAATAAAATTAAGGTTCTGACTATTTGACGTTTGAATCACGAGAATTACATTGATTGTGAAAAGTATATTCAGCAGAAACCTCCTTGGTCGGTGACCGTTCGGTCAGGTGTTCAGTGACCACAGAAATCTGCTAAATGCGCCCAAATGGCAATGCAGTATATTAATTAAATTTCGTATCTATACCTTGTTTATTTTGAGCCAACAATATCGGGTATTTTTTTGCACTTTCTCAATCATATTCTTGTTTCTTGTATAATATGAACTGAATATTGGGCAACAATATTTTCAAGTTTTGATCGTACGTAGCAAAAATAATAGTAGAAATATTTTGAAAGTTTTGCGAATACCTAATTACGGAATTTAAATTTCTGTATGATGACTATACCGTTGTAGGTACATATTTGTAGAATAATAATTTGTCATCAAATATTATTCCCAAATCAGTAATTTAAGCGCTCGCGATTCTACTCGTACACTGCCTATAAAATCTCCACAGTCCAAATTCTAAAATAACTGTATACTCCGACTCCGGACTTGCACAGTGTACTACTATTATAATATTAAAAATGAATATATTTTTACTTATATTTATATACAGTTGGCAACATTGGTTGGAGGAAAAAAAACATAGGTTAGTAGAAAGTTTTGGCGCACTTTCCTTCCCATGTGTTTGCTTGGTAAAATGATAATAATATTTGGTTATTATGTGATGTATTACTAAATGGGTTCTTATGTATATATACTACAATATTGTAATAGTTAATAGTAAATAAACTAACTGCAAAAATACACAACAAGTGGCGACGAGGATCTTACGAACCAGGGCGGTAAAAGTAAGGTTAGTCATACTACAAAATCTAACATTGCTATACGTTCTAGGAACAAAAATACATATTTCGCGTTCCTTAATGTTCCTATACATGGAATTCCTTTGATTCAGGGGATACTTACGTTCTTATATATACACAAAATCGCCTTGATTGCCCTCTTGGCGTAAATTCCCATACATAATCCTTACCAAATTCCTAAAGAAAATGCCAACAGAAGAAGAAATGGAACAAATGGTCACATTATTACAAAATATGGCTGCTACAATGGCCCAACAAACAAAATTACTTACGGAACAACAACCAAGTACACGGAACCAAAATGAAGCAGATCTTAAAGGCATACATTTACAACCCTTTGACGATACAAACGAATCATTCGAGACATACATACAACGATTAGAAAATCATTTAGAATTGCGGAACCTCATGGATGATAAGCCTGAGACTGATAAGAAAAGAGTACAAATTCTTATAAATTGTTTAAATCCGAAGCATTACCAAACATTAACAAGTTTGACAGCGCCAGATTTACCCAAAACAAAGAAATACAATGATCTAATTGCATTATTACGCGAGCACATGTGTCCTAGACCCAGCGAAGTTGCAGAACAACACAAATTTTCGGCCAGAATTCAACATGAGGGAGAGAGCATTGCTCATTTCCAGGCCGAGTTAAAGAAACTTACAACAAACTGTAACTTTGTGTGCGAGCATTGCGCAAAATCAACCATTAACACCCATTTGCGAGCTCAATTCATAAGGGGTGTTCGAGATAATGAGATACGGGAAAAACTACTACAACAAAGTTCTACAATTACGTATGAAAATGCTGTCAAAATTGCAATTTCGATAGAAGCAGCGAAGGCAGAAAGTAAAGTGATGCAATTAGCTACACCACTACAGCTACATAAATTCAATAAAGTAAAGTACAATCAAAATTCATTGAAGAAATAAATTTTGGGTAAATGTTTTCGATGTGGCAGAAGTAACCACAAGGCCAATGACTGCCGTTGTAGAAACTTGAAATGTGAAAAATGCGGGAGGAAAGGCCACGTAAAAGCCGTATGTCTACAAGGAATAAATATAAAGGGTAAAACAAAACCACAGAAGCAGCTAGAAATAGTGGATGAAGAAGAAAATACAACAAACGAAATTTATACAATAAATTCAATACAGGACATACAAAATTCCAATTCTGGAAAAAAATTAGTGCAAATGTCAGTAGACAATAAAGACTGTACGTTCGAAGTAGATACAGGAGCTGCAGTGTCTACTATGTCGTATGAAATGTTTAAGAAATGCTTCCCAGGGAAGAAAATTCCTGGTACACAAGCAAAATTAAAAACTTACACAGGCGAAATTATACAGCCAGTGGGGACGTGTTCAGTAAAAATAAATTATGAAGGTCAAGAGAAGACTGCGGATCTGTACGTACTTAATGGAAAAGTTGACTCTATCATGGGCAGACAATGGTTACGAGTAATACAATTGGATTGGAAGAAGATAAACAAAATCTCGGCTTATAATGAAGTTACTCACAAAGAAGAAATCTCCTCATTGCTAGAAGAATATGCTGACTTATTTACGGGAGAAATTGGGAAGATAAAAAACTTCAATGCATCTCTGAAATTGCAAGAGAATGCAAAGCCAATATTCATACGACCAAGGCCAGTACCATATGCTTTGAAAGATCGTGTTGGAAAAGAAATCGATCGTCTAGAAGAACTGGGTATTCTCGAGAAGACTATATACTCTACATGGGGAACTCCAGTCGTTCCAGTCATCAAGAGTAACGGCGACATCAGGTTGTGCGCAGATTATAAATATACAATTAATAAGTATTTGGAATCTGATAACTATCCTATTCCAAAAATAGAAGATTTTTTTTTCAAAATTGTCAGGAGGTAAATATTTTTGCACCTTAGACATACACCAAGCTTATTTGCAAATGAAAGTCGATGACAATAGTGCGATATTGCAAGCTATTTCAACGCACAAAGGCACTTACAAGGTGAAAAGACTGATGTTTGGTGTCAAAGTTGCACCCAACACATGGCACAGATATATAGATCAAGTTATCGGAGACCTTACAGGTACTGCATGTTTTTTTGACGACATTATAGTACAAGCATCAACTAAAGAAGAACTGGTTATACGAATAAGAAGAATATTTGAAAGATTACGTTCCCATGGTATACTTTTAAATAAAAAGAAATGCCAATTTCTTCAAAGAAGTAGAACCTATACCAGAAAGGCTGGAAGCCATTACAAAAAGTCCACGCTCGAAAAATGTTTCTGAATTACGCACATTTCTAGGACTGGTAAATTACTACCAGAAATTTCTACCAAAATTGTCAACGACTCTGAATCCGCTTAATAAATTATTACAGAAGAATATAAAATTTCAGTGGAATGAAGAATGTGAAGAAATATTCAATAAATTGAAAAGAGAAGTTACTAGCACCAGAGTTTTAGTTCCATATAACCCAAAATTACCACTGATCTTGGCTACTGATGCTTCACCAGTCGGATTAGGCGCCGTGATTTCTCATCGGATGGAAGATGACTCTGAGAGGCCTATAATAATAATAATAATAATAATATTTATTCCAGGGACCAAAAAAAAGTACATGGCATAGGAAAAGTCATAAAATACATATTAAAAAAATACACAATAATCAGAATAACCTATTTAATTAATAATTAAGGCTTATCATTAAGAAACTCGTCTATATTATAATAACATTTTTTAAGAAGATAAGTTTTTAAACCTTGTTTAAACTGTAGCTTAGATTTAATGTCTTTTAATTTCGGCGGCAAATTATTATAGAATTTTAAACCGAAGTAATTGGGATTATTTCTGGCTTTGTTCAATTTTATATTAGGAACGGTGAAATTGGTTTTACCGCGAGTATCATGATTGTGTATATCACCATGTGTCGGGAAGTTATTCTTGTTATTGTAAATATATAAGATAACAGTATAAATATAAAGGCAAGGGATGTTTATAATATTTTCTTTTTCAAAAACATCTTTACAAGATGCCCTTCTGTCAAGTTGATATATGTTACGCACAGCTGTTTTTTGTAGTTTAAAAATGCGTTTTGCCATAGGTGAGCACCCCCAGAAAATAATGCCGTAACTAATAATGGAATGAAATTTACCATAATAAAAGGTTTTTACAGTAGATACATCAGAAAGTAGCCTTAGCCTCTTAATAAGATAACATAAGGAGGCAAGGGTATTACACATGATATCAATATGCCTATCCCACACTAAATTTTCATTAATGTGACGGCCCAAGATTTTAGTACTCTGCACTTGGGGTAGCGGTTCACCATTACAAAAAATAGATATTTGTTCATCTTTCTTTCTGTTTGAAAAACTCATAACGGAAGATTTACTAATATTTAATGATAAATTTAAAGAAGCGAACCAAGACGACAAACTTGTGGCTATTTTTGATATTTCATTAACATCATACAATAAAATTGTTACGTCATCCGCATAGGCAACAAAGTTGTGCGATTCTAAAACCTTTTTTATGCCATTAATGTATAAAATGAACAGAATAGGGCCAAGTATAGAGCCCTGAGGTACTCCACATGTAACAGTCTGAGAATCTGAAATTTGATTATCGTAAATCACAACTTGTTTTCTGTGTTGCAAATATGACAAAAGCCACTCTGCACATATACCTCTTAAACCATAAAAATTTAAAATATCGATAAGAATACTGTGATTTACACAGTCAAATGCTTTTGACAAATCAATAAAAAGTCCGTATATACTATTACTTTTATCAACTGCGTTGTAAACATAATCAAAGAAGTTTACTAGGGCGGATGTTGTGCTCAGTCCCTTTCGGAAGCCGTGTTGTTCCCCAATTAATATCTTATTCTTTTCTAGAAATAAAAGAATTCTTGACAGTATTACTTTTTCAAAAATTTTATGAAATGTAGAAACCAAAGTTATTGGTCTATAATTAGACGCCAATTCTTTGTCTCCACTTTTATGCAAAGGTATAACTTTAACATGTTTTAGAAGATCTGGAAATTTACCTTCTAATAAGGACAAGTTAATGCAATATAAAGGTGCAATTATCATTTCATAACAATTTTTCAGTAAATTGTTTGAAATTTCATCAATTCCAGAAGAACATGAATTTTTTAATGATAATATTAGGGATGTTAACTCATCTTCAGTAACGGGATTTAGAAATATCGATGAAGAGTTGTTAATGCCATCGAGATAAAAGTTAGAAGCAGGGGGCAAATTCCTTTGAATTTCATGTGGAAAATTAATAAAATAGTTATTGAGCATATTAGCAATATCTAAGGGATTATTTGCACATTTATTATTACTTATTAGTTTATTAATTTTTTTAGATTTGTCAGCATTGTTCATATTTAAATTATTGTTAATTAATTTCCAAATTTTACGTGTATTATTACTACAGTTTTGCACAAGGTTAGAATTGAAATCGTTTTTAGTTTTTCTAATTCATTTACGATATATATTTTTAATCTTCGTATAATCTTCCTTAGTGATAAGCCCTAACTGACATAAATTATATAATTCTTTCAGTTTTATTGACAGTTTTTTTTATTTCATTGGTTACCCAAGATTTGTTTTTTGTATTGCGGCTGTGGCTTGAAACATTAATTTTAGGATGTGTAATATTAAAATGATAAATAAATATGTCCAAAAAATTTTTAAAACATCTATCAACGTCGCCTTCTTTAAAAACTGAAGTCCATTTTTCATTAGCCAACTGGAATTTAAGATAATCAAGATTAGATTTAGAAAATAATCTTTTGGCAGTTTTGGAATGGTTTACAGTGTTAGTTTGATTGTTAATACAAATACATTGAGCAGAATGATCAGAAATATTATTATGTATAACATATAGCGTTCGCATCTAGGTCACTAACAAAGTCTGAAAAAAATTACAGCCAAATAGATAAAGAGGCAACAGCAATATTCTGGGGGTTGAAGAAATTCTTCCAGTATCCTGCATCCCAATAAATAATTTCCGGCAACTTCAGCTTTACGTTTGCTACATTATGCAACGTTTATGGCTGGATTTAATTACGAATTCCAATACAAAAGTACCAAAGAACATGCGAATGCAGACTACTTATCCAGATTTGTAGTGGAAACTAATGAAACAAAAATGAATGATGATGACATTTTCTATTTAAATCAGTTAAACACCCTACCAGTTCAAAAGAAAGAAATCCAGAAAGAAACTATGAAAGATTCGGATTGCAAAGAAATGTATTTGAAACTACAAAATGGTGTCATACAGGAGGAGGCACACAAATATTCTCTACAAGAATTTTTAACGGTATCCGGGTGATGATTCCGAAGACATTGCAAAAGAGGATTCTAGAAGAACTCCATGTAGGTCACATGGGGATTGTCAGAATGAAAAGCCTGGCAAGAAGCTACGTTTGGTGGAAGAACATTGACAGAGATATTGAAGAAATGGTGAAGAAATGTTCAAGCTGCTGTAAAACTATGAAGAATCCAAATAAGATAGAACCACATCCATGGGAATTTCCTAATAAACCGTGGCAAAGATTACACATCGACTACGCAGGATCGTTTTTCGAAAATAATTTCCTTATAATTGTTGATGCACATACGAAATGGGTGGAAGCAATACCTATACGTAAGACTGATTCGACAACAACAATTAAAATACTAAGAGAAATTTTTTCAAGATTCGGTTTACCAGTCACAGTAGTAAGTGATAACGGGGCAAATTTTAAATCTGAAGAATTTGAAAATTTTCTAAAATCAAACGGAATTATACATAAAGTAACAGCACCATATCATCCAGCAACAAACGGACAGGCGGAAAGATACGTGCAGACCATTAAACAAGGATTGAGAGCTATGATTAAAGAGCCAGGTGATATTAATCATAAGTTGTGCAGATTCCTAATGCAATATCGGAAAATGCCTCATGCAACTACGGGACAAAGCCCAGCTGAGTTAATGTTTAACCGAAACTTTCGAACTAGAATTGATTTGGTAAAAACAGATCTCTCAACGAAAATTAATCAAAAAGCAAATCCGTTCGCAAAACTAGTACCACATTTTCATGAAGGTGAAAGGGTACAGATAAGAGTCTATAATAAACCTGAAAAATGGAGTTTTGAGAAGATAGCGGAGAAGAAAGGATCGCTACATTACATTAAATGTGGATGGTATGATTCACACACGACATGTAGAACAAATTAGAAATACGCAAGTACAAGAGGAGAAGAAACTGGTATTACCCGAAGGAGAAATCATATGTAAGGGTATAGAATAAAACCTACAAGGAGCAGAAGACGATGCCCGAGAAGGAAGAACCTGAGAGACAAGACAACTTGCGTCGTTCGACACGCATACGAACAAAACCCGTCCGTTTAAATTTATAAAAAAAAGGAAGATAGTATTATATATTAAAAATAAATATATTTTTACTTATATTTATATACAGTTGGCAACATTGGTTGGAGGAAAAAAAACAGGTTAGTAGAGAGTTTTGGCGTACTTTCCTTCCCATGTGTTTGCTTGGTTAAATGATAATAATATTTGGTTATTATGTGATGTATTACTAAATGGGTTCTTATGTATATATATATATATATATATATATATATATATATATATATATATATATATATATACTTGCTAAGGGCTACTTACCGGTGTCACACACAAATGCACTGGCAGCTCACGGGTTGTAGCGGAAGCAGAGGTCGGGGTTCGAATTTTAACCTTGTGGTTGATGTAGCCCAACTAAAGTAAAACTGACTCAGGCCAACGCCTGTGCAAAAAATTTACTACCACAAAATTAATATTCGGGCGCCAACACCTTGAAAAAGGGTAAACCCTTGAAAAGGTGTACTCAAGGAAGGAAAACAACAACAAATAAAAATAAATGAGTTTAATTAAAGGCAAGTTTCAAATTTAGAAATTGACAAAAAAATACCAACGAACGGCCGTACAGAACGCCTCCTAGCTACTGCTGGGGAACCACTTTGGGTGCAAAGCTAGTTCGCCTCCTCGTGGTGCACCCTGGGTAACGCTAAAGAATTAGCAGAAATCGGCGACCAGACAATCCTCGAGATCTCCTGGTCATTACATTCATCACAAGAGCACCAACATACTGGTAGCGACTAGACCTTCCGGCGATCTATTTGGGCAAACAAGACAGTACTACATCATATTGAAAACCGCCTTCTGCCATCTTGACCAAGTCAACATCTTGATACATTTAAATTGTGATGAATGTATGCCATAAGCTAAATAAATAGTGACCGAGCCTTTGGCCAGGACGCCGCTGTTGCAGAACGGGGAGGGACCTCGGCGACAAGCTTTAGGTGGCCTGGTAGAGCTGATGCGACTGTGGGTGCAAAGGCCCTTCGCAGGTACGGCGAAAATCTCCCACCGCGGTGGAATGGTGAGCTCTTACTCGGCCTAGCCTGGCCTTAAACCTAGAGAAGGTTTTGGCGGGTCCAGATGCTATCTCCTCCGCTAGGACTGCCAAGAAGCTGCTGGAAAGTCCGAGCCAAAGGGCCAGTCACCACCACCAAAGCCGCTACTGTCCCTACAAAAAATAAACCCCAGTATCTCGAACGAGAATGGGATGACAGAATCGTCTGAAGGACGTGGGTATTACAAAAATAAAATACAAAAACTTTAAGGGCGCTCTGTACCCCGTCAGGCGTTATACAAACTGATTTCAAAACTTAAACTCAACAAAAAAAATGAATGAATGAGACACAACAAAGAGGAAAGTGGAAAAGGTTCGACTGCAGTCAAAAAAAATTATAAGAAGCGCGGCAAAGCAACAATAAAAAACTACCATAAAATTAAAAACCGCGCTCGAATAATCTACTATCCTGGCGGACACATTTCACGCTGGTCTCGTGACAAATCACAAAAATAGTATACTCCAAAAAATAGATTTGCACAAAAAAATAAGCGTCGAAAAATATATCCAGTTATAAAAGGGGAAGCTAATCCAAACTGTGATTTTTCCGCTCGGCTCGTGCCAAATCAACAATAAAAAAAGTATACTCAACACAAGATTTGTGAATCACGACAAAAAAAATAAAAAGCGTAGAAAATAAATCCGGCTCTCAAGGGGAACACGTCCAAGCCGTAATCCGACAGGATAACTCAAAGATGGCCGCCAATCTAACCAATCACACCACGTTCAGACAGGAAGGATTGAGGATAGGGCAGTGAAGGGATAAATACAAAATGGCAAAAACAAAATGAAAGAGTTAAAAAATTAGCCCTAATGGCCTAGAGCCATCACGAGTAATTGGCTAGGGATGAATTTAAACAGAATATTACTAAAAAAGGAATAAAACAAAATTGAATGGGTGCGATGACCCAGGGAACTGGAGCCGTCTGATTAATTGGCTCGGGAAAAATTAAAGCAGAACTACAATAAATACTACCACGGTAGCGTAAGACTTTATAAAAATTTTGAAAATTAAATTTAATCTAAAAAGTCAAAAAGAAAAAATATAAGGGAACAGCTGAGAGAAGTCTAGTGAAAAACATAGCAAGCATGAATATAAAAAGTTACCATAAATTCATGAAATTTAATCTTCTACAAAAAAAAGTAAACTAATAAATTGTCCCGCAAACCACACCAACATCGTGGTAGAGTTACTCGAACTACAGACAATTGGGCCAACCCAAACTGAAAACCACATGGCTTTACAAAAAAATAACCTCATCAAATAAAAAAATACAAATAAGATTCGAGTAACTCACCCATTGCTGCTATGCTTGACGCCAGTAAACTCAAATTTAAAAAAAAGGAACAACAAAAAAAGATAGACAAAAAAAATTTCACTAGAATTCTCTTAGTTGCGCCATCTTGACTTTCTCCGCAAGCCAAGCTCAACGGTCGACTCTCCACGGTCGAAAAACAAAAACGAAAGTCCCCGTCGACTCTCACGGTCGAAAAACAGAAAGAAAGTCCTCTCAATCGAATGCGCAGCACTCTTTATACCTAGGCTACCCTCATAGGTCAAATATGCGAACTAATCAAATAAAAAATATTTTCTGGTGCTAGTAATTTCAAAATAAAATTTTGCAGTAGTTAAAAATAGTAATGTAAAAAGAAACAAAGAGAAATAGAACCGAAAACAGTTGAATTTAAATAAATTAATAAAGTCGTATCGCACAATACTAAGATGAGATGTCGCTCCGCGCAAATATGAACTTGAAGGTTACAGCTGTGAGAAACACACGGTCCTCAAACAATGGTACAAAAATATTTTTTAACAAATTTTAACTTTAAGAATATTTACAAGAAAAACCGTGACAGTGGCGTTGCAAATTGTCACAATATATATACTACAATATTGTAATAGTTAATAGTAAATAAACTAATTGCAAAAATACACAACAACTACAGAATGTAAAATCTCTATATCTAAGAAATCCTCTTATCAAGAATATAAAAAATGAAATACACCGAATAAACACCCAACTAAAGGCAGAAATGATGTTTATACGGACGCCGGGCCACGCGGGAATAAAAGGCAATGAAATAGCAGATAGAGAAGCTAAAGATACAACAAACGCTGACAAAAAGAAACACCTAATACAAACATTATGACTACAAAATAAGAACGAAATACAGAATAAGAAAGAAATGGAATGAAAGCTGGACCCGAGTAACGGACAACCACCTAAGAAAAATCAAAAGTGATACTACTCCTCCATGGAAATCAACTGGCTCACGAAGATAACACATCATCATCGCAAGGATCCGAATTGGACATACGAGGCTGACACATCAACACCTCCAAGTGTGGTACTTGCAATGTCCCATTCACAACTAACCACATCATTACCGAATGTAACCCCTACGTGGGCAAGAGAAGACTATACTATACTATACTATACGAGTACCTAACGAAATAGACAAGTCCTATTTAACGACCAGACTACATTAAAAAACAATCAAATTCTTTAAATACATCGATTTATTTGCGACGTCGGTACCGACGCTAGTGATACCTCAAGATCTCACATTTTCGAGAACTCGTCTCGAATTTCTCTAATTTTCGAGATGAGATTAACGTTATTCTCTTCTCGAGACGAGAGTAGACATTCGAGATCTCGATTGTATGATTTTTTAAATATATCTAATTAATAATAATAATAATAATAAGTTTATTTGCTATTATAAGATAATGTTGCGTAACGAAGAGAGGTTACTTCGAATAACTGGTAAGGAGACTGAAATAAAACAAAATGATTACCTGTACCCTGACTTTTAATTACCTAAATTAATATAATATTTCCCAAAAAAAAGAAAAACAAAAACAGTAGTTGTCCTCTACCCGGGCTGCTCCGGTACCACCTAGTTTGCCTGTAATAAAGAGAACTACCTAAGTATTTACCACTTAGTGAAGAGTCATTACGCACACACACATATTCATACAACAGCGCCCAACAGAACAGGGAAAATGGAATAAGTCACCTTATGCGAAACGCATACCTGCTACTCAATAGCAGCGTGGCCCAGGTCTTACGCGTACGTATACTCAACTGTACCTGCCTCTACCACCCTAAGCAGTGTGGTTTATACCGGCACCGAGACATGGTTACATCTCCAACTCTGCCATTACCACCCCTGGGAATAGGGAGCTACCCTAACACGAATTCTGCTCAGTTGCTGATCCACCCTAGTGGCTTTACTTCGGCTTTAGGGGCATGGCTACAAAACCAGGATAAAACCATCCCTACCGTTACCACGCGGTGAACCAGCGAAAACCCACGAGGCTAGCAATCGTGGACACATAGATCGCATTCCTGGTTGCCCTTATAGCTCTCTCACACGTCTTAAACCAAAGACCAGAGGCTCTACCGGGCGCGACCAATCAACAAGGATTAGGATAAAGGACAACGCAGTAAAGTAAGAGAATACTCATACAAAACCGTGTATATCACTTCTCGCTCTAATGGACTAAAGTGCATGTTAGACTCAACTCACCTCTCTTAAAGTCCTGTCCAAAACGTAACAGTCACTGTTCACAAACACACTCTAAACACCTCAAATGCTAGAGAAAGACTGATTTTAAATATATATTAGCAGTAAATTAGTGTAATAGTGATTACCCAAGACAAATAAACAAAACTCCTACCAGAGTGGGGAATAAGAGAATTAAATAATTACCATTGAATAATGCCCACCTACACATCCGTGACACTATCAAGAATGATTCTCCTATACAAATGATTGACAACAAAATTAGAATATAAATAATCCATTCTAATCTAATTAAGATATGCAAAATATTAATCGGTATAAATAAATATTTTAATTGACTCTTCATTTCCATACATATTTATTTATTCATTTTAGATTTATTGGGTTTTAGAAATAATAAATGCACAAAAGTGAACTTATGGTTTTCTCTTCACGCCATCTTTGTACCCAGATATCGCTAATAAATTTACAAATATACCAACATCATTATTACAAATTGTCTAAATTCCTTCCTTGAAAACTAAGAATTCACGAAGATTCGACTATTGGCGAAGTAATACTCATGTACGAGATTGAGCATCGACTATGAATACGGGCATGTCTCGTCTCGATTTCGTGTCTCGTCTTTTCAAGGTCAAATTATTATAAAAATTTCTATTAAGTAGGTACAGTAAAGTTTTTAAAGATGTCCGATCAAGGTCATCTACGGATTATATGAATTAAGATTTTAGCTCCGCCCATTCTTCCTAATTCAGTAGTGTTGTTTACTTAGTTTTTATGAGGGTACATAAGATACTACTGTTATTTTATTATTATAAAAATATATGTTACAGTAAAAGCATTCAAAATTTAAAAACAAGTCAACTGGTAAATTTATTAGAAAATATACAAAAAAATGTCAGTGTCAGTAATACTGACAGAAAATAACATTATTCGTACGGCTATGAATCAAGGTAACATATCTGAATTAGTAAATAAACTTACGTTACAGCGAAAGTATTGTCAACAACGAGCATCGTTTTAAAATGAAATGTCCTAACTTAGTCGAAACAATAAGAATTTTTGAAAGACAAGCGTGTTATATCCATTCTTATCGCACACGCCTATAGCCTTTCCAAATGATAGAGATAAATAAATATATGCCAGTTTGTTAATTAGTTCATGATACAGATGACATTGATCGAGCATCTTTAAAAAACTTTACTGTTAGCCCTATTTTGTAAGAATTGTTTATTTCTTAGCAACGTTGCTATAGCAAATAACCAATAATAATTGGGAACACTGAATAAATCATGAAAATTACAGGCTTTACATTTGTTTCTATTAGGTAAATTTTTTAGCAACGTTGCTAAGACTTAACAACTGTCTTACAAAATAGGGCTGTGTACCTGTATTAAAAAAGTGTCCTGCAAAAAATATTAAAAGAATCCCATTGACAATTTACACAAAAAACGAATCATCATTTGTCATATAATTTTAATATTGAAATTAATTTTTAAAACAATTCGTGTTTTTACGGTATTGATTTTATAAACAGTGTTTATTTTAAATAATGTTTAAATATTTGGTTACCGTGTTTCTGAATGGACAAAATTATAAGCACCGTTGACTATTTTAAACAGTGTTTAACTTAAAAATAGGCGTGTAAATGTTTAAAGTTTAAAAAATTATTTATTTTCTCAAAATTAAAGATGAAGTAGAAGATCACGCCAAAGCCAGTACTTCTTGTTTAGACTGGCAAAATAAATTTGTCTTTTGCTTACCTATCATATTTTGCATGAGTTTATTTTTATTTTGTTATTGTTGTATTAAAATGAGTTTTTGTTTTTTTTCTAATTTACAAATTAAGTAATAGTCAATTTTAAAATACCTACCGGACGTCATCAAGGTCATTGCTATGTACTACCGGCCTAGACCGTGAAAACGTATCTACTGGACTCGTTGCTAATAAGATAGACAGTTGTTTACAGATGAGTATACAGAAATAGCTATTTACGTCATTAGGCCGGTAGCTAAGCATTTACGGGCGAGCTAGTACATTACGGGTTAAGCCCGATAGGACGAGACACATGAACTAGAAGCAAGACAGTAAATGTAGATACCGACCGTGTGTCGTATAAAATTTTTCGGTATAATCAACAACTATTTTGAAAGCAAATTATTTAGAATAATTTTATTATTTAATCAAAAGTGTGAGGCATTGTTAAGGTAAAATTTATTAAACGCATTTTTTATATAATTTACAATTTACAAATTATTTAATAGTCAATTTTGAAATACCTACCGGACATCGTCAAGGTTGTTGCTATGTACTACCGGCATAGGCCGTAAAAACGTACCTACCGGACTCGTTGCTAAGAAAATACATAGTTGTTTACAGTTGAGTATACAGAAAATATACTAACCTAACTTGACAGGTAAAACGTTAAACATTTGTTAATTTATCTGTTTCAATTCCATTGCTATCACTATTTTTGGGGTGATTTTTCACATTTTCATACATTTGAAGCTTTTTTTGCCCAAAATAATTAGGGAAGTAAGAAAATATAAAAATATTTTACATATTGAAGTCTTATATTTCGGCGTCGCGGTCAACCCCTGTATATCGAATATATACCAATAAATATCAGGAAATCTGTCATTTATATAAATATCATGATATTTTCGAACCTTGTTTTGTATAAGAAATTTCCACATTAAAAATATAAATAAACGATATGATGATTTTACGTGAAAAGAATGAAGGATCTTCTGGTAAAATTATTTTGAACTTGAGTTAATAAAAAAAACTCTACCTTTTTTACCGTTAAAGACTTTCGTAATTCAATTTGACACAAGTTCAAGATTAAATATTAGAAAATGGATGTTTAGTCACAGAAATTAAACAATGATAAGCAATTACCTATTCTTTAACGATATTTATAGGACATTAGTTGTTTTTGTCAGAAACTGATAATGTGCAAAAGGGAAAATCAATGAACATTTTCTTTTATTGAAGGTAAAATACATTTATTTGAAATCGAAAAATTGTGAAAATGAAAGGAATATTTATATGTATAAGTTCTTTATATATGACACTCAATGTTGCTAACCTCCAAACATTGAGGTTATCGTAAAGAACACTCAAAATTTCGTTCTTCTTGCACATATTGTTTGTCATTGTACATACAACTTTACTATTGTACATCGTACACTTGCCCAAATTATTTTACATGTACAAAAATTATCTTAAGAATGGCAAGATTGCATTTGCATGAAATCTTCGTATAATGAATAACTTTTAATGACGATTTTTGTGCACTTCAGTGACGATTTCAAATAAGAATATATATTTATAAAAAAAAATCTTATTTTATAGCTAACAATAATTAACAAAACAATTTTATTCTTTTATTTTGGGGGGAAAATTTCGTCAAAAGTAGCAGCTTTAAAAATAGCGCCAAAAATAGCAGTCATGAACTGTTCCAGAGCGTCAGTGCCGGACCTGATGAACCCGTCTCTAGCTCTTGCCCATAGAGCTTGAATTTCTGGATGTTTATCTACAAGATAAAAAAGAAATAGAAGAAAGAATAGCTTTATTTTATACCTGCATATTAAGTACTATCTTTTCTTGCAATTAAATGCAAGATATGTTAAAGTTAGTCTTACCTATGTTGGTCAATTGGAAGTCGACATTAGGAGTATCTACGTCGATAATAGAAATTCTTTGCACGACCATGTGTTTGTTTTCAATAGTGTAGTTCATTCTTAATTGGTAGACATTATTACCTAAAAATATACAAATATTATTAAATTAATTTCTCTGTTTCGGAATTTGAATGTCACATTCTAGCACGCATATTGATGTTAGAAGACGCTTCATTCTTAAATGATTTTTGGTGATATTTTGTTATTTAAGATTGGCATGACTGCAATAAGTACACTAAATATCTAAGCAACGGACAGAATAAAAAGCACAAATCACTGTCATCAACCCAAAAATTCTACCAAAAATTACCCTTAATGGAAATTGACGAATGTTTTTTATAAAATAATAATGTAAATGAAAGCCTCAACAGAGAAAATAGAATAAACACATTACGGAAGGCAATTCAAGCACTCGTTCGTTGGCCCATTCGCTGCTGCGCACTCGTGAGCAAATTTGTAACTCTTGTCAGAATACGTTGCCTTCTGTAACTTATGTTTTTATATACTATTCTTTATGCAAATTTCGGTAACTACCATTAATTTGTCCAGTAGAGAGTGACTACGTTTATCTCGCAGTGACATAATCCGCTCAAAAATCTAGTGACTTAAAACTAACTCTTAACTCCAGTTCGTTTATATCGCATGTTTTAAAGTGACTACAGGATGAATAAGGACAGATAGAAAATTTTGCGGATGACTTATTATAATAGTAATAACAAAACGCTCACGATTTTGAAGAAAACCTCAAAACAAACAGTTTTTAGAAGTTTTGAGTGTAGTAATATGTATTTTTACCTCTCGCTAAGAGAGATATTGGATTCATGTTAAAACCGCATATCCAGATTTTATTGAATAAGCACGTTTTAAGGTCCCTACAATCCGATTTTAACATTTTTATGATAATGTCTGCGTGTGTGTGTGTGTGTGTGTGTGTGTGTGTGTGTGTGTGTGTGTGTGTGTGTGTGTGTGTGTGTGTGTGTGTGTGTGTGTGTGTGTGTGTGTGTGTGTGTGTGTGTGTGTGTGTGTGTGTGTGTGTGTGTGTGTGTGTGTGTGTGTGTGTGTGTGTGTGTGTGTGTGTGTGTGTGTGTGTGTGTGTGTGTGTGTGTGTGTGTGTGTGTGTGTGTGTGTGTGTGTGTGTGTGTGTGTGTGTGTGTGTGTGTGTGTGTGTGTGTGTGTGTGTGTGTGTGTGTGTGTGTGTGTGTGTGTGTGTGTGTGTGTGTGTGTGTGTGTGTGTGTGTGTGTGTGTGTGTGTGTGTGTGTGTGTGTGTGTGTGTGTGTGTGTGTGTGTGTGTGTGTGTGTGTGTGTGTGTGTGTGTGTGTGTGTGTGTGTGTGTGTGTGTGTGTGTGTGTGTGTGTGTGTGTGTGTGTGTGTGTGTGTGTGTGTGTGTGTGTGTGTGTGTGTGTGTGTGTGTGTGTGTGTGTGTGTGTGTGTGTGTGTGTGTGTGTGTGTGTGTGTGTGTGTGTGTGTGTGTGTGTGTGTGTGTGTGTGTGTGTGTGTGTGTGTGTGTGTGTGTGTGTGTGTGTGTGTGTGTGTGTGTGTGTGTGTGTGTGTGTGTGTGTGTGTGTGTGTGTGTGTGTGTGTGTGTGTGTGTGTGTGTGTGTGTGTGTGTGTGTGTGTGTGTGTGTGTGTGTGTGTGTGTGTGTGTGTGTGTGTGTGTGTGTGTGTGTGTGTGTGTGTGTGTGTGTGTGTGTGTGTGTGTGTGTGTGTGTGTGTGTGTGTGTGTGTGTGTGTGTGTGTGTGTGTGTGTGTGTGTGTGTGTGTGTGTGTGTGTGTGTGTGTGTGTGTGTGTGTGTGTGTGTGTGTGTGTGTGTGTGTGTGTGTGTGTGTGTGTGTGTGTGTGTGTGTGTGTGTGTGTGTGTGTGTGTGTGTGTGTGTGTGTGTGTGTGTGTGTGTGTGTGTGTGTGTGTGTGTGTGTGTGTGTGTGTGTGTGTGTGTGTGTGTGTGTGTGTGTGTGTGTGTGTGTGTGTGTGTGTGTGTGTGTGTGTGTGTGTGTGTGTGTGTGTGTGTGTGTGTGTGTGTGTGTGTGTGTGTGTGTGTGTGGGATGTTGGAAGGACGATTACTCAAAAACTATTAGACTTTAAATTTGTTTAACTACGTATTTCCCAATTGGACATTCATGGCAAGATCTGAAAAGGTTTTGGTAACAATTGGACAACCGGAAGTAGCAGATTGTTGAAAAAAAATCTTCTAAATATTATTTTTTGAATTTTTTTTTGTAATATTAAAGAAAATTAAATTCTCTATTTCATACATTTAAATATTTTATTATATATTCTATAGATTTAAAGATAAAAGAAATATAATATATAAAATAATCTGTTGTAATAAATTTTACAGCCGAAAGAATGCCATGAAAAATAGTTGAAAATTTAAATTGTTTGTAACTGACAGATAAACGACAGTGTCAGAAATCCGAAGACATTACTGAAGACTTTTTCTGGGAAGTACATACATTATTTTATTTCTTAAGGTATTAATAGTTAAATATTTAATATTATAGGTATATTACACATGCCCTTCAGAAATACTGTTACTCCCGACAAAGAATTGGAAACATCTCGAAAAATTAGAAAAGTAGGATAAAATTTCTTCATAGAATGAATTCAAAATTAAACAATCTAAATGTAAGGAATAGATGTAAGTAAAATTATTGGTGTAGAGTGTTGGTATATGACAAGCAGATATGAGGGCCCATGTCAGAATGATGTTAAATAACATAATTTCTCGTTTTGAATTTCATGATAGAAGATTCTTGAAAAAAATTCTTCCAAATATTATTTTTTGAATGTTTTTTGTGGTAATATTAAAAAAAAAATCTCTATCTGATACATTTAAATATTTTATTATATATTCTATAAATTTAGAGATAAAAGAAATATAATATATAAAATAATCTGTTGTAATAAATCAGCCGAAAGAATGCCATGGAAAATAGTTGAAAATTTAAATTGTCAAAAAATGTCAGTGTCAGAAATCCGGAGACATTACTAAAGATTTTTTCTGGGAAGTACATACATTATATTATTTCTTATTGCATTAATAGTTTAATATTTAATATTATAGGCATATTACACATACCCTTCATATATGCTGTTACTTCCGACAATGAATTGGAAACATCTCGAAAAATTAAAAGAGTAGGACATCTTCATAGAATGAATTTAAATTCAAAAAAATCTAAATATATGGAATAGATATGAGTAGAATTTTGGTGTAGAGTGTAAGTATACAAGAAATGTTAATTGCATTAAGGTGCGAGCAGTCATGTGTCAGAATTATAGCTAGTAATTATGTATATAGATGTCATATATCATAATTTCTCATTCTAAATTTAGTTATTTTCCAATTCCATGTGATTTATTTTCCTCGACAAGTCCTAGAAAATCTTGAAATTTTTAATGAAAAATTCTGACATTTATATTCATAATTACTAATTATCATTCTGAAACGGGCCTCCACATCTGCTTGTCAAGACCAACAATGTAACATGACTGTTCGCGCCCTATACTTAACCAAAAAAAGGAAGTGGCGACAGGTATTGTGCTGGCCACAATAAATTTTTAATAATTATTTACAAGTTTCTTAAAAAAAAATTGAGGTTAATCCATAGCCTTAACCGTTTATCTCGCAAAATTTCAAGTAGGTTAGTTAACTCAACCCATTATTTAAGTTACTTCACTTAGCGCTATACTAACGTGTTTATCTCGCACATTTAACCCGCTTAACTCAAGCGGGTTAGCATTTAAGTGGATAAACTAGTGCGAGATAAACGTAGTCAGTGTTCATTTCACACTGTAGATTCAATACTAGCTATTTTATAAGCAATAAGATCCTCCATCATAGTAACAAATTGGAACATCATTGGTCATGTATATTAAGACTAGACCTTAAAACTGTATCACAGGGACTATCAAAGTTTAGAAAAAAAAAATTAGTTTATGTCATTACTATATACTCTTTTCTAAATTCTTTCTTTCAGCCGTTCTGCTATTTCCTTTTTCAAATCCGGAATACTTTATGAGTAATGTATGCAAAAAATAATGTAACAACGAAAGTAAACCAAATAACACTTGTTTGAATATATGTCACACCAGATAGAAACAAACAAAATGTTATACACACACACAAACACATTCATAAAATAGTAAAAAAGTGAATGATCCCATTGGTATAGGTACGATTATTTCTACTTACGATATATAATATGGCCCTTATCTGAAACTTCCTCATTAGATTTAAGTGCTTTGGCTACGTAGGTTCCTTTCCAATCTACTTCTAGAAAACGGAATTGGAAGAAAATGATTCTTTCGGCAAAGTTAACCCTGAAAAGCATCAATTTAATTAGTAATGTTACAGACAAATAGTTATTTGAAGAAAGTAGAATTTTTCTGATTCACAAAAGGTCACAGCAGCAGCTTAGCAACATTTCTTATAGGAAATAGAAAAGTTATTTGACGTATGTCTATTTAATTTATGTTGTGTAACGTGTAAAACTCACTGTTGTGTTCTTGATTATTATTGTTAATAATTATATACATCAAATAACAGTCTATTTACTTAAAATGATACTACCTTTTTAGTTTTAGTTATGTTTATTGATTTAAAAACCGACGTTTTGGCAACATGAACTGCTGGCTTCTTCAGGAAATCAACAACATACGAGTATAAATAAATAATATACAACATATTTAATATAGGAAGCCATGCCCGACTAAGTTCTAAACCGTCAGAATGATTGAGATTATTATTCTTAGTTTTGAAAATCTCAATGGCTTCTCTAATTTGGTCTTGCTAGAATTTTTGTTTCTTCGAATTTGATACGGTGGAATTCTTCCAGACATGCTCTGCAAATGAAGATTTTTCTGGCTGGTTCAATCTGATCGAACGCTGGTGTTCAATCAATCTTGTTGCAATAGTTCTAGCAGACTGGCCCGTAGACACATGGAATATGGTAAATCCCTGATGACTGCATTTTAACATATGGAGAAAACGAAGTCTTCATGATTTTCTTACGAAGAATTCTACCAATTTTGTCCGTGGCATTTTTGACATAAGGAAGCGAAGCAAACAATACGTTCCTTTTTTTATCATTATTAGTAGGTCGTTTCGGTTTCAGACATCTTTCGATAGAAGATATAGAAAAACCATTCGTCATAAAAATATTCTTAATTTCTTTCATCTCTTCTTCTAATTTCTCAGAGTGACAAATTTCTGAAGCTCTTCTCATTAGGCATTTAATAATGCCATATTCCTATATTAAATATGTTGTATATTATATATTTTTACCTTCCGTCACCTATAGGTAAGGAAGGTATTGTCTTTGGTCAAAAAAATGTGGTGAGTTTCCATTGAATAAGCACGTTTTAGGGTCTTTACAATACGATTTTACTATTTTTACGATGATGTCTGTATGTGTGTGTGTGTGTTCGTATGTGCGTGTGTGTGTGTGTGTGTATGTGTGTGTGTGTGTGTATGTGACCGTTTTTTCCTGCACGATATCTCCAATACTAGAATTCCAAAAATTACAATTCTTGCGTATTCCTCTTCCTTACAACCATATGCAGACTTGATTAGATTTTGGTTATAATTGGTCAACCGGAAGTACCCTCATTTGAAGATTTTAACAGTTTTTCTTGAAAAACTCAGTTAAATGTTATTATAACTTAAAGAATATATTATTGTCTATACGATTTGATTGCATTTTATATTTCATATTTAACAGATATAGGATTAAAGAATAATAAAGATAAAAAAATTCATATAAATTTCATAATTCAGCCAGCTATGCTAACTTAACCATGGAAACTGCTAATTCAAATTGACAGATGTCAGTATCAATAAAATGTAAATCAATGACAGAATAAGGGAAGTAACTCTAGTGTTAGAAGTTTCTGGATATAAGAAAGACGATTACATTGGTTTGAACATGTCATGAGAAGCGATGAATATATTAATAGAAGGTGGAAGAAACATAGGAAGACCAAATATAAGATGAAAATATTGTATTGCAGAAGACTTGAGAGAAAAGGAACTGAATGAGGAAGACACGCAAAACAAAAATGAGTGGAAGAAGAAAATAAAAAATAGCGACCCCCTAACGAATGGGAAAAACTAAAGAAGAAGAAGTAGATGTCAGTGTCAAGTGCAATTTGCATAGTTTGTTTATGAAATAACTTTACTGGAAATATAGCATCTTTTGCAAAAAAAAATATGTATAGGGCGCGTGCCTTTGGCAAGCAGATATGGGAACCCGTATCAAAATGACAGCAATTAATTATGTCCATAACTGACAAGTGTCATAATTTTTCATTCAAAATTTCATGATTTTCTTATTTCATGTGGTTTGTTTGTTATCAGGAGAATGGAATTCAGTTGCCGAGAAAGGGAATCATAAAATACCAAAAAATTAGAATCTTTTAGAAGAAAATTTATGTATGGAATTTGTACATAATACACAGGATTGACGGAAGGTATTGTGCTGGCCACAACAGATTTTTATATGTATATGTTGTTTATTCCCTGAAGAAGGCAGCAGTTCATGTGTTCGGGTGTTGATGACTGAATTTCGGTAGATCGTAGTTGGTCGATGTGTCGTTTGAAAATGTATTTGTCATCGAGTTTAACTAAGTAATGAAGACGTCCAAATTGTTTGATAATTGTCCCTAGTTTCTATAGGTTTTTGCTGACCGTGTAATAGCGCGCTTGTACTCGTTCTCCCACGCTGCGCGGGTTGGGACAGTGGACTGTTGTAAATCGATGAGTCCAGCTAAATCCGAATATTTCTCTGTAGATATTGTTCTGCTGATGTTTTTTGGTTATTTAATGGTGTTGTTCTGTACCGGAAAAACATTTCAAACATAGTCCATCGAGGCCCAATTCACTGTAGTTGATATTTGATTTACGCTTGCCTGATTTTGAAAGGTTGCGTGATGAGCCGTGTTGGGATCTGCCACGCATCCTCCGTTGATAATCTGGATTTTTTGAATTCCTAGTTCTTTATATCTGAGGTTAAAGTAGGAATACTATCCCTTGGGCTATTTCTTCCGAGTTGATCTGTGAAGCTTCCAGGCAGAGCTGGGCAAGTACCGCTATTTAAGTACTTAAGTACTAAGTACAAATTCCAGAGCTCAGGTACTTAAATTTAAGTACTAAGTACTTCAGTTATTAATGTACTGAAGTCTTAAGTACAAGTACTTGTTAAGAGTACTCAGTACTTTCCAAGTACTTTTCAAGTACTACCTAAAAAGCAATAAACTAATTATTTAATGTTTTGATAGAAGAATAATTAATTACCAATACACATGTTGTATTATATCTACCAATATAACTAAAAAAAAACCCATAACTTTACATCAAAAGATGTGCAAAATTTGATTGAAATACTGGTAAATGTTTTTTTTTATATCATTGACATAAATTATATACATACTACTTGTGATTGTTTAATAATATAGTATTTTTGTTAGTTTGAATTTTTAAATGGCACAAAATGGCATCTGTGATGCACTCTCCAGGCCAACAATGAGTGTCCGGAAGTATATGCCTCATAAATGCTCGCACGGTACAAGTATGTCATCATCATCAAAACAAATTGACACACCCAGCAATGGATAATATGCCGAGATGATATATTTTATTTTGGTATAATTTGTTTAGAAAAAAATGTTTACCTTGAAGAGAAATAGATAAATATATCATCACGGCATAGTACCTATTGTTGGGTGTGCCAATCTGCTTTATACCAGATTTCGGTAATGATGAAATATTTGTACCGATCGGGCGCTTACCAGGCCTCACCTCACGGGCACTTATTACTGGCGTGGAGGGTGCACGACAGGGGTCAACTTTGTGCCACTAAATTCGATATAATTTTTGACGTCGGTCGGGATTGAACTCGGATCCCCAGATTCGCGACCTGACACTCAGGCACTCGGCCACGAGATCCCGTAAGTACTTAAGTATTACTTAAAAAGTATTTAAGTACGGTGAAAGGACTTAAGTACTTTTTATTCGTCCTTAAGTACCATTTTTCGTCCTTAAGTACCATTTTAAGTACTAAGTACAAGTATTTTAGATGCAGTACTTGAAAATCAAGTACTTCAGGCAGTTTTTTGATAGTACTTAAGTACAAGTACCAAGTACCAGGTTAGTACTTATTTTGGAACTTAAGTCTAAATGTACTTAAGTACTACCCAGCTCTGCTTCCAGGGATATTGCTTTTGACAGAATTTCTTCAGAACTATTTTTTTTCCGATAGTTTTAATTTTTCTCTGATGAAGTTTTCCTTAATTCCTCGGATGAACTGTGCTCGGAGGAAGATATCAGCGACTAAGCTTTATATTCACAATTTGAGATAAAACCACAATCTCCAATGTGGGTTCTGAGAGTTGCGACGAATTCGCCAATTGATTGATTTTCTGCTTGATATTTAGATAGAAATTGGTGCTGGGACATAAGTATGTTTTTCTATGGTGCTAATTTTTTTTCTAAAAGCGTTATAAGTTCGTCGTATGTTTGTTCTTTCGGTGACTTTGTGGCTGAAAGTGCTGAGATCATATTAAAATATTTTGCACCGATCGAATTAACTAATAACTTGGTACAATACTCTTTATTTTTGATGATGTTTATCATTTCTAAGTAATTTTCAAAACGTGCTTTATAGTTACGAAATGATTCTTTCGCTGGATAATTTTTTTCAAAATTTTGAGAATTTCATGATTGGCTCAAATTGTGCTGCGTTCGTTATGATTATCTTTACGTTGAACAATAGTCACACGAAATAAATATTATGTAACTTGCTAAATTTTGAAAATATAGTTGCTGGTTACCTGGGCATACTAGTTTTGTAATAAAAACGTTGATTTCAAAGGATTTTTTTGCTGTTGATAATGATTTTTTTTTGTTTTTCACCTCGTCGTCAATATGTTGAGTTCTTGATAATTATTGTTAATACTTATATGCACGAAATAACAGTCTATTTACTATTATACTAGACTTTATTATTAGTTATAAATTATTACAATTTATGACAGTACTATATTCGTATCTATTATTACAATTCATAACAGTAATATATTCGTATCTGATTGTCAAGTGTTCATTGTTTTTCCAGTAATTGCTTTTTTTACTACACTCACACTAAAAGCACAAACGTAGTGGTGACGTATGTCGTAGAGTTATAGAAATGGAATTATCTACTACATTGCCCTCTATGCTAATGTTTATCCAAGGACATTGACGTTTAAATCAAAATATTATTCGATGGTTTAGGTTTAGGTCAAGTTTACCTTTTTGTTTTGTGGGTAACCATAGGAGAAGAAGATAAAAGTTTGAGAAAAACATTATTAAAAAAGAAACAACAAATTTCAAATAGTAAGGTGTAATAATAAGGGTTGTGTGGTCCACGTATGTTGTACATTTATTGTAAGATGTTTCGGACTTAAGGCAGGCTCAATTCAGCTAAGTGGTGAATATATAATAATTCTGATTACATTTTACAAAAAAATTAAAATTATATTAAACACATGAATCTAATTTGGCTACGTTGATAAAATTTAAGACAACGCATTTCATCTAGCCTTCGAACCAATTCGGAATATTACTTTTTTTTATTGATTTGGGGGCTAAATGAAAAGTGTTATCTTAAAATTTATCAACGAAGCCAAATTAGATTCATGTGTTTAATACAATTTTAAGATTTTTATAAAGTGTAATCAGAATTTTTGTATATTCACCACATAGCTGAAGATGGGCCTGCCGTAGGCCCAAAACGTCCTACAATAAATGTACAACATACGTGGACCATACAAGCCTTATATAATTACACCTTACAATTCATCAACGGTTGGTCCTTCCATCCCTTCAACAAATTTCAAATAAGTCACTATTATTATTTTTCAATTAAAATGTATCCATAAATATTAATATTGCATGCCAATGGGTACGAAAAGCTGTGAAATTATCTGCAAGTAATATATCAAACCGCTCATAAGTGACCTTGAATAATCATCTTTCGTGAACTAAACTATATAATACAAAAATGGTATTATTGTATTCACTGTATAAAGTTCACATATAACACATCATTCACTAGACCTTCCGGCGATCTACTTGGGAAAACAAGACAGTACTACATCATATTGAAAGCCGCCTTATTTTACCATCTTGACCAAGTCAACATCTTGAAATATTTAAATTATTGTGATGAATGTATGCCATAAGCTAAATAAATAAATCAGATTCATTAGTCTTTCAACACCTTTAAAAAAATTAAGTATTTTTAACATCATTATAATTCATTATTTCTACTATTATCTTTGTTTACTGTAATTTATGTACCGTAATTAAATGTTGGTTCTCTAACTTCATTAAATAAATAAATAAACTAACAAATAAATAAAATAAATAAATAGATAAATAAATAAATTATTATGGTGAATAGCTTTTGTATGATTGTCTAAATCAATAACATTTTTTATACTGGATAAAAATCCATACAAAATTAATATATTGATTTTTTGATTCCTTTTGCTTTAATATCAACAATATTTTTTATATAATAGTACATTAAAAAAGCAATTACCATAAAGCAATCTGTTAACGTACCAGTGCATTAACAGGCCATATAAAACATGTTTTTTACACTATTTTTTGCTGTTGAGATAATTTTACAATGAGATTTTTTAAAAATGTGACGGTGCTTTTATTGTCAGTTATGTTAGTAGTATTTCCAGCTAAACATTTGAAATTTCACATTTTGAGAGTTTGTATATTGTGTGTAATGGATTTTGTCTGATTGAATACATTAACATATTGTGTCAAACAGTGCGCTTAAAACGACGTGTTTGCAGTGCTATAGACCTATAAGAAGACTGATCTTACTTGGCGTCAGTTAGTTGAATGCTATCTAGTCCAGTAACAATCGTATCCTTCATTTGGAAAAAGAATTCATCGCCTAGTTGATACTGCGCTCCGGGATGTTGTAATGTTGGCCGGATTGCGGGAATTTGAAGCTTTTGGTCCCCAGATACTAAAGTTTTCAAAGCTTCGTTGGCTTTTTTAACGAAACATCCGCCAATATTGTCTTCAGTTACGCTGCATGTTGGAATATAAGGAGCTAAAAATAAATACAATATATTATAATTTTACACGAAGTTTGCTAATACGAGTATAGATGTGGTAATATTTATTTTCCGTCGACCGTTTATTAATAGGCTATCTTAATGTATAGAAAATCATTCATTAATGACCCCTATTATTGCATGATTTTTTTAATTAATAAACGATTTATTGGGTGCGTTCACCACATGGAACACAGCATGTATTGCTAACGCTAAGTTGTAGCCAGAAGATAGACAGAATTAAAAGTCATGCTTTTGACACTTACTAGCTAGGTATATTCACGTAGCATACCTTTAAAATGAATTTGAAAGAATAAAATTCCTCAAATAACATAAAAAAACCGCTTGTGTTGTCTAGCATTAAGTAAACTGAACGCACCCACTGAAAACAATTGATGACAAAACTAATTGATTTTCTGACGTAAAATTTGATGTTCGGTCAACCATTACTAACCTAAAAAAAATTGTCATGGAACAAAATTAGATTTTCCATTTAAGCAAGATACGGTCAACGAAAAAATATTGTAACTAACACGTGTGTTAATTGGTAATTAATGATCTCAACAATTAACGCGTGAGCGTAGCGAACGCGTTAAAATGTCTCGATCATTAATCACCCTCATTAACACACTTGATAGTTAAATAACTACTTTATCCTCGTAATATATGTAAATAAAATGGTAGACGTTTGAAATATGAATGGAAAAAATCAAGTGTAAGATTTTGTTTTTTGTTCATAGAATTTTTTAACTTCCGCCAACTTACATAAGGGAGGTAATGTTTTCGGTCTAAAAATTCGATAGTGAGTTTTCAGTGTATAAGCACGAATTAGGGTCCTCACAACACGTTTTTACTATTTTTACAATGATGTCTGTATGTGAGTGACGATTTTTTCTTTCACAATAACTCATCAAACTTCCAAAAATTTATATTTTCCGTATTTAAGCTTTCTGCATTAATACAAAAAGTTGATTAGATTTTGGGTAAAGTTGGACACCCAGAAGTGGTACTTTACTTGAAAAACTATATTCAAATATAATCCAAAACTTTTAAATTTTAGTTCTTAAAATTTTCATGTTAATGGAAACAACATATTAGGTTTTGGCTAAAATTTATAAACCGGAAGTGATATTTTACTTGAAACTCTGAACAAATTTTCGTGAAAAAATATATTACGCTATAATCCAAAAGTTCCCAAATATAATATTTAAAATTCTTATATAATTGAAAACAACATGTTAGATTTTAACTATATATGATACACCGGAAGTGGTACTTTACTTAAAGCTCTGAAAAAATATATTAAAATATGATCCAAAATTTCTCAAATTTGGTATTTATAACTCGATTGGGATTGGAAACAACATATTAGATTTTCACTATATATGATAAACCGAATATGATACTTAACTTGGAGTTCGAGGAAAAACATAATATATATATATATATATATATATATATATATATATATATATATATATATATATATATATATAGTGAAAATGATTAAGCAGAGGACTCACATCATCAACCTGAAAAAAACCTTATAAAATGAAATATAACTTGTAGAAATTTTTGGATGCTATTTATTTTTAAAAGAAGATGAAAAAAAGGTACTAGTATTACGGAATATAAAATTATTTGAAATAATTGTAGTTTATTTTCGTAGCATACGTTGGCACTACTGAGAATGACTATGTTGTGTCAAATAATTTTATATTCCGTAAAAGGAATAAGGATTGACTTAGAAATAATTGTAAATTCATAATATATACGTTTCTTTAATACTAGTATGTATATGTTTTCTTCTTTTTATAAAAATAAATAACAACTAATAATTTCTACAAGTTATATTTCTTTTTATAAGGTTTTTTTCAGGCTGATGACGTGAGTCCTCTGCTTGATCATTTTCACTATAGGCGATGGGAAATAAGCAATATGACATCTGGTGGTATTTTTCGGAACTATAGTTGACGGGATAAATTATATACGTGACATTTTCTTGATTGTATAAACACAATTGTTATCTATTATGTTTATAATATTTAAGTTTACATATGTAATATCTCTTAATATTATACACTGAATGCATAAATACAATTAGTAAATGTCAAATTATCCCGTTAACATCAGTTCCACTTTGTCGCTGCGATCTTATTTCCTATCGCCTATAGTAGTTATTTATGATATAAGTATTAAAAGTAATATTTTATTTTGTGAGAAGTAAGTTTGGAATAGTCTACAAACACAGTATATTGAAAGACAAGTATTACATTAATTAATTAACTTTTATTTTAAAATTATTATTAAAAGAAATATTAAAATATCAAGGTTAGTAACGCTTACAGTTGCAATAAACATTTTAAATTTAATTTATTTTGACATTTGTCATTTTGACAAGTTATTTACAAGTTAGGTTACTGTTAAATTTATACCATACATACAGTATGTCCTATATTTTTGGCTAATCAGAGGCGTACGAAATAAATTTTAATATATGTAAATTTTCTAGATATAACATAGTTATATTTTTTTTAAATAGAACCCATATCTGATTTTATTCTCAAAAAGTACGTATTCCTTTCTCTTTTCAACGATGTAAGGGTTATTGTGTTTTGTATTTATTTTATCCCCTAAATTTAATTTTTCACGTTATTTTTCCCGAATTTTATAAATATTTCACAAAAACACCATTACTTTTATTATTTATATTCTATTTGATTGATATAATTCATATAACATGTCAAGGGCAACCTGATAAAAAATATATTTATATTTTTAGCTTCCGTCACCTTTAGGTAAGGAAGGTATTGTCTTTAGTGTTGGTTTAGGGTCCATATAATACGATTTTGCCATTTTTACGATGATGTCTGTGTGTGTGTGTGTGTGTGTGTGTGTGTGTGTGTGTGTGTGTGTGTGTGTGTGTGTGTGTGTGTGTGTGTGTGTGTGTCTGTATGTCTGACGAAAGTTTCGGTTCGCATAACTTCAATACCAGGACTCCAAAAATTATAATTTTGTCGTATTCCTCAAGTGTACATCCAAAAGAAGAGGTGATTTGATTTTGGTTGTAATTGGTCAACCGGAAGTACCCTCATTTGAAGATTTTAACAGTTTTTCTTGAAAAAAGTCAATTAAATATATTATTCTCTATACGATTTGATTACATTTTATACTTTATATTCAACAGATATAGAATTAAAGTATTATAAAGATATTAAATTTCATAAATCACCCAGCTATGCTAACCATGGACACTGCTAATTTAATCAGATAATTCAAATTGACAGACATCAGTATCAATGAAAAGTAAATTAATGTGGCAGAGATGAGGATGTTGAGATAGATGTTGGGGAAAACACGGAAAGATACGGTAAGGAATGAAAGAATAAGGGAAATAACTCTAGTGTTAGTAGTTTCTAGAAAGATACAAGAAAGACGATTATATTGGGTTTGAACATGTCATGAGGAGAGATGTAGAATATATTGGATGGAAGGACTGTATTGCGGAAGACTTGAGAGAAAAGTAACTGAATGAAAACGACACGCAAAACAAAAATAAGAGTAAGAAGAAAATAAAAAATAGCGATCCCTAACGAATGGGAAAAACTAAAGAAGAAGATGTCAGTGTCAAGTGCAATTTGTTTATGTTATATTACTGGAAATATAGGAACTTTTGCAAGAAAATTTATATATAGGGCGCGTGCATTGACGTGACTTTGCTGACTTTGTTAAGCATATATGGGGGCCCGTGTCAAAATGACAGCTATTAATTACGTCCATAACTGACAAATGTTATATTTTTTTATTTAAAATTACATGATTTTCTTATTTTACGTGTTTATTTGTTATCAGTATTGGCAGCACGCACTTTAGAATTCTATCATAGAAAACAGGCGAATGCGATTTTACTTTTACGGATCTTGGTAGCATGCACTTTAGAATTCTATATTAGTTTTTCGTTTCGGGAATTTTCGGGTTTTATACAATTAACATAGAAAATATTATGACAATTGTATATAATAAATTTATAAATAATATATAAATTATCTTTGAATTGAATTGAGATGTTAGTTTAATACTTTCGCCTAGAGTCGTTCGCTTGCAGGCGAATATTTTAAGACACGCATGCTACCAAATTTTCGCTTCGCGGCGAAAAGCGAAAACAAATGCATCATTTGATAGAATTCTAAAGTGCGTGCTGTCACTACTGGAGTGTGAATTCATTTGCCGCGAAAAGGAATCATAAAATACGAAAAAAATAAATTTTGAATGAAAAATTATGACATTTGTCAGTTATGGACATAATTAATAGCTGTCATTCTGACACGGGCCCCCATATCTGATTGCCAAGGTCAGCAAAGTCACATGACTGCTCGCGCCCTATGGAATTTGTACATAATACACAGGATTGACGGAAGGTAATGTGCTAGCCACGTCAGATTTTTGTATTTGAATTTGATTGAATTTTAGGCAACGAAATAAATTATTTAAATACAATGAATATTTCTCAATAAAATTTTACCAATATTTCCAAAATAACACTAAATTTACTATAAAATAAGGGAAAAAAATAAAATTTCGAAGTAAAACAAATACAAAACTCAATAACATTTACATCAATGAAAAGAATTTTTTTTTTTGAGACTAAAATCAGATATGGGTTTCATTAAAAAAAATGTGTTATATCTCGGAAATTTACGGATTTAAAAATCTATTTCGTTCGCCACTGATTAGAAAATAAAAATATCTAACTTCTTTAGTTAGAACATTTTTCTCGGTTGCTAATAGTTTAGAACGTATTTGGAAAAGAAAAAACTACAAATTCAATTTTTCGTCATTATCTAGTGCCAATGAGAATTTTTGGAAAAACAAAACCACAACGGAGATGGCTCCCTATAGGTGCACAAAAAGTTTCATTTAACCGACATTCTATCTCTTATAGTTCTCGAGATTCCAAGGGTGGCAGCTCTAAACGAGACAGATATTATACAGGCTGTTTCCTTTAAAACAACCAGCGCTTTTTTGGGCGAACTAATGACTTTAGAGAAAAATGTTATATACAAAAAATTACCAGGCAAAAGGGCTTAATTTATGAGGAATAATAAATAAAAAATTCAACCAGTGGTTCTCAAACGGTAGAATAAAATTATATTTTTTTAAATGACAACCTATATAATTTTTTTGTTCATTAGATAGAGAATTTTTTTCTGATTTCAACGATATAAATATGATATGGGGTTGTATAACAATTATTTCGAGAAAAATGATATTAAAAATCAGAAATAATTCTACAATATTGAAGTAGGCTATGCAATAAACAAATGCAAACAAATGATACAGGTGACAGATAGTTTTGTTACTTACGTTATTAAGTTATTTTAGATATAAGAAAATAATATACTATCGTAACCTAGGCAATAGTCGTATTAATAGTTGTTTATTGCATAGCCTACTTCAACATTGTAGAATTATTTCTGATTTTTAATATCATTTTTCTCGAAATAATTGTTATACGACCCCATATCATATTTATATCGTTGAAATCAGAAAAAAATTCTCTATCTAATGGACAAAAAAATTATATAGGTTGCCATTTAAAAAAATCTGATGTGGCCAGCACATAACCTCTCGCCGTATATTTTACCTGGCTGTATGCATAAAGCAAAGAATATTTTTATAAATACAAATAATATATTCATATAAATCTATGACGTATAAACTTCTTTATTATTCAATAATAGCATGTCTCAACATAAAGATATTTTACCATAAATTATGTTACAATAAATTACAAAGTATAGTTTACCATATATAAATATTAGGCTGGTAACAGCAATTTTCAATTCGAACAACCTTGTTTACTTTCTCTTGATATTCTTTTAGTAAAAACATTAATTTTGGGCGGTCTAAAATGTATATATCTGGATTGTGCATCTATTCTTACATATCTTCTTTTACATTTAATTTTTTCATACTTGTTATATCTAAATAACACTAATTCCCTTTAATAAAGTGACGGATAGATTGCACTCCGATTATTCTTATATCGATGTGTAATTTTGTCAATATTTACAACTTACTTGAGAAGAATTTGATAGCTTTTTCGCAATTCAAAGTTACTCTAGTCTACAGTACTGGTGTACATTGTCCCATAATGTTTGAAACAAATTTAAGTCCTTCAACCTAGACTTGTCATCTCCATAATAGTCACAGATCAAGAATTAAGGGATTCCCCAAATACATTTTTCTTTCATTACTCATTATTTCTGACACTGACATTTATCTGTCAGTTACAAATAATTTAAATTTGCAACTATTTTTCATGGCATCCTTTCGGTTGTAAAATTAATTACAACATTATTTTATATATTATATTCCTTTTATCTCTAAATCTATAAAATATGTATAAAAATATTTAAATGTATCAGAAAGAGAATTTATTTTTCTTTAATATTATCAAGAAAAATTTTCAAAAAATAATATTTAGAAGATTTTTTTTCAAGAATCTTCTACTTCCGGTTGTCCAATTGTTACCAAAACCTTTTCAGATCTTCCCATGAATGTCCGATTGGGAAATACGTTGTTAAACAAATTTTAAGTCTTATAGTTTTTGAGTAACCGTCCTTCCAACATCCCACACACACATCCACACACACACACACACACACACACACACACACACACACATCATCGTAAAAATGTTAAAATCGGATTGTAGGGACCTTAAAACGTGCTTATTCAATAAAATCTGGATATGCGATTTTTAGCATGAATCCAATACCTCTCTTAGCGAGAGGTAAAAACATAATTTTATTCTACCGTTTGAGAACCACTGGTTGAATTTTTTATTTATTATTCCTCATAAATTAACCCCTTTTTCCTGGTAATTTTTTGTATATAACATTTTTCTCTAAAGTCATTAGTTCGCCCAAAAAAGCGCTGGTTGTTTTAAAGGAAACATCCTGTATATTATGTTATGAACGTTCAAATAAATACTTTGTACTTTAAATTAAAAGAGTGCTGTACTGTTTGTTGTAATTATTTTACTATAAAAAATCTAATTACAGGACTTTTCATGACTATGAGAGGTAATGACAACTAAAATGAAAGATATTTACTAACTTCACAACTTAAAAAATCCCCAAAAACATTTGTACAAAACTATTCATTGTATCACTGTTTTTGGCAAAAACAGTTTTACAAAATTCACTTTGTGAAAGCGATATAGGACAACTGATTTCCCATATGTTACTCTCCTATGTACACCTTAAAAACATCCGGTATATACAGGTGATTCATAAAGGAATGTGCCAGAATAAAACCATGTATTTGGGGAACCATTTTGATTAAAAAATATTATATGAAAGTATGTCCAAAAACTTATCGTTATCCTTTGAAAGTGCACCTCATCTTATACATTTTTATTAATAATTCTGGTAATAGCTGCATTAAAATTTTGAAACTTGGTATGAGGATACTACTTATTTAGATGCATGTTTATACTTTTATTATTTCTGTATTTCAACCAGAGGCGTCTCGTATAGGGAAGTCATAAAGGTTTTTTTTATCGTTATTACCTATTGACATTTTTCATTTATAGTAAATGAAAATATTACATAAAATGCAAAAATACACAAAAAGGAACTCTTACTAAAACTTGATAAACGCAGTAGTTTGTGAGATATTATAATTATTAAACATATAAAGTATCCAAAAAAATTTAAACATTTAAGAAACAATTAAATGCATATAAATTTATGCTTTGGTATCTACGTCGATATTCTCTGTACGCACGACAACCATTGCCGTTACAATATCCATAAACACTATAAACACCATATCTGCATATTCACTTGCACCATCATTTTCCATTTTTGTTTTAATTTACAGAAAAATTTACCAATAATAAAAATTATGTAATTAACAATAGTCATAAACATTTTGTTTAGTTTTTTTTTTATATTTTATTCTATTTCCTATGGTAACTTGATTGTATTTTAACTTTTACCTAAATATTTTCTATAGATAATTACGAGTATTTTGTCTAACAATTAATATATCTTAAAAACTACTGCGTGTATCAAAAGAGTACCTTTATTGTGTAATTTCATTTTATGTTATATTTTATACGTAAAAATGAAGTATGTTAATAGGTAAAAAAAATAACTATAAAAACGTTCATGACTTCCCTATATGAGACGCCTCTGGTTGAGATACAGAAACAAAATAGTAAATATGCATCTAAATGAGTAGTATTCTCATATAAAGTTTCAAAATTTTAGTGCAACCAGAGTTATTAATAAAAGTGTGTCTGTTTAGGTGCACTTTCAAAGGGCTGTAACTCTGTAACGACAAGTTTCCGGGCATATCTTCATATTTTATTCAAAATGACTATATGGTTTTATTTTGATACACTCCTTTATGAATCACATTGTACAGTATGAATAAAGGTATAATTAGTTTACAGTTTTAATGTTTTGATTTTCATACAGGAACTTTTTTGTAACAAAATTTGGAATATTTTCAAAATTTATCACATTAAGTAAATAATATAACTAAATTATTTTATTTTTGTACTCGTATAATATGTAAAACCTGTCCATTCTGAATAATAATAATAATATAAAAAAATCTGTTGTGGCCAGCACAATACCTCTCGCCATTTTCATTTTATGTAGTATAGGGCGAGAGCAGTTATGTGACTTTGTTGGTCTTGGCAAGCAGATGTGGGGGCCCGTGTCAGAATGAGAGCTAGTAATATACATAGGTGTCAAGTATCATAAGTTTTAATTCGAAACATTATGATTTTCCAAATCCATGTGGATTATTTTCCTCGACAAGTATATTCCATACTAATGGATGACAAATAAACATCAGAACATTTTGAAATTTTGAATGAAAAATTATGACATATGACATTCTGACACGGATCCTCATCTGCTTGCCAAGGCCAACAAAGTCACATGTCTCCTCGCGCCCTATAAGTACACACAAATAATTGAAATTGTTTCTCTTCTTTCGTTCTATAAGAAATTTTATCCTACTATTCTATTATGTTCAAAATTCTTCAAATTCATTGACGGTATTAACGGTATTTCTTAAGGATATATGTAATATTAACATATCCGTAATTTAAATATATAATTAATTAATAATACAATAATATATATTAAATGTACTCTTACCTCCCAGAAAAATCTGACACTGACATTTTACTTTTACATGTCAATTACAAAAATTTAAATATCGCAAATGTTTTTCGGGCAACGAGATTTATTACAACAAATTATTCTATATTATTATATACTATATCTCCAAACCTATACGAGATATAATAAAAAAAATTAAGTGTGTTAGATTGAGAATTTAATTATCTTTAATATTTTCAAAAAATAATATTTAGATTTTTTTTTTAGAAACTACCACTTCCGGTTGTCCAATTGTTACCAGAACCTATTCAACTCTTCCTATTATTGTTAGATTGAGGAATCCGTAGTTATACAGGTCTTTAGTCTTATAGAATTTGAGATATCGTGTCTCCAACAACTTCACACACACACATCCACACACACACACACACACACACACACACACACACACACACACACAGACATCATTGTAAAAATGTTAAAATCGGATTCTATGGACCTTAAATCGTGCTTATTCAATAAAATCTGGGTATGCGATTTTTAGCATGAATCCAATACCTCTCTTAGCGAGAGGTAAAAAAATCTGTTGTGGCCAGCACAATACCTCTCGCCATTTTCATTTTATGTTGCATAGAGCGCGAGCAGTCATGTGACTTTGTTGGCCTTGGCAAGCAGACATGGGGGTCCGTGTTAGAATGACATCTAGTAATAATGTACACAGGATAAAGTATCATAATTTTTCATTTAAAACATCATGATTTTTCAAATCCATTTGGATTATTTTCCTCCGCAATTATATTCCATACTACTGATGACAAATAAACATCAGAATATTTTGAAATATTAAATGAAAAATTATGACAATTGTGACATCTATGTAAATAACTACTAGCCGTCATTCTGACACGGATCCTCATATCTACGTGCCAAGGCCAACAAAGTCATATGACTGCTCGCGCCCTATAAGTACCGAACTTAACATTTCTTGTACACACAACTAATTGAAATTGTATCTCTTCTTTCGTTCTATGAAGAATTTTGTCCTACTCTTCTAATATGTTCAAAATTCTTCAAATTCATTGACAGTATTAGCGGTATTTCTTAAGGATATATGTAATATTAACATACCTATAATTTAAATACATATTTAATTAATAATACAATAATATATATTAAATGTAAAAATCTGATTTTTGACACTGACATTTTGCATTTATCTGTCAATTATAAACATTTAAATATCTCAACTGTTTTTATGCAACGAGATTATTTTTTTACAACAGATTATTCTACATTATTATACAGGGTGAGTCACCGAAATCGCCGTCTTCGATATCTCCCTTGTCGTTAGAAATACAGCATAAGTTTGTTAACAGAATTTATTAGACTACTCAAGGAGCATAACGTAAAATTATTTTCACATATACAGGGTGTTGCATTACGGCTCGGCGAGAAATGTTTGTCTTTTTTTAAATGGAACACCCTATATATTTTTATATATTTTGAATTGTATTTTATTCACCTATACGAACATATGAATTTTGTTTTAGTTTTCCACGGCGTTGCCAAGTTATTCCGTTTTTTCTCTAAAAAAGACCGAATACACGCATTGCTTTATAAAGGCTTACTGAAGTTATTTTAATAGTAAGAATTAAGAATTTTCTTTTCAGTATAACTGTAATTATACTCTATGTTCTGACATATTTTTTTTAAAATGTAATTATACAGGCTGTTCAATAAAGCGAATCAAATGTGCTCAATTTCAAATGACCATAACTCGTCATTTTCAAATGGAACACCCTATATTTTATTATTCATTTGTGTGTATTTTTGTATTATCTTCATATGTTATTAAGGGTATCCTATACCTAAAACCAATAATTTCAGAGATTTTCACTATTTTTCTCTAAATTTATACATATATTCACTTAAAAATTAAATCTAGTATGCCATTGATATTGTTTTTTGAATAAGAAACAATTGCAGTAATGATAGTATTTTCATTAGCCAGGTTATTATTAATAACAGTGGGATTAAGTAAATTAATTTATTAATATGAGTCTCTCGAAAGAAGAACTTACGAATATGGTGTACGCACTTGGAAAAGCGGAAAGAAACCCTCTTTTGTCGTACTGAACAAGACCAGTTCTTTCAAACCTTTCCCTTAGTTTTTCAAAAGAACGCGGATTTGGATGTCGTCTTCCCAGAAACCGTTGTGCATAAATTCTTGATGCCAAAAGAGGGTTTGTTGCCGCTTCTTCAAGTGCGTACACCATATTCGTAAGTTCTTCTTGCGCACTCTCCACGCCAGCATTGAGTGCCCGTGAGGTGACGCCTGGCCTGACCAGCATACACCATATTGGTAAGTTCTTCTTGTGAGAGACTCATATTAATAAATTAATTTACTTAATCCCTCTGTTATTAATAATAACCTGGCTAATGAAAATACTATCATTACTACAATTGTTTCTTATTCAAAAAACAATATCAATGGCATACTAGATTTAATTTTTAAGTGAATATATGTATAAATTTAGAGAAAAATAGTGAAAATCTCCGAAATTATTGGTTTTAGGTATAGGATACCCTTAATAACATATGAAGATAATACAAAAATACACACACCTGAATAATAAAATATAGGGTGTTCCATTTGAAAATGACGAGTTATGGTCATTTGAAATTGAGCACATTTGATTCGCTTTATTGAACAGCCTGTATAATTACATTTAAAAAAAAATATGTCAGAACATAGAGTATAATTACAGTTATACTGAAAAGAAAATTCTTAATTCTTACTATTAAAATAACTTCAGTAAGCCTTTATAAAGCAATGCGTGTATTCGGTCTTTTTTAGAGAAAAAACGGAATAACTTGGCAACGCCGTGGAAAACTAAAACAAAATTCATATGTTCGTATAGGTGAATAAAATACAATTCAAAATATATAAAAATATATAGGATGTTCCATTTAAAAAAAGACAAACATTTCTCGCCGAGCCGTAATGCAACACCCTGTATATGTGAAAATAATTTTACGTTATGCTCCTTGAGTAGTCGAATAAATTCTGTTAACAAACTTATGCTGTATTTCTAACGACAAGGGAGATATCGAAGACGGCGATTTCGGTGACTCACCCTGTATACTATATCTCCAAACCTATACGAGATATAAAAAAAAAATAAAATGTGTCACATTGAGAATTTAATTTTCTTTAATATTTCCAAGAAAAAAATTCAAAAAATAGTATTTAGAAGATTTTTTTCAAGAATCTGCTACTTCCGGTTGTCCAATTGTTACCAAAACCTTTTCAGATCTTCCCATGAATGTCCGATTGGGAAATACGTAGTTAACCAAATATTAATGCCCAGTTGCACCACCGACACTTAAAATTTAAACTTAGTTTTATTCAGTTAGCCAAATAAATTCATGTTAATTCCTATTGAATAATTTTTAATTACTGTATAAAATTGACTTGACTAACTGAATAAAACCAAGTTTAAATTTTAAGTGTTAGTGGTACAACTGGACATTAGTCTTATAGTTTTTGAGTAATCGTCCTTCCAACATCCCACACACATACACACATATACACATACACACACACCCATACATCCACACACATACACAGACATCATCGTAAAAATGTTAAAATCGGATTGTAGGGACCTTAAAACGTACTTATTCATTGAAATCTGGATATGTGATTTTTAGCATGAATCCAATACCTCTCTTAGCGAGAGGTAAAAACATGTTGGATATTAGATTGTTTTCTTTCTTAAAATAGATTGAAACTATTGTCCTACTAAGATTTTTTGTGTCACTAAATTTTACTTACGTAAAGCTGCAAGTGATGTTACTACCAAACTTAAGCACAAAATTAAGTGTTTCATAATGACTTAAAAATTGAAGACTGAACAAAGTCTACTTCTTGTCTTGTATTTATATATAAAGTCAAATGTCACCTTGACATTAAATGAAAATAAATTGAATTATTTATTATTTATATTAAATTTCTCTTCTTATATTAATTTTATTGCGTGCAAGTGAAATTATTTTGTATTTGTCTGAATTTAAGTGTAATTTTATTATGTAAGTACCGAACAAAAGTCTTCTGCTAGAATTGAAAGAGCATTTTTTGTATTTTAAAAGTATTTAACATATATTTGTTACTACAAGCTTCAAAATTACATATTAATTTGTTTTAGATTAAATAAATGAATTGCCAAATTAATTTTTTTATAGTTTAATATCCAATTAATTTTGTATATTTTTTATATAAATTACATAATTATGTTTTATAACATTATTTTTATATATAAGTTTTTTTACCTTCTGTCACCTTTAGGACATAAATATCGATGATGCGATTTTAGTGATCCCTAGCATACGATTTTACCATTTAACGATGATCTGATTATATTTTGGTTATAATTAGTCAACCGGAAGTACCCTCATTTGAAGATTTTAACAGTTTTTCTTGAAAAAACGATGTTAAATATCATTTTTTGACATTTAATGTTATTATAAATATTAAAGAATATCTTATTATATATATTGATTCATATAGCTATGCTATAACCATGGAAACAGACTATATTAAGAAAATTCTAATTGACAGATGTCAGTATCAATGAAAAGAAAATGAATGAGGCAGACAAATGAGGATGTTGAGACTTATGTTGGGAAAGACACGGAAAGATAGGATAAGGAATGAGAGGATAAAATGAGAGACGTTTCTAGAAAAATAAGAGAGATGATTACATTGGTTTGGACATGTCATGAGGAGAGATGAATAATATATTTAAAGAATAATGAACAGCTTAGTAGTGGAAGATAGAAGAAACAGAGGAAGACCAAAGAGAAGATGGAAGGACTGAATTGCGGAACACTTAAGAGAAAAGAAACTGAATGAGGACGACAATCAAAATAGATATCAGTGGAAGAAGAAAATCAAGAATAGCGACCCCTAACGAATGAGAAAAACTAAAGAAGAAGATGTCAGTGTCAAGTGCAATTTACATAGTTTGTTTATGAAATAAATTTACTGGAATATAAAATCTTTTGCAAGAAAATTTATATGGAATTTGTACATAATACATGGAATTGACGAATGGTAATGTGCTGGCCACATCACTTTTTTTTTTAAATTGATATACATATCTACATATCTACTGTACGAGATATGTACTTACACATAAGTCTAAATGCTCTCTATGGCCCGATATCTTGCTAAGCTGACCAAATACTGAATTCTGACTGCATACTACTGAATGTCAAGATTCGATAATTTAAATAGATAGACTGTTTGAATGTCGGGTTATACAGTTATGAAAATATATTCATGTTGATTTAAATAGTGTATTATTTAAATAGTTAATAAAAGAATTAACCTATAAAAGGTTATGAACCAATAAATGTGCTTGTGCTATCAGGCAATAATTTTAATAATTGGAAATTTCATATAATTTAAACATTTAGATATCATTAAAGATGCCAAAACAGCTAGAGATGTGTTTAATACGCCCCAAGCATTTTTTGGTCGATCCAATACTTTTTCAAAATTAACTCTTTGGAGAAAATTAATAAATCTTAAATGTGATCGACATGGTAATCTAGAAGATCGTTTCTTAAAATTTGATTCCGTCATTCTCGAATTAGAAGAACTTGGCTCAAAAATTGAAGAAACGGATAGAATATGTCATCTACTTATCACTTTGACAAAAGAATATGATATACTCGTATGTGCTAATAACAACTTTGGAAACACTTCCAGACATTAAAATGGATTTTGTATAGGTTACATTACTTGATGAAGAACCAAAATTAAGAACCAAAATGTCGAAGAATAGTAAAGAAAAACAAGATGAAGTAAGTTTCAAATCAACAGGCTCTGGTTGTTACCAGTGTGGTGACAAAAGACATTATTTCTCACAATGCTCAAAAAAGAAAAGGAATGTTTCAAGGAAATGGCAGAGGAGCAAGAGTAAATTTTAGAAATTATAATCGTAGTTACCTAAACAAAATTACTACACAAGCTAACGACGCAACGATGAAATCGAAGAAAAATGGTAATATACGAGTATTCTGTCAAGGTAAAGTGATTAATATAGAAGCACTTATTGTACCTACACTGAAGAATATTTGGTATCAGTAAGCAAACTTTATAAGTTAGTAATGTATTGTAGCGTGCGTGCACCCGACGCGAGAACGCGACCAACGCCGCTGGTCGAACGTTTCTAGAAACCTGAGCGATGACGTAATCGTCGGCGGGGTAAACAAACATGTCTCGACCTGTTTAATTACTTGTGGTTGCCGATCCCTTTATATTCGACATTATTATCGCGTCGAATGTGCCAGAAAGGACGTCGGATATATAAATACCGTCAGGAAAGCCAGCCCGGGCATTCAGATATACACGCACATCGTGAAATGAACAGTTGGTGATATAAATAAATAGTCTAAGAGTGTTGAACATAAATAAATATAGTTATATTAATAAATAATGAAATAAATATTGTTTAAATAAATAATCTTAGTGTTTAACTATTTCATAATATTATTGGTCTTAAATTAGTGTTTATAATTATTTAATCATAATGTTAGTTATTTTTATTCTCATTATCTTAATTATTTATCGTTTAATACACTTTTACTTTAATTAATACTATTTCTCTGATTTTTACACTTCGCCCAAATATATAAACGTTACAGTATTAATTATAAAAAATCTTTTATTTATTCAGTAAAAACTCATCATCGAATATTTTGACCCAAGACAATACCTTCCTTACCTAAAGGTGACGGAAGGTAAAAAGCAAATGATAACCAATGGTCCAGTATTTAAAATATTATGCGAGAGAGAGTACGTAATCTTTATTTACTTACATATATTAAAAATATTGAAATATGAGGAATGTAATATGAGTAGATCATTAGAATTAGAAAATTTATGGCATCGTCGTTTAGGTCATTTTTGGGATAGAAGGACTTTGTCAGTTAGGATTGCCGTATTCAAGAGAGAAATGTGAAACATGTGTTGAAGGAATAGCTAAAAGACTACCTTTCTACAAACACGAAAAAATCTACTACTCATATTGGTGATTTATTACACTTCGACCTGTCAATCCAATCACTCAAAATTATGAAAGATATTTTCAAGTTATAGTTGGCCGACTCTTGTGGTAATTGATTTGCTAAAGACAAAAGATGAAGCAGAAGAAAATTTAACAAATTAGTGAAAAGATTAAGATTAGATAATGGAGAAGAAGTTACCTCACATAAATTTCAACATTTTGCGAGAAAGAAAGGAATTAATAACTGTTTTTTGTTAAAAATATTAACCTTGAATATTAAATGTATTTATTTTATCTAAAAAATATGTTTATTAATATTATAAAAACAAGATAATTAAGAAGCTACTTTTAAATTCAATTTATGTATTTTTTGGCAATTACGTAACTTTTACTTTCGTTTCAAGCAGAAAGCAGGTTTTTTCACATGTAATGACCATGAAAATTAGTTAAAATAACAAATAGTTTAGGATTGTTGATTGATAAAAATAGAACGGTTGAAATTATATCTGGAAAAGAAGAAAATGATATTGAATACCACAAAATTAAAAAATATTGTTTTAAGAAGGGCGGAGGAAGAAAGAGAAAATATATGTTTAGTGGTGGGTTGAGGAACAAATATACACTGTTAAGGATTTTAAATAGTTAGGATACCATTTTACAAAAAATAATACGGTACCGACACACCTAAGAGAAAGACTGAAAAAAGGAACAATAGCAATAAAACAATTATGTAGTATAAGGAGAAAGAAAGATATGAGATATAAAAACAAGAATAATGCTATTTGATTCAATAGTCCGAGGAATCCTGATGTATGCAGCGGAAGGATGGGGATGGAATGAATATCTAGCATTAGAAAGACAGCAAGTAAAATATATTAAGTGGATTTTACGATTAGACAGAAGTACATTAGAGTACATTGTCCTGCATAAATTAAACAATGAAGAAAATATTATACTGCATAAATTTTGAAGAGATCGCGATTTTGGGGTTAATAGGAGAAGACCTAAAAGTAAATGGGAAGAAAAACGATCATATTATTATGAAAGAAATGGATTTTCAAGCTTAGAGGTGGAAAATATAAGAAAAACAGGAATAAGTATGACAAACGGAATCGTTGAGAGGCATAAAGGAATACAAGAACAAGAAAGATATAACAAGATCATAGTATCAAGATAAAATAATAAATATGAAAGAATTCGAACCCCAAATCCACCATGCCGTTTACTATAATATCTATATTTTAATATTAAAACTGTTCGTCGTAGCAGCCGTTTGTTATAGGACTCTTCGTTATAAAGGTAGAAACGAAAAATAACTAGAAATGGCCGATTCGGGTTTAACTTCGCGTTGGGTGCACACTATTCATAACGAAACAAATAAATGGCTCTATTTTAAACAAATCTGTAAGGCTGCGTTCAGAGCTATCCGCTTATCAATTACAATTAGTACTTGCAATTAATACACGCACTTTGACTTATGGGAAACAACGCTTGCATACACAGCGACAAAATTAAGACGTTAATTATTGTAAGTATATTACTGCACAAATTTCGTTCTGAATTAGGAATAGAGTAATTTTGATAGAAATTGTATTACTCGTACCTATTCAGTATCTTTAAAATTATTCAACTATCATATTCAAAAATTAATAAATATGATATAAACTACACACTTTATTTTAAAATCCATTAGATAAAATTTGGTTTTATGTATTTATTTTCATTATTTTCATGCATATTTGCTTCCCGCAATATTTATTCTTATTTCCGAACATTATAATATATTTACTTAATTTATAATCATAAACTCATATACCCTAAACAAAAGTTAAGTATAAGTTTATAAATTATAATTGAAGAAAACTGAAAACGTATGGCAAGGTATATTTCCGGTGACAACGTGTTCAGCGCCTTCGATCCGTACCAATTTACCGACAACCGTTGGATCCTCGCGAGCCACCACGAACCCCGCACCAGCCATAGCGAGCCGTGTATGTCAAACGTGTCAAAAGATGTAATGTTCGTGCTCCGTCGAGACAAATTCGTCGAACCACGCGCCGCGTAACTGCGCCTTTCGAACTGATGTGATACTTATGAGAGATCTCTGCTCCCAGCTAGACACGAAACTGACCCTTCATATAGTGGGATGCAAATGCTTTAAAGTGATTTAGAATTTCCGTAACACAAGTTACCTATATACACAATAGGTCTGGGAAGATCCCCCCTTCCCCCCCATTTAACTTCATTATTATAAATAATAGAAAAAAAATACTCATATAATTTTTTTTATTATATTATTAATGGTCAGTTGCACAGCTTATAGTTAAATTGTTAACTGTTGATTAAATTGACAATATCGCATCGAAACGAAATGTCAAATGAGTTGATAAATATTACTGTCAAAATTTCGATACGCATTTTTTCTGTTAACCAGTAGTTAAGCCATTAACTATACGCTGTGCAACTAGCCATAAGTCAGGTTTACAAGGTACAAGATATGACTACTTATCAACTTTTATTTTTTGAATAGCAAGCTGTAATTATTTCACTAGAATATAAAACGCCATTTTTTTTCTTTTCAGCGAGGTAAAAATTTATATATCAAAATTATGAAAAAATTCGAGAAAAATAAAAATTGAAAAGTATCACTAGAATATTCAAATAAAAGTGTGATGTGACCAACACAGTACCTCCCGCTATTTACCTATGTATATAATTTTTATATTACTTTATTAATTTATCCATACAATATATAGAAAAAGTATTAAAGCAAACTTGTAGAAAATGGAATAATCTTTAATTTTTATAATAAAAAATTGAGAAAAAATTACATTTAAAGGTATTTTTTGATGAAAAACTATCTTGAGCTTCAAGTAAACTGCCATTTCCGGTTATCCGATTGCCACCAAAATCTAATCAGTTCTTTTCATATTAGAATAAGGTAGAAATACATGGTTTCAAAACTTTCTGAATGATAGTAGGCGTTTTCGTAAATTCTGTCGGATCAATCCGATGTAATCGTAAGCGTTCGTAAATGCAGTCGGATGAATCCAATGCGTTCGTAAACTAACTCCGACCATCTTTGCGGATCAATCCGATCAATTTTTTTTAACTCTGGTCGATAGCGGGGTTAGTTAAGATTGATTTGAAGATTGTGCGCGAAAATTTAAATTCTAACCATAACCAAACGCACAGAGCACAAAACACACACTGACAATACGTATACCGGCTGTTATAACAACCGAACAAGATGATAAGTTCAAATGTTCATGCTATTTGCAGTTATTGTAATATTTACGGTACTATAGAGCAAATAAATAAACATATTGAAACATTTCATTTTCCATCAATACGTATCGAAAATAGTGGGAAGTAAAAAACGTAGGTTATGTTGTATTACTTGTTTATTAATTTGTTGTCCTGTACAGAGAATGAAGAAAATGATATTAAGAAGATTAACCCGACAGAATTTACGAAAACGCCTAGTATTTGAGTTAGAGCGTAAACAGGATCCACACACACATACATACATACATACACACAGATATCATCGTGAAAATGTTAAAAATGGATTCTAGGGACCTTAAAACGTGGTCATTTACCAAAATATGCGATTTTTAGCACGATCCCTATACCTCCTTTACCAAGAGAAGCGGGGGGTAAAAATAATTTCTAAAATTTTTCAATTATATTGTTTTTCACGATTTTTTCAAATTATTGAAAAGACAAAAAATGCCGGTTTATATTTTAGTAAAATAATTATAGGTTGTTATTTAAAAAATATAAGTTGATAGTCGTATCTTGTAAACCTGACTTTATAAAAAATATCTACATCTGCCATCAAATAGTATAAAATAATAAAACATTTATATGAGTATTTTTTTTCTATTATAATAATAAAGTTGAAAGGGAGGTATCTTGTTTATATGGTTGTTAAAAATGCTTTATAATGATTTATTTGAAACCGTATATGAGGACATTGCAAATTCCTTGAAAGGTGTATTATTACTATTAGGATTCAGAAATAAATAATAAATTATAACTTCAGTAAAAGTTCGTCGTACGTCGCAATGCGCATGACAAGTTGCACTGTCATTGAAAAACTAATTACTTTCTCAATTAATTTTCAATTTTTCAAAAGTAATTGAATACAATTACATTTTTTTACAAGTAATTAATTACAAATTACATTGTGGGAAAAAGTAATTTAAGTAGTAATTACCAAAACTAAGTAATTACTGCCGAGCTCTAATTGATGACAAACAATTAGTTATTCATTATGAAGGCCCAAATACCTATTATTTGGTCAGTTTTAAGAGGCTCCAGTTCTTATGGAAAATGTAAAACAAAAATTATTGTCAGATTTACTATTTATAGAGTTAGTTTTACCATCGGTTATGCGTTATACACTTTAAATAACACCTGTATACAACTATATAATTTTCAAAAATTTAATATGTGAAATAAAATCCACTATTTTAAAATATAGTCTCCAAACTTAATAGATATACAGGGTGAGTCTGGGAAAACGCCCCCCCCCCCTTTAACTTTTTTATTATAATAGAAAAAATGGCTCATATAAAAGTTTTATTATTTTAAACATACTATTTTATGGCAGATGTAGATATTTTTAATAAAGTTGGGTTTACAAGATACACGACTATCAACTTTTATTTTGTAAATAGCACTCTATATTATTTTCAACGGTGAATTAGTTTTTATTTATTATGTGAAAAAATTCGAGAAAAATAAGATAATAAAATTGAGATACATATATGGGAAATAATTTTTATTCAAATATCATAGGTGGCTATGGGAAAATAAAAACAATATATCAATGTTAATATCAATAAAGTAAACATTTGTTTGTTACTTATTTATTATTACTTACTTATTATTCACTTATTTATCTATTTAATTATTATACATATATTTTTTCATTGCCACCTAGAATATTTGAATAAAATTATATCTCAATTATCTTATTTTTCTCGAATTTTTTCAAATATATTAATAATAATATACTTTATTGATTCCAAAAACCAAAGGCGAGGTTCAGCTTATAGGCCGTTCTTCCACCTAACCTAACCATACAAAAATATGCCAAAATGTAATAATTTGAAAACAAACATAACAAAAAATATTAAAAATGTCCAATTTTTTAAAAAATACAGAATTAGAGCAGCAAACATTGAAATGTACATTTAGGCAACATTAACTAGACAATATAATAGTTTTAATCCGGGTTTTAAAAGAACTTATACACCGGGTGGTAGTATGGTCACGGTTTTATCCCAGGTTGTAAATCGGTTGTAGCTAAAACCATGACAATGTCTTAAAACCAACTTACAACCAAGCCTAGTAAGGTCACGGTTTTAGACCGGTTTTAAGATATAACCGAGAAGCAATAAATTTGACTTGCCAACATTGTAAACACGTGATGTAATTTTCGTCAAATTGTCAGCTGATTGGTCAAGTATTGAGTTTTGACGTTAAGGTTAGATTGACAGTTCTTGAATTACACATTACATTTTATTAAAATATTAATGTGAAAATAAACTAACATAACATTTTTTTGGGAAAAAAGTAGAAATGAGTGGGAAAAGAATAAAGAAGTGAAAATTGAACAGAGGAGAAGGAGTTTTTGTTGGAATGTGTAAAGAAACATAAAAATATAATTGCTTAAATTGATAATTATGTTATGTATTCGAATATCGCTTGCTTATATGTTGGTATTAACTTGTATTTGTCAGCAAAATGTATATGATATTTTATATTTTATTATTTACCGTTATCTTCTTATAGTCCTTTAGCAAAGAATCTCAGTGTAATTATAGAACTTGTAATTCTGGAAGAATTACTATTTTGGTTTCTCTCATGGGTTCTAATTGTCGGCGAATAAGATTAATAATTTGCTGTTCGTCGATATCTTCTTTTAAATTTATTTATTTATTTATCATTAATCACTCAACAGGAACAAAAGTTCCCAATTACGGGGGATTATTAACAAAAACAAGAAGTTACAAGACAAAATGAAAAGTGACAATATTAAGAATAAATTAATGCAAGTGCGAAAGATCGGACAAGAAATAGTTCATAATTTTCTTTCCAAACCCGGACTGAGCATCATTGAAAATGTCTAGATTGTTAAAGTACATGGACAGAGTATTGAATGTAGAGTACAACTATCTAATTGGAGATCGAAGTTCGTAGTTAGTTCTAGAGGTGCTGTATGTGAAGGTTAAGCGAGGTACGCTAAAATTTAAGCAAGTTAGCGAATGAGCATCATCAATTAGATTATTTACAAGTTTATATAGATATAAACATGAGTGAATTTTTCTACGGCAGTCCAAAGAAATAACATTGAACTCAATTACACAATTGGAGTAACTACAAATCGTATCAATGCGGCGATGGTGAAATTTAGCACAACAATACCTTATAATTTTTTTCTGTATACTCTCAAAAGCTTGTACATGTTTGATATATACAGGATTCCAAATTTGTAATCCATATTCCAGCTTGCTACGCTTAAATGAGTAATACAAAGATTTGAAGGTCCGTAAATTATAAAATGACTGTGTATTACGAATTATGAAGCCAAGATTTCTGTAAGAAGCTTTTCGAATATCATTAAAATGGGGAATAAAACTAAGTTTAGGATCGAACAGAATTCCTAGATCTTTGAATAGAGTTACTCACTCCAACATTGTGTTATTCATTTGATAGTTAAATAATATAGTTGTTTGCTTTAGAGAGTAGGTCATAATTTTACATTTACCTAAATTAAATAGATTCTCTGACAATACTTGGTGTGGATTTATTCTTTCACGTAATTTTCTCCTTCTTTTTCTGTGTTCTGTTATTTCTTGTACTTCATTTACCTCTTCAATTTTATCAAAAAATCCTTCTACACCTGCCATTTTTATTCTTAGAACAAGTCTTAAGCCGGCTTCCCACGGCCTGTGGCGCGTACACGTCACTACCTGGTTTTGCGCGCAACGGGCCATGGGAAGGGGCAGCGCGTGGCGCCGCCCGTCCGTTCCCATCATTTGTCGGTAAATGTTGCACGCGTCAAAAGAAACCCTCGGCGCGAGATGGCGCGGCGTGTGCAAGTATGCCCATGGCCTGTGCTTGCTTGTCCCTACACGCGTTCTTTTCTTGCAGTATAGCAGGGCAGTATAGTTTCATCAGCGTTGTTGTACAGTGCATATATCGTACACGTTTACTATGGAATGGACAAACGATATTATTATTGAATTCCTGGATTTACTCAAAAATGAACCAGCAATTTGGAACTCAAGACATGAGAAACATAAAGAACGAAATGCAATTTACGATGCGTGGGTTCGAATTTAAGAAAAAATGAGTGTAGATTTTCCTATGGTGAAAATTAAAAAAAAATCATTAATGTCGACATACATGAAGGCTGAATTGTCAGCCTTCATTACTTCATATTTATCAAATCGTAAATCATACGTTTTTTACAATAATTACAAATCAAATTATTTTATTCCAACATCCGGTGTCCCTCAAGGAAGTAATCTTGGGCCACTTCTATTTAACTTATTCATCAATGATATAACTAACCATGTTTCTTTCTCAAACTGTTTACTTTATGCAGATGATATAAAAATTTATAAATTAGTCAATTCTGTCGGAGATTGTACTCTATTACAAGAAGATATTAACAATATTTTAACTTGGTCTTTAACTTACAAATTGCCATTTAACATTGATAAATGTAAAATAATGTCTTACACAATGAAAAGCCAACCCATAGTGTACAATTATGTGATGGATAATAGTAATCTGTCTAGGATTACGAATTGTAAAGATTTGGGAATATTATTTGATCAGAAATGTAATTTGATTACACATTTGAATGACTGTGTTCGATCATCACATAAAAAACTTGGATTTATTATTAGGAACTCACGTCACTTCCGTAATCACAATACTGTAATAGCACTATACAATTGTTTTATTCGCGCCAAGCTTGAATATTGTTTTTTAGTTTGGAATCCTTTATATAAAAACTCATTGGCTGGTAGTATTGTCACGGTTTTATCCTCGGTTGTAAGTTTCAAACTAAAAAGCGTAGTAAGGTGCGGTTTTAGATGTGTTGTAAATATGTTTGGTTTTATTTACCATAGAAACGCTGTCAAACTTAAAACCAAACTTACAACTGGTATACGGGAAGTATAAGACTTGTTTTAAGAATAAGAATGGCAGGTATAGAAAGATTGTTTGATGAAATTGAGGTAAATGACTTTCATTTATTTAAAGTAATAAATTCTTTAATTCTAATAAAATTTGTTAGATTCCGATTTGGAGAGCTCAGATGACGATGATAATGATCATGATGATGGAGCTGAAGAAAGTGATGAGCCAGCACAGCAAATAATTAATCAACGCGGAGCAGTATTTCGGCGAAATTTCATACTAAAATATTTCGCTCATTAACAAAATTATTAATCGAAACTTACAATTTATGAAGAATTACTGTTTTGATTTCCGTATGCGGCACACGTACAATTTTAATTATTGTATACTTACGTTCGTTCTTTAGTGTTATTTCCTTTCACTTCTAGTAGAATTTAATTTTAAAAACTAAAACTAATGAATAAAAATATATAATCAAATATTTATATACTACGTAATAATTTATTAACTACATAGTTTTATTTAATAGTTATTTTCTAATTTGCCTATCTCTATTTTAATTTTTTTGTTTAATAATTCTGCTGTTTCTAATTCTATTTCTTTTCTTTTTCTTTCTATTGCCATTTGCTTCATTATTTCTTCATGCAGTTCTGATTTTCTTCTTATTTCATCATCTGCCTTCATTCTACTAATTTCTAACATTTTAGTCTCATATTCAGTCATTTTACTCTTCTGTTTTAAAGAGTTTTCAGTGGATTTGTGATTATTGGGTACTCGATCGGATACAGGGTTTTCGACAGGGATAGTTTGTGTATTGAATAAACTAAAAATATGAATTAAAAATAAATTAAAAGTTTGTAGAGTATCTTTTGAAATAAAATGTGAGCAATGTGTTCCATAGATTTATGACAAACTGTCATAAGTCGTTTTTATTCAAAAAGTAGAAAGTTTCGGACAAAATTAGTCCATCCTCAGCAAAATTAAATACATGGTTTTACATTATATATAACAATTGAAGTGCTTAAATTACATTTTATTTATCTTTACAATCGATAATGAAGCCAAATTTTGTTAAGAATTAAAGTAGAAATAATTGACAAAAGTTAACGATATGTTAACTATAGGGCGGCAGATTGAGCACTAAATTTAAAATATATCTCTTACCCAGTTTCAAAATCCAATATCAAATTATTTTCTATTGGAGCTACACAGTCTTCTACTCTTGCCTAAAATAAAAGTAGGTGTGATGATAATTCAATACTTTAACAAATTTTCGAATTTAGAATTAATTATACCTCATTTCGATTTTCTGTATCATAACTAGAATGGTCAAGTACAAAATCATCAGGGCATATCTCCGTAATTTTTTCGTCAAATAAATTTGGTGGCGTTGGTGGAGATCCGCCACCAGTTTTCTTTCTTTCATTCTGAAATTTTGATAATTTTTTTTTTGCTGCACATTTCAGACCTTTCCACTGCTGCTTCAATTGATTTAGGTCTCTATTGAAACCATTTGCCCTAAACGATTCCTCAACTTGTTTCCAAGCATCCTTCTTCTTCTTCATTATATTTATATCATTTTTTTGCTTTCAATTATATTTTTATGTTTCTCTACACATTCCAACAAAAACTCCTTCTCCTCTGCCGTCCAATTTCCACTTCTTTTCACACTCATTTCTACTTTTTTTTCCAAAAAAATGTTATGTTAGTTTATTAACAAGATTCGAGAACTGTCAATCTAACCTGAACGTCAAAACTCAATACTTGACCAATCAGCTGACAGTTTGACGAAAATTACGTCACGTGTTTGCAATGTTGACAAGTCAAATTTATTGTTTCTCGGTTATATCTTAAAACCGGTCTAAAACCGTGACATTACTAGGCTTGGTTGTAAGTTGGTTTTAAGACATTGTCATGGTTTTAGCTACAACCGAGTTACAACCGGGGATAAAACCGTGACCATACTACCACCCAATAAGAGCAATAGAGAGAGTACAAAAAAAATTCTTACGATACTGTTGGTATAAATTCAAACTGAATATCCAATTAAATGATCATTTTCACTACTCTACTGCTCTTATTGAATATAATATGATGTCTTTAGAAAATCGCAGAATTCTGCAGTCATGCATATTTCTTTTCAAACTAATTAACAATAATATTAGAGACTGCAATCTGCTATCTCTCATAAATTTCCATGTTCCTCGTACAAGTAATCCTAGACAGAAACCCTTTTTTCATGTTACAATGGCAAAGGTAAATTACGAATTAAAATGCCCTGTAAGGCGCGTATGCTCGTATTACAATGATATTTGTAAGTCTGTAGATATTGATATTTTCAATGACAAATTTAATGTCTACAAACGTAAATTAATTCATTATTTTAAAACAATTGTGAATTGATGTTCTTCATATTTTCAATCTTGTTATTATTTCAATTTGTTTACAATGTACTACTTTGTTACCATTAGAATACTTTTTTTGTGTATATTATTTTTTGTAATATTACCCTCTGTAACTGGGACGCAAGTCCTGTTGAGTGGTTTAAATAAATAAATAAATAAATACAGAAAATTGTACGTTGAAAGTTGACATCCACCAGCGTCTTTTCTGTTTGATTTTCTTTTGCTTTAAAATTTCGCCCGACAATAAAACACATGTAGCTGCACACACAGCAATCTTTCTCTGTTGTCTATTCATAATGAACTGCATTACTGCATAAGCGTCAAATTATCTTAAAAGATGGCGGGTGCCTCGATTAGGCCCGTGCATGCTTGCGCGCGCTGCACGTACTACACGCTAACGCGCCGTGGGAATGATCGAGGCTTGTAGAAGCTCGTGGAGCGAAGCGCGTCTACTCAGGTAGTGGCGCGACGCGCCGCAGGCCGTGGGAAGCCGGCTTTATACTTCCCGTATACCAGTTGTAAGTTTGGTTTTAAGTTTGACAGCGTTGCTATGGTAAATAAAACCAAACATACTTATAGCACATCTAAAACCGTACCTTACTACGCTTTTTAGTCTGAAACTTACAACCGTGGATAAAACCGTGACAATACTACCAGCCAATGATTTTAAATTACTAGATATACTGTTATATAAAGTTGACTCCATAGATACGAAAATAAGGCCTTGAATTTTGATTTTCTTTAAGCTGGGACGATGTATAAGCCTGTTATTCTAAGGGTATAATTGTACTGCTTCTGTACTAGTTTGTCAAGCAAATAATATGGAGTACCAGTACTTATGATTTTATATACTAAACAAAGATACATAGTCTTAACACGATTTGTTATAGTGGGCATATTCTCAAGTTGACGGTATTTAGTTATATGCTCGTGTTTGCGGACACCATACGCAAAACGCAAACAGGAGTTTTGTACTAATAGTAATTCTATTCTTATCCGAATCAGTTAAATTAGGTCAAGTACAGTAGTCAAAAAGTGGTAAGATAAGTGAATTGACAAGTTGTAGTTTTAAAAATGTACTAAGGTCATGTCTAAATTGATATAGATAATGTAGTCTGAGTCTTGCTGCAGTAAGTTTTTTATACAAATGGTTTTTAAAGTGGCAAAATATTGTTTTCTGTAACAAAACTGATAATTTGGTTATGGCATACTTTTTCAAGTACTTTAGCCATAGCTGGTAAAATGCTTATTGGTCTCAAATCATCGGATGTACTGTAATTCTCCTTCTTTGCTATTGGTTTTATTATCGCAATTTTCCAAGTAGTAATAAAAACTAATACATCACTGAAAAGAGAAAAAAAAATGACGGTTTATATTTTAGTAAAATAATTATAGGTTGCTATTTAAAAAATAAAAGTTGATAGTCGTATCTTGTAAACCTGACTTTATAAAAAATATCTACATCTGCCATCAAATAGTACATTTAAAATAATAAAACTTTTATACGAGTATTTTTTTCTATTACTTACAATAAAAAAGTTAAAGGGAGCGGGATCTTCCCTCACTCACCCTGTAGACAATCAACGATTAGAAAAACAAAACAATTTGTATTTTGTAAAACTTTCACAATCCCATATAAATATACAGCGGTCCAATTAAACCGTCATGTTGTAAATAAATTGCCATTGGTAAATTCAGTCGCCAATAATATAAAATAATTAAATTCATATACTCGTACATATTCCTAGTAAATAAAAACTAAGATGTTGGTACCAATTTATAATATCTAATACGAAGTTTATTTTGTAGCTAATCAAATTTGTGTATTCGATGTATTTAGTATTTACTTAAATCACAAATAGAAATACGTAAACACAATATTATAAACACAGAGGCGTAATGTCATACTGTACATGTATGTAAGACACCAAATTGATGTAGTTTCTAATTCAGTCACAAGAAGTTAAATATGTATTCAGAACACTATGATAAAAATACTATGATAAAATAATATAAATGTATGTATTAATAAATTAAAGAGAAAATATATAAATTTACGTATTAATTTTCATTTAAATATAACATGTAAACAAAACTCCTTTATCCAATGTTGTCTATAAATAGCTTTGAATAAACAACGAATAGATTATAGGTAGTCCAAACATCAAATCTCGTACAAAGCATAAAGTAAGTATACATTTTTTCCTAACTTTGAGATTGCTTTTCTATTACCTAATTATTATTGCCTTGGTTATGACTGGGGAGGAGGCCAATACATATCAAATGCGTTTTGGTAAATATAAAGCACAAGTGCGTTTTGTTTATGCAACTGTCAAATTCACGGTGGACGTGTAGGTTTGTGTCTTAGTTACTTATCAATTAACCTTAATTTGTTTTAACTGTTGCAAAGATCGGAGAAAGAAAAATGTTTCGCTAAATGGTTTTATTCAAGGAAAACCGAAAATACATAATATTTTGTGATTCTGGCCCAGTTGGTGGCAGCGCCATCATGGTCAAGTTCTCTCTGTTGGCAAGGATCGGATTGCTCGGGTGCCTTCGGCGGCGGATGCTGAAAGAAAGGGTGGATTACTGGATAGCTTTCTGCGGATGGAGGTCAGGGTTTGTCTTAGAAAAGCACGTAGTTATCTTAACCAACTAGTTTATTATTCCCAGAATGTAAAATAAATAAATACAGAATGAAAACCCTTTGTTAACAAACTGTGACGGACTGCTTTCAGGTATTAGGGGACTGTGCTCCCGCAATACGGCAATAGCACAGTCTCTGACGACGGTAAGTGAAAATAAAATAAATGGAAATATGATTGCAAAAAAAACGCTTTAAACACGGACACTAAATTGAAATTTTTTGAATTGTTGAATCGTTGTTTTTCGTCTCCTTAACAACGCATCACAGCAAACTTGTTCAAAACAAACACGACGCTTTAAATTTAATAATTAATTACTTTACTTATTCTAAATGATTTGCTTTCAAAATAGTTGTTGGGTATACAGAAAATTTTTATACGACTCTAATGACGTAAATAGATATTAGAAAACTTAATCAAAAGACAAAAGAAGATAAATACCCTCTTCCGAACTTAGATAACTTGATTGATAAAACCGGTAAACCTAAATATTTTACCACACTAAATTTACATAGCGGTTTCAATCAGACACTAGATAAAGAAAAAGACAGAGAAAAAACTGATTTTTGAAATCAAAGCGGGCATTATGAATTTCTTCGTATGCCGTTTGGACTTATAAATGCACCCGCTTATAGGAAAATGTAACAGCCACGTGCGTGAACTCTAAATTTTTGTAATTCAGTATTTCCTTTGAATGAACGCCGTGACTGTTGCAAATTGTTGACCGGCAGCTGGCGATCTTCCGCTCAGTATTTTGCAAAATACTGGAGAAAAGCGGAATATTACCTACCAGCAAAAGTGTGTACGTTGTCAATTGAACTAGCCTAGGAAGTGTTCGTAGCCAGAATCGAGAGGGATTCTCTGCCCGATCGTGGAGGCGAACAGTCGTGTAGTTTTGTTCAATTATTTCGTTTTGTGGCTTAATTTCATTTTATTCGTAACCTTGTTTAAATTTTACTTTATTCTTTCGTATAATTTTTGTGTGTATATTTTGCTAAATTTAATTATAAATTAGTTTATATTTTTCCAAAACTATTTAATTAATTGCGCATCAACCCAGTCAAGTCTTTCCAGTGTCAGCACAGATCAGCGTAGTGACACAGATAAGTATAACTTTTATTTATTTTCTTACTGTGGCTGTCTGAGCTTTAATTCAGTACGTCAACGAGTTACTAACGTCGCCATGCCTTTTTATCCACACTATTATACCGCGCAGCCTGGTCCATTGGACATTCACCTTGCACCTTTTTCATACCACCTTCCAAATTTATTGCAACCTGAGCAATACATCCCACCGTCCTCTAATGAACAACCTGCCCAAACTAGTTCACTATATGCGCAAAACTTTTGTCATAGATTCGGGTGCTGCCGTACCTCTTTTGAAACGTAGTGTAGCTGAGGAACTACATTTGTCTATCTCACCCTCAGATGATATACTAGTAGACATTTCTGGAAACCAATTGATTAGTAATGGAGTTACTAGTGTCAAATTACTAGCGGGTTCCGGAAATTTAGTACATCGTTTTATCGTATGCCCCGATGATCTACGTTTGCCGGCCGACGGACTGATCGGAGTAGATTTTTTAGTTCAAAATAAAGTAGTGATCGATTTTGGAAAATTCATTCAAAATTAATAACGAAGTTCTATCTGTGTTAGAGTTTTTAAGGAACAGTGATAATGCAAGCGAGAATGTACACGTTATCTCTGCTGACAAAGCAGGAGATAAGAATAAAAAGATAGTAGACTAGAATAATTTATTTAGAACCCAGGATCAATCATTTAGCACCGCGGATTGCAATATTGTCGATGAGTGATGTGATCAACCCTGTCCGGATCCTGTACCGCCAAATTTAAATTTGACAGCACCGATCGAAGAGTGCAGTGCAGAGACGCATAACACAAGTAGTGATAATTCGGCGTCTACTACGGTCTACTGACACTCTTAACATAAATAAAAAAAAGTTGGACGTATTAAAGACACAGTAAAAAATCCCGCGAGACATAACGCTGTCATTCAACTTGCGCTTGATAAGCGAATGTCTGATATGACATATGTCGCGTAGAGCCACGTAACCTCGACAGGCCCGGTATTCTACTTGCTCGAGGAATTTTTCGAAAATTTAAAAAGAATAAGGCCTTTATTAACATTTTAATTGTCAATAATGAAGATGTAGATTTAGCAAATCGAACACCAATCGATTTAGCTGTAGAAGCGGAAGAGCAACTAGAAGTCGAGGCATAAAATTGTAAAAGTATTAATACCGTGAATATAACTAGTCAGCATAAATTATTCAATTTAGATCATTTATCTGATTTGGAACGGGACAAATTTCAATTTTTTTACCTCTCGCTAAGAGAGGTATTGGATTCATGCTAAAAATCGCATATTCAGATTTTATTGAATAAGCACGATTTAAGGTCCATAGAATCCGATTTTAACATTTTTACAATGATGTCTGTGTGTGTGTGTGTGTGTGTGTGTGTGTGTGTGTGGATGTGTGTGTGAGGTTGTTGGAGACACGATTTCTCAAATTCTATAAGACTAAAGACCTGTATAACTACGGATTTCTCAATCTAACAGTAATGGGAAGAGATGAATAGGTTCTGGTAACAATTGGACAACCGGAAGTGGTAGTTTCTGAAAAAAAAATTTCTAAATATAATTTTTTGAAAATTTGTTACTACAAATATTAAAGATAATTAAATTCTCAATCTGCCACATTTTTTTTTATTATTATATCTCGTATAGGTTTGGAGATATAGTATATAATAATATAGAATAATCTGTTGTAATAAATCTCGTTGCCCGAAAAACAGTTGCGATATTCTAATTTTTGTAATTGACAAATAAATGCAAAATGCCAGTGTCAGATTTTTCTGGAAGGTATGAGTACATTTAATATATTATTGTATTATTAATTTAATATGTTTTTAAATTACAGGTATGTTAATATTACATATATCCTTAAGAAATACTGCTAATACCATCAATGAATTATTATTATTAATTTAATATGTTTTTAAATTACAGGTATGTTAATATTACATATATCCTTAAGAAATACTGCTAATACCATCAATGAATTTGAAGAATTTTGAACATATTAGAATAGTACGATAAAATTTCTCATGGAACGAAGGAAGAGAAACAATTTCAATTATTTGTGTGTATACAAGATATGTTAAATTCGTTACGTAAAGGGCGCGAGCAGTCATGTGACTTTGTTGGCCTTAGCAAGCAGATATGAAGATCCGTGTCAGAATGACTGCTACTATTTATTTACGTAGATGTCACAATTGTCATATGTCATAATTTTTCATTCAAAATTTCAAAATATTCTGATGTTTATTTGTCATCCATTGTCGAGGAAAATAATCCACATGGATTTGGAAAATCATAATGTTTCGGATGAAAACTTATGATACTTGACACTTATGTATATTACTAGCTCTCATTCTGACACGGGCCCCCATATCTGCTTGCCAAGGCCAACAAAGTTACTTAACTGCTCGCGCCCTATGCAACATAAAATAAAAATGGCGAGAGGTATTGTGCTGGCCACAACAGATTTTTTAAATAAATATGCTGACCACGCTCGTGACGTGAAACATCACATACACACAAGCACTGATGTCCCTGTGGCGCGCACTCCTTATCGCGTACCTTTTAGTCGCCGCCAAATTATGAAAGAACTTGTAAATGAAATGCTCAAGAATAACATCATTCAATCGTCGATTAGTCCTTACTCCGCCCCAGTAGTCTTAGTAGAAAAGAAATTGAGTAACGGTGAAAGTTCATTTAGGTTTTGTATAGATTATCGCGAATTAAAAAAAAATACAAAAAGAGATTAGGTACTTTCCTATTACAAAATTACAAGACACCCTAGATCAACTTGGAAATGCCGTCCGTTTTACTACTTTAGATTTAACAAAAGGTTACTGGCAAGTAGAGATGGACTTGCGAGATATAGAAAATGCAGCATTTTCTGTACCTTGGGGCCATTTTGAATGTAATCGAATGCCCTTTGGACTAATCAACAGCCCGAGTACTTGACAACGACTAATATACGCTGTTTTGTCTGGATTAATAGTTACTCACTGTTTTGTATACCTCGACGATATAATTTGTTTCAGCTCCGATAACTCAGAAGAGCACACGGGTAAATTAGAACTTATATTCGAACGACTTCGAGATGCAAATCTCACTTTAAATCTCGATAAATGCAAATTTATGATGAGTGAAACAAAATATCTCGAGCAATTTGTGAGTAAAATGATTTGAAACCTGATCCAGAGAAAATAGATGTGGTAGAACATTTCCCCGTACCGCGTGACGTCACAGAAATTCGTTCATTTTTAGACTTAATTGGATTTTATAGACGTTATATTCCAAATTTTGCAAAATTAGCTCAATCGTTAATAAATTTGACAAAGAAAAATAATAAATTTTCCTGGTCAATCGAAACAGATACAGCATTTAATAATTTGAGAGATTTGTTATTAAAATCGCCAATTGTAAAATACCCAAATTTTCAAAAAACCGTTTATTTTATGCCCCGACGCTTTTGCTTACGCAATAGGTGCTGTCATGCCATGAGTATGATGGTCACAAGATGCCTGTAGCATACGCGAGTCGCCAACTCGCTGCTGCAGAACATAACTACAGTACGACCGAAAAAGAATGTCTTGCCCTAGTATGGAGTAAAAAACATTTTCGTTGTTATTTGTATGGTTGAAAGTTCATACCTTATGCCGATCATCAATCAATTAGATGGTTGATGAATACTTCCGAACCATCAAATATATTAATTAGGTGGTCATTGCTTTTATCGGATTTTGAAATTCATTATCGCCCCGGTAAGAAACATAATTCAGACGCTCTCTCTCGTATCAAGCCGGTACGTCTCATGTTTCATCACAAACAATGCGAGCCGGTGATATGGGATCGTGACGTCATGAAATCTGAGCAGAGGAATGACGCGCAGACCATGACGTAGATAAGGTTAATGACAAACCCAACTGCGATTTTTATTTGGACGATGATAAGTTAGTGTACCGTAGATCGGACGATGAGCGTTATGAAGACCGACTGGTAGTGCCCGAAAAATTTAGAAAATTCATTTTAAAGGCTTGCCACGATTCACTCCTTTCAGGCCATTGCGGTATGGAGAAAACATTTGAAAAAAATAAGTTCGCGGTTCTTTTTTCCAAAACTCCGTTCTGATGTAAAAATTTATGTAAAGAAATGTGTATTGTTCGCACAAAGGAAAACCTGTCCTCATTTAAAACCCGCTCCTTTGAAAAAAATTAAACCTTCCAGTCGCCCATTTGAACGCATTGCGATGGATGTAGTTGATCCGCTAGTAACTAATGACTCAGGAAATAAATACATCTTGACAGTACAAGATGCAGCCACACGTTACCTTGAAGCATTTACTATAAAACACCAAACAGCCTTTACCCATGCCAAAACATTTATAAAAAGCATAATTTTACAACACGGCACTCCCAGACAGTTACTTACTGATGTTGGTACAAACTTCGTTTCAAAGCTGATGAAAGAAATTTGTAATATATTGAACATCAAACGATTGCACACGACAGCGTTGAGACCACAGACTAACGCGAGTCTATAACGTAGTCATCGAACGTTAAAGGATATATTGTCACATTATATCAACACAAACCATACGGATTGGGATGAATGGCTACCATTCGCAGTTTCAACATTTTGTAGAAATTTTCATTCGATGGTAGGCGAAACTCCATTCTTTCTAATGTATGGCCGCGATATACAGTTACCGTTCGATGAAATATTTAGACCCTTTAAAGACCCATTATGACGTGGTACCAATTATGCGAGCGAACTGATTCAAAGATTAAAAATTTCATACACTAGGCCACGAGAACAATTAGACAAGAATATCGATAGGGTACATCGCACTTTCGATAAAAAAAGTGCTGATGTTACTCTCAAAGTAGGAGACCGTGTTTATTTGTTTACACCGAGTGTGATGGTCGGTACTAGTGCAAAGCTTGCAAAGAATTGGACAGGGCCGTATCGCATAATTGAGCTATGGGAAGTAAATGCGGTTATAAAAGAACTTTTTGGCCTTATACAGATGACAGTACACGTTAACAGACTTAACCTTGTTACATGACTACTGATGACTTAACCGCCCTACCGTTAGTAGATCACGACGGCGCGTCCAAGACGACTGAATTAGACGGACAAGAGAGTATAACCCCTATTATTCCTTGGGCAGAAAGACAAAAAGAAACGTTACCAGATCCGGAATTAAGTAGGCACGAGGAAACTAACCATTCTATAGTTTCAGAGAGAAATTCCACCCGAAATACCACCCTTTGACCAAAGACAATACCTTCCTTACCTTAAGGTGACGGAAGGTAAAAAGAGAAATAGAAAGAGAAAAAATATTATCAAAATTACAAAATAAAAAACCAAATAAAATATTTGAAATTCCAGAAAATACAAGCCTATTTAAAACAAAATCCAAGACTTTTAACAAAATTTAAAAAACCTCTTTAAAACTAAATAATATAAAAGGAAAAGCTAAAAATCGTAAATTAATATTAAATAAAAAATCTGTTGTGGCCAGCACAATACCTTCCGTCAATCCTGTGTATAATGTATAAATTCCATACATAATTTTTCTTGCAAAAGATTCTAAATTTCCAGTAAAATTATTTCATAAACAAACTATTCAAATTGCATTTGACACTGACATCTTCCTCTTTAGCTTTTCCCATTCGTTAGGGGTCGATATTTTTGCGTGTCGTTCTCATTCGGTTCTTTTTCTCTCAAGTCGTCCGCAATACAGTCCTTCCATCTTATCTTTGGTCTTCCTCTGCTTCTTCAACCTCCCATTACTAAACTACTCATTCTTGTTCCAATATAATTATTCATTTCTCCTCATGACATGTTCAAACCAATGTAATCGTCTTTCTTGTATCTTTCTAGAAAATTGTAACACTAGAGTTATTTTATTACCGTATCTTTCCGTGTGTTCCCCAACATCTACTAAAACATCCTCAACTCTGCCACATTAATTTACTTTTTACTCATACTGACATCTGTCAATTTGAATTATATGAATATATTAGCAGTTTGCATGTTTAGCATAGCTGGCTGAATTATAAAATTTAATTTCTTTTAAATTCTTTAACTCTGTATCTATTGAATATGAAGTATAAAATGTAATCAAATCGTATAGAGAACAATATATTCTTTAAATTATAATAATATTAAATGTCAATAAATCAAATTTAACTGTTAAATCTTCAAATGTGGCTACTTCCGGTTCACTAATTATAACCAAAATCTAATCACTTGTTCTTCTGGATGTAAACTTGATGAATACGAAAAATATTGAAGTTATGGGATCCGGAACTTTTGTCACACACACACACAGACACACACACACACACACACACACACACACACACACACACACAGACACACATACATACATACATACATACATACATACAGACATCATCGTAAAAATGGTCAAATCGTATTATAGGGACCCTAAAACATGCTTATTCAGTAAAAACTCATCACTGAATTTTTTGACCAAAGACAATACCTTCCTTACCTAAAGGTGACGGAAGGTAATAAAAATTCTGAATGTTACATATTCATATCCGGCATCAAACTATGGGACAACCAGAAAGAAATCATAAATTTCTATAATATTCAACAAATAATAAATTCAAAATGTTCTCTAAATAATGATAATATAAGATATCTAATAATATTACCTGTATTTCAAAAACACTCTTCCTATATTCCAGTTAACCCCAGTCCGTTATACACAAATACAACATAATATTGTAACACAGTTAAATTATAATTACATTAGTAATAAAAATTACCAATACTTTATCATTGATAAATGTATAAAAATAAAAGTTAATAACTATTGTAAAACAAACTATGTCAACATGTACGAGTGTTATGTCAATATTATCAAATTTAAAAAAGATAACAACTGTAAATATAGAGAACTCGAGGAAATTAAAATTATACAGAAAATATGCAATTCAAATTTGTACTATTTATTTTCCGCCAAAGAATCAATTTCTCTTAACTGTAACGATTAGAAATTGAGAAAAATGTTTCATATAAAATTTTATTGTTTTTTTTTATAGCTTATTTACTAACACAAAATTGTGTTCAATCACTATCTTGGTCAGTTTTTCTTCGATTTTTCGTTTTTCTTGGACACAGCTGAAGATCGGACCTATGTTGATCAAGCTTTTTTACTCATTTTGGTCGGTACTATATGCCCTTAAAATATTCTACACTTTTACAACATACATAATTACGAGGTTTGCCTTTTATATTTCGGGATTAGGATCAAAAACAAATATTTATCATCGAAAATGGCTTTATTATTTTTCAAAATATTCTCCATGAAGATCAATAGACTTTTCCATGGGTGTGAACCAATTTTTGAAGCAAAATTTTCCACGCCGAATGAAGTATCTCCACAACATGCATTTTGATCGCATCAACCGCTTTTTTAGGTGTCGAAAAACGTTGACCTCGCAATTTGTTTTTGATGTTCGGGAATAAAAAGAAGTCATTGGGTGCCAAATCAGGACTATACGGCGAATGCCTCGTTAAATCGGCGTATTAATCTCAAAAAGTCACTTGTTCGAGTCGATGTGTGAGAGCTCGCATTGTCGTGGGGGAGAATGGTCCGTCTTCGGCAGTTGGTTTTTCTTATTTCTCCGAAGACTTGTGGCAAACAAATGGTTGCGTACCATTCAGAATTGACCATTTGCTTCGAAGTGCTTCCAACACGAACGACTTTTGTTAGGTTTTGCTCGCCTTGGAAGACCCATACAGTCGGCTGCTGTTTACTTTCGGGCTCATACGCGTAGATCCACAATTCGTCAACTGTCACGATGTAATACACATGTTTTGAAGCACCGCGATTGATTTTTTTTTAGCATTTTTTACGACCAATTGACACGAGCTTGTTTTTGAGCGATTGTCAAATTATGTGGGATCCAACGCGAACAAAACTTTTTTACGGCCAAATATTCATGCAATATTGAATGTATTCTGATCCCACTAATGTCAAAAGATACCTCAATCTCACGATAAGTCACATGACGATCTTGTAGTATCAGTTCACGCACCGCATCAATGTTTTTCGGGACAACGATCGATGAAATTCGTCCTTGAGCGAAGTATGACCACGATTGAATTCGAGTGCTTCAGCGCCAAAAATCGAATTAAGTTCATTGATGCACTGTTGTTGGGTTAATCCACGTCGAAAGTTGTAAAAAATAATCGCACGAAATGTTCACGATTTAATTCCATTTTTCGGCCGATATGAATTTTTCAAGTTCCTGTAAACAACACAAATAGCACTCGTACGTCAAAACGTTCTAAGTACGTATACCGTCAAAAATATCAAACTTTACGATAGAGACGTCAGTTGCCAGATAGCAGAACTAGGGTTGCCCAATCCCGAAATATAAAAGTTAACCCTCGTAGTAGACTAGAACTGACTAAAATAATGAAACGAAAGACTTTCACTATTCGTTACAAGTCGAATGAAATTTTTATTCGTCTCAAGCGAATTCGAATTAAGCGAATGGTCAAGAATACCGTTACTATGGTTTTCGTTCGTATTCGCGCGAATACGAATAAGCTAGGCAAATACGAATGCTCAAGAATAGAGGCCCTGGGTTCTTGTTTTTAAACAGCACACTGTTCTGCATCTACCAACAAGTGGAAACAAAGTTAAGGATAGTATGAAGAAACATCTGTGGATGTCTATACACTTTTGTTGTTATCGTATACAGAAAAAAAAAAATAAAGATGTTCGAACAAGGTCATCTACGAATTGTATGAATTAACATTTTAGCTTCGCTCATTCTGTCAAATTCAGTAGTGTCGTTTTGTTTAGAATACAAGGAACAGGAGGCAAAACCTCGGTTGTACGCCACTGATAAGTTCCTCAAGGCCGGACGACGTCGCAGCGAGTCGAGCCGCTCGTTCAGTCCGGTTTGCGATTGCCATAGCAACACCCCATGCTAGGGACATTCCCCTTCCCTCGCAAGCAATACAGAGCCCAGGCAGAGAACGCGTTGCAATTCATTCGTTCTGTAGTCGCTCTAGCGTGCAGATGGGTCCGGTAGTCTTCGTGTTATTATTGTTCAAATAGCATTGTTGTTTGGTTATTTGAATACTTGTTGGGTTTATGATTCTTTAACATTTTGGTTATTGAATTATTATTTAGTTGATTCAATTTGGGGTCATTTAAGATGCAATTATTGAGTTTTCGCTCCCGAGTTTTGTGTAAATTGTATCTTTTGTTGTTTAAATACTGTTTTGTTTCGGATCATCATTGTTTGGTGATTTTATTTGTGTTTATAAGGTTATATTCACTTTAATAGTTGTTTAGTTCGTGTTAGAAGTATATTAATACTCAGGGTTTGTTCTCGTTAGCTACGTTCATTGTGAATTGGTTTTTTAGAGCTAATATACTTTGTTTCTTTGGTTTAAAGTTAGTTTGCAGTTTAATTACTAGAATCACATTAATAACTTAGGATTTGTTCTTGTTTAGCTGGAATCAGTTGAAATTGGTGAATTAGGGTTAATGTGATTCACTTAATAATTATTCCATCGTCTTTTGTTTGGGTTTTTGCATATTTTGAATTAGTATTGTGTTATTTATGTTTATTTGGTTTTGAATTAATTTTGTGTTTTGAATATTTGCTCGAGTTAGTGGCATATTGGCGCTTAAGAGCATTTGTGTGTTTTGGTTTTGGGTTTCCATTATTATTATACAATCCACTTCTCATTTTGATATTTGCAAAAATCCATCTTGTGTTTAGGCTGAGCTATTGAAAACATTTGGTCCTAATCGAACCGGATTTGTAGACAGTTTGGTTGAATTTAAGTTTTTTTTGTTTTGTTGTTGAAGTTTTTGTTGGTTTTATATAATTTTGTAAAAATGGACAGTATATTGAAATACCAACTGGATGTGATTATCAATAATATTAGAATGCTTTCTACCTATGCTACGGGGAAAGACGAACATGATCAACGCAGATTCAAAGCTAGTTACTCTAAATTAGCAGAATGGGAGATAACGTTTAACGAAAAATATGCCGCTTATCAGTGGGGTTTAGGGAAAATTCAGAATCCATCTTCTGAAGTATTAGGTGAAATTGAACAACAAACAAATACTTATGTGGAAATATTTAATTTAATTTTGGATATAAAAGTAATGTATGAAGATTTATATTCGGTTGATGAAATAAAAAAGTGTGACAGTGAGAAGTCACTCGCTAGCAATAATGAGTCGATAGTTTCTGCTAATACTGCTGCATTTCGAGCAGCATTGCCGCGTTTGGATTTACCAAATTTTGATGGTAACAAATCCGCTTTTATGAATTTTTACGATTTATTTACTCAAATGATCGTAAATAGATATGAAATTAGTCCAATTGAAAAGTTTCAGTATTTGAAATTGAGTTTGAAGGGTGAACCACTGGATCTTATTAAACATTTGCCAGTGACTTCTGATAATTTTGATGAAGCGTGGAATCTTATTCAAGAGGATTATCATATTCATTTCAAAAACATTGTTGATTTAGAAAAATTGTCATCATCTTCGATGCCAGGTCTTAAGAATATTCTCAATCTTATTCGAGAGAATATAGCTGCTTTAAAATCGTTGAATATTGTCTTTGAGAATGACACTGCTGGTACCGCGTTATTGGAATACATATTAACAGACAAACTAGATCACAGTTCTCGCCTACGTTGGGAGGCAATCGTAAATAGCGGTAAAGAATCAACTTTATCGGAATTCTTGTCGTTTTTGAAAGATCGTGTTTCTAATTGGGAATCGGCTAATGGTAAAGCAGATTCAGAATCAGTTTCGAAATCAGGTTCGCTTAAAAAATCTTGGAATAGAGCAAATGCTAATAAGAATCATGGTAAAGCCGTGGCATTGGTGACCTCGGCTGAATTATTTCCGCTGTGTAAAGCATCTCACAAATTATATCGGTGTGATGACTTTAAGAAGAAGAAACCTGCGGAACGTCTTCAGTTTGTGAAGGAACAAAGATATTGTTTTTCATGTCTACAAAAGGGACATGGTGTCAATAAATGTACAGTTAAGTACACGTGTAGAAATTGTGGAAAGCTTCACAATACATTGTTGCATTTATTTTCAAATGTGAACACGGTAGAAACATCGTCAAAGATTGCAACCCCTGCGGGTTCGAATCAAATCACTGCACCGACAAGTCAGAGCACTTCAGTGACATTGGCAAATTATCCATCTGAGTCAGATAATAAGTTGAAATCTTACTCAACAACAATGTTACCAACAGCTTTAGTAGACGCACAAGGGCAAACCACTCAACCTCATACAGTACGTGCGTTGTTTGATACTGGTTCACAGTGCAGCTATATTACATTAGACTGTGCAAAAAGATTGAAACTACCTATTCATCATGCGAACATGGGAGTTTTATCAATTGGTGATCGATCGGTTAATATTGTTAAAGGCCGTGTAACTTGTGAAATTTCTCCTCACGGACAGGCGCTTCCATGGCGTAAGGTAGAAATGTTTGTTGTTGATATTATTACTAGTAACATTCCTAGTGTGGAAATTGACACTAGACATTGTAAACACATTATGCGTTTACAATTGGCAGATCCTTGCTTTGCTGTTCCTGGATCTATTAATATATTGTTGGCAGCAGATGTATTGGCCAACAGTTTAATTGATGGTCATGTTCATGGTATATTGGGCAGACCTACTGCTTTGAATACCATTTTTGGATATGTTGTACTAGGCCCAATTCCTAGTTTCTTGCAAAGACCTACATCTGGTACTTCTATGCGTCTTTCATTGGAAGAAAATATAAATGATATGGTTACTAAATTTTGGGAACTGGAAAATGTTCCAACATATGTTAAAGTTCCGCCTAGTGAAGATCTCAAAGCTGAGGAGATCTATGTGAACTCTGTTAAACGAAACACACAAGGTAGATATTGTGTTGCTTTGCCGTTCAAAGAGTTCCCACCACCATTGGGAGAGTCGTTCCATAAAGCCAAAGTGTGCTTGGATTCACTTTTGGCACGGTTGAATAAAAACCCTTAGTTAAAGCGTCAATATCAGGAGTTTTTAACTGATTATGAACAACAGGAATATTTGACAGCAGTCCCTCATGATTACGATAATGAGGAAACAAATAAGTCTTATTATATTCCTCATCATGGTGTGCTCAAACCAGATAGCACTACCACTGCGTTAAGAGTAGTGTTTAACGCATCAAAGGAAACGTCAAATGGTATTTCTTTAAACGACACGCTTATTGTTGGTCCTCCTCTACAACGGAATTTATTTGCATTGTTGTTAAATATTCGATTTCCGCGTATCTTAATTACGGCAGATATCCGTCAAATGTATCGTCAAATTGAAGTAACGGATGAACATCGTGCGTATCAAATGATCTTGTGGAGTTCCAACGATGGAGTGTTACGAAGTTATCAGTTGAATACTGTCACATACGGATTGAATTGTGCTCCATACTTAGCTATTCGCACGATAGAACAACTGGCTCAAGATGAGAAAAATAGGTTCCCTCTTGCAGCAAAAGTGTTAATGTGTGATGTCTATATGGATGATGTGTTGACAGGGGCAGATGACCTGGAAACAGCGGGAAAAATTCGGAATGAATTGTTAAACATTTTTGAAGCGGGTTGTTTTGAACTCCGTAAATGGGCAAGTAATGAACCGTCGTTATTATTGGATTTGCCGACAGATATGCGACGTATTTCAGACCTTGATTTTGCACAAGATTGTCAAGTCAAATTATTAGGCATACAATGGTCTTCGGCAACAGATGATTTTGTGTATACGTTTAATTTAGAAAAACATGAGTGCACCAAGCGTAATATCTTGTCTTGGGTTGCAAAGATATTTGATCCACTAGGTCTTGTGGCTCCTATCGTAATGACGTTGAAATGTCTTATTCAGCGCCTTTGGCTTTGTAAAGTAGGATGGGACGAAAGTCCTCCTCAAGAATTGGTAAAGGAATGGTTAGAGTTCCAAGATAACTTGTCACAATTGTCAAAAGTTCGTGTTCCTCGGTTCGTGGGAACGAAACAAAATTTGGATTTAATCGGATTCTGTGATGCTTCAAACAAGGGTTTCTGTGCAGTAATTTATGCACGCACTTGAACTGCAGAAGTACACTTATTATGCGCTAAGACAAAGGTAGCGCCGTTGAAAACAATCTCTATCGCCAGGTTGGAACTTTGCGCTTGTGTGTTATTGGCACAATTGCTAGAAGCTGTAATTAAAGCTGGGGAGTTAGAGATAAACTCGGTTACTGGCTTCACAGATTCGATGGTGGGGTTGGCATGGTTGTCGCAAATTGGAAAACATTTATTGCTAATAGAGTCGCGATTGTTCAAGAAATCCTTCCAACCTCAATGTGGGCTCATGTCCCAACAAAATACAATGCAGCTGATCCTGGTTCGAGAGGAATGTTACCCACCGAATTAGTCACATGCGATTTATGGTTTCTGGGGCCAGAGTGGTTAAGAAACAGTGAAGATACTTGGCCAATAAACCGCTCGGTGAATGTCACAGATTCAGTTTCGAATTTGATTTCTAGTGAAGAGAAATCAAAGTGTTTTTTGACGAAACCAAATGATAAATTTGTATTGTTTGACCGTTGTTCGTCGTGGAATAAATTGTTACGTTCCACAGCGTATGTATTGCGCTTTATTAACAATTGTCGGAAATCCAGATCGAACAAACTAGAGAAAGGTTGTTTAACAATCTTAGAGTTGCGTAGAGCGCAAACAAAAATTGTTTTGCTGCTGCAAAGAGAAGCATTTGTTGAAGAGATTGCTCTGATTCAACAGAACCAATGCTGTCGCAAGGCCATTCAATCGCTTTCCCCCTTTTTCGATTCAGAGGGTGTACTGCGTGTTGGTGGGCGGCTCCGACACTCTATGTTAAATATCAACCAAAAATTCCCAATGGTACTTCCGTGTAAACATAATGTCACTCATATGTTTGTTAGGTACATGCATCAAACTTATATGCATTTACCACCCCAAGCGTTACGATCACTGATAAGTCATCAATTTTGGATACTATCAGCAAGAAGAACTATTCGTTCAGTTCTTAGTAAATGCGTTACGTGCTTTAAACGTAACCCGATACCTTGTCAACCAGTAATGGCAGACTTACCCGCTTCACGTGTGGTTCCTGCAAAACCATTTTCTAAAGTCGGTGTGGATTATGGAGGTCCGTTTGCGATCACTCTGTCACGTCGACGTGGTCAATCCACAGGGAAGGTTTACCTTTGCTTATTTGTGTGTATGGTAACCAAAGCTGTGCATTTGGAGTTAGCTACTGATTTGTCGGCTAATAAATTTTTGGAAGCATTTCGGCGTCTTATTGCTCGTCGTGGTAAAGTAACTGATGTCTTTAGCGATTGTGGTACCAATTTTGTGGGTGCCAATCGTTATTTGGGAGATTTGACTAAGTTCGTTGTTTCGGACAAATACAACCAGCATATGACAGGGCAAGGGAATTACTTGGCATTTTAATCCCCCTTCAGCACCTCATATGGGAGGTTTATGGGAAGCTGGGATAAAATCTAGCAAGAAGTTTTTAAGTCAATTTTTGAACGCGAAGATTTTGACTTACGACGAATTCTATACCTTGTTAACGGAGATTGAGGCTATTTTAAACTCAAGACCTTTATACTCCATGTCGGAGGATCCGAATGATCTTCAACCCTTGACACCAGGGCATTTTTTAGTTACGGAACCCTTGATAGGTTGTCCTGAGGAAACCGTCTTGGAAGTGCCAGATAATAGATTGTCTCATTATCAGGCAATTGTTAAAATTAAACAACAATTTTGGAAATGTTGGTCGAAAGACTATTTGAACACGCTGCAACAGCGTAACAAATGGCAGAGTGCAGGTGTCCTGTTACAGTCAGACGATCTGGTCATAATAAACGACTCACCATTGCCTCCTAGCCAATGGAGAATGGGAAGAGTTCTGGAGGTTTACCCAGGTTCAGACGGTGTGGTCAGAATTGCCAGAGTAAGAACTGCTCTTGGAGAGGTCAAAAGACCGTTAGTAAAGTTGTGCCCCCTACCAAGTAATTAGATGTAGGAGGAAAATGGGACATTTTGGTGGGCGGAATGTTTAGAATACAAGGAACAGGCGGCAAAACCTCGGTTGTACGCCACTGATAAGTTCCTCAAGGCCGGACGACGTCGCAGCGAGTCGAGCCGCTCGTTCAGTCCGGTTTGCGTTGCCATAGCAACACCCCATGCTAGGAACATTCCCCTTCCCTCGCAAGCAATACAGAGCCCAGGCAGAGAACGCGTTGCAATTCATTCGTTCTGTAGTCGCTCTAGCGTGCAGATGGGTCCGGTAGTCTTCGTGTTATTATTGTTCAAATAGCATTGTTGTTTGGTTATTTGAATACTTGTTGGGTTTATGATTCTTTAACATTTTGGTTATTGAATTATTATTTAGTTGATTCAATTTGGGGTCATTTAAGATGCAATTATTGAGTTTTCGCTCCCGAGTTTTGTGTAAATTGTATCTTTTGTTGTTTAAATACTGTTTTGTTTCGGATCATCATTGTTTGGTGATTTTATTTGTGTTTATAAGGTTATATTCACTTTAATAGTTGTTTAGTTCGTGTTAGAAGTATATTAGTACTTAGGGTTTGTTCTCGTTAGCTACGTTCATTGTGAATTGGTTTTTTAGAGCTAATATACTTTGTTTCTTTGGTTTAAAGTTAGTTTGCAGTTTAATTACTAGAATCACATTAATAACTTAGGATTTGTTCTTGTTTAGCTGGAATCAGTTGAAATTGGTGAATTAGGGTTAATGTGATTCACTTAATAATTATTCCATCGTCTTTTGTTTGGGTTTTTGCATATTTTGAATTAGTATTGTGTTATTTATGTTTATTTGGTTTTGAATTAATTTTGTGTTTTGAATATTTGCTCGAGTTAGTGGCATATTGGCGCTTAAGGTCGCCGTCGAATACAGTCCAATCTTAATTCAGTTTGTTTGATTGAAGGAATTCATTAAAACAAATGCAGTTTTGTTTATTGATTTTGAGAAATGTAAATCTAATGGTTGAACTTATATTCATTTTTTTATTAACAATAATAATATTGTTTATAACATTAAATCACGTAATAAAATAAAAAAAATGGGTCCAAAGTATGTTCGTCATATGCAGATATTTTTTTTATAATGAATAATGAAAAAAAAAATTTAATGCAATAAGTAATTGTTATAAACCAATTGAATTACGATATTGCCCTATACTGTAATGTAAATTTAGTGCAGCGTTTTGTCGGAGCGCACTACTGGAGCTCTGCCGTCGCTCTCTCTACACCGCGCTCGCCACCACCCCTCCTCAGGTCATACCAACAAGCTAGAGAGAGGAGAGACAACGATTTCGCATGAAATCTTGTTGGCTCGGTCCGAATAGAGGCTAGCTGGCTAGCATCAGTTTTGAAATTTTATGCGCCAAGTTTATATACTCTTATTATAAAATGGTTAAAACTAAAAAATTCAAATCAAAACAGGCCTTCAAAATCAAAGAAACGAACGGCTACTGCTTTAAGGAGGCGAAAAAATGCTCTTCTTCAACAAAAGAACTTGCAAACAAATATAAATTTGGCCAAAAAAGCAACTAGAAGAATTTTGTTGGATTCGTATGACGTTCCCAATCAAATGCCATAAAATTCTGAAGTACTAATTAGTTTGGAAGATGGCACACATATTTCAGATGATTTAATTAATTTCGAAGATGTTTGGTGCCAAAAAAATGTATACGAAAGGTTTGTTAATACTCCTTTTGTAAATGTTTATGAATATAGTTTATATAGTGTAGGGTTGGCAGATATGTACCAATAAAATGTTCTAAATGTTGATCAATTATAACCAAAATCTAATCAGCTCTTCATATGGATATAAATAAAAGGTATACGAAATAATTATAATTTTTAGAATTGTAGTGTTCGTGTTATCGTCACACACACACACACGCACGCACGCACTCACATACACACACGCACACATCATCGTAAAAAAATGCTAAAATCGTACTGTACGGACCCTAAAACGTGACGGAAGGTGAAAACTACTCTGATATTTACGATTCTAATAAATAATTTATTTTTAATATAAAAAATTATAAATTATGTATTGCAAGTGATCCTAATCCTACGAGTGAATTTGCTTTTGAGAAAACCATAACAGGTAATAGAATTGTGCAATTAGGATATGTTCTAAAATGGGCCATGAAATTACAACTGGATCATTCTAAAATTTGCACTATGGGTCACTTATATCCGAAACCTGCAGAGGATTAAGTCTAATAAGCCTAACATGCTTCAAATGTTCAATGTATGATATTGAAATTTCTAAATACACCGAGGAATCAAATAAAGAAAAATCGGAAATAAATATTGGTTGCGTATGGGGCAATATAGCAACTGGTAGTACAAATTCGCACAAAGAAGAATTGCTTTCTATCATGAACATTAAATCTCTGAATAAGGATACATTTTACAAAATTGAACATGATCTTGAAAAGGTATATCCACCTCCTAATAAATTCACTAATAAATTTATTTAGCTGATTAATAAAAAATATCTCGGAAACATAAACTTCTGTCACATATATCAACATTGCTTTCATAAACGATATTTTATAAGCTGTGCCTAGCCTCCCAGCGTCAGTTTTGGTATTAATCCCGGTTTGCTAATTATGTCTTAGCCAGATTGTAAAATTAGCCAAATTATAAAACACCTATGCATTTCACAATATGGATAGACGTTTTAATAAACGAAGAATAGCTTTCATACAAGCTAAGTGCACACGACTAGCCAGATTGTAAATCATTGTAGTCAACGAATATTTGACAATGTGGCGGTACTTTACAATCTCGCCACTTTTTATTTAGAATGCATGTTACCGGAAATCATGAACAGGAAAATTTCAAATGGGTTATTCTGCAAAAGAGATACAAGTCACTTGAGGGAATTAGATTTAGAATAAATTCAGAATAAAATTATCTATCGTTCTATGTAAAAGTATATGTTTCCATTTTAAAAAAAATATACGTATTCCAACTTGAAAAACCATTTTCTTTTATAATTAGCTGTCACTTTTGGCTCCTACAACTTTATTATTTACATATATGCTTTGCTCTTAAAATACCTTGCACAAAATACCATAGTAAATACAGCAAAAAAAAATTATGTTGCACAATTTTATAGTCAGTCATATGGCATAATTTTCTGGGGCTGATCTCCCAATGCCGTTTGCATTTTTATAATACAGAAACGAGCTACATATTAGAAATATTTATAACCTTAGTTAAAGAAGTACCTTTAAACATAGTTTTATAAAAGAAAAGTTTCTTACTCTGCCATGTTTGTATATTTTAAATGTCATTTTATTTATTAGAAAAAATAAAAATCTAATTTTAAAATATAAGAATTGTCATAGTTATAATACTAGAGATAAAGAGAATTTAGTGCTTCCAAAACAAGTGAAATTTGACTCTAAATAATCCTTTTGTAATAGGAATCAAATTATATAACCATTACCAAAACATATAAAGAACATTGATTCGTTTAATTTATTTAAAAGGAAACTAAAATATTTATTAATTGATAAATGTTACTACATTAATGAATATTATACGGATAATTTTAAGTAGGTACTTTGTTTATTGAAATATCATGAACACTATATTTTTTGTGACATGTATGTATTTTTGACATTCCATATACCGATGCAATTTTGGTCTTACTTGAAGAATAAATTGTTATTATTGTTATTATTATTAACATTATAGAATTATTTTTTAACTTGAATAATAGAAATTATAGGGAGCCGCGTTTTTTTTCTAGATATGTTCTTTATGTACTCGTAGTATAAATATAAACCCTAATTATATTTATAAAAATACAATTTTTCTTGAAACCAAAATTAAATACTTTTAGTTCTTGAAGTATGGAAGAATAAAAATACTGCAGTGTAAAGATATTTCCCGGCCAGTACGTACTTGACTAGCCTCCAAGCGAGGTATTATCGCTCGCGCTAGCCGTAATTTTTAAATCTTGCTCTTTGAGATTTTGGCGCCTCTCCTTGCGATTGTAGCGCTAGAGATCCGCAGCGGATTAGTTTGTCAAGCCCAATTCGACGGCGACCTTAAGAGCATTTGTGTGTTTTGGTTTTGGGTTTCCATTATTATTATACAGTCCACTTCTCATTTTGATATTTGCAAAAATCCATCTTGTGTTTAAGCTGAGCTATTGAAAACACGTTTACTTAGTTTTTATGAGGGTACATAAGATACTACTGTTATTTTATTATTATAAATATATACAGGCTCAGTCTGGGAAGACGCCCCCCCCCCTTTAGCTTTTTTAACTCTCGCTAAGAGAGGTATTGGATTCATGCTAAAAATCGCATATCCAGATTTTATTGAATAAGCACAATTTAAGGTTCATAGAATCCGATTTTAACAGTTTTACAATGATGTCTGTGTGTGTGTGGATGTGTATGTGTGTGTGAGGTTGTTGGAGACACGATTTCTCAAATTCTATAAGACTAAAAACCTTTTTGACTACGGATTCCTCAATCTAACATTAATGGGAAGAGTTGAATAAGTTTTGGTACCAATTGGAAAACCGGAAGTAGTATTATCTTAAAAAAAAATTCTAAATATTATTTTTTTGATTTTTTTTATTATTAGTCTTAAAGAACGTAAAATTCTCTATTCGATACATTTTAAAAAAATTATTATATCTTTTATATTTTGAGATAAAAAACTAATATATAAAATAATCTGTTGTAATAAATTTCAGAGCCTAAACAACTCTATAGTAACCATCAGATGTTTGTAAATGACAGAAAAATGTCATTGTCAAAAACCAACAGTAGTTCATAAACCTATTTGGACTGTATTGGCAGCTCAATTCCAAAACTTGACCTTAAGTCTATTTTAACTAAACACATGACAGTGGATAAGAACCGATTCAGAATTTATCATAGTACGAATATGGCTTTATGTAGATTTTAGCTGAAAATAAATCTTAGATATTCTTTTTTGGCAACATAGTAGTAAAACGTCAAATTACGCTTTTACTTTAAATGTTAAATGAAGAAGTTTAACTGACATTATTGATGATTTTTTCTGTGATATTGGTAAGTTTACTATTTCTTGTTGTATAACAATAATAACAATTAAATATTTAAAATTATAGCTATTACCCATCAGAAATCCCGTCAAGAAATTGGAAGAAATTCGAACATTTAGAAGTTTAGGAGAAAACTTCCTCAAAAAACAATTTTAAAATTATAAAAATAATCTAAACATAAAGGAAAGACATGAGAAATTTATAGGGGGCGAGCAGTCATGTGCCTTTATTGGACTTGACAAGCAAATATGGGGGCCCGAGTTAGAATGAAATACTATTTGATACAGATATTTTTTATAAAGTCAGGTTTACAAGATATAACTATCAACTTTTTTATTAAATAGCAACCTAAACCTAGAATTATTTTACTAAAATATAAACCGGCATTTTTTGTCTTTTCAACAATGTATTTATTAGTTTTTATTAATGCATTTGAAAAAATTCGAGAAAAATAAAATAATTGTAATATATGAGAAATAATTTTTATTCGAATATTCTAGGTGGCTATATGAATATAAATAATAAATAAATATATAATAAGTAAGTAACAAGTAAGTAATAATAAATATCAAGCAAATGTATACTTTGTTGATATTAACATTGTAACATTTTGTTTATTTTCACATAGCTACCTGTAATTGAATAAAAATTATTTCCCATATATCTCAAATATCTTATTTTTCTCGATTTTTTTGAATACATTAATAGAAACTACTACATCGTTGAAAAGAGAAAAAAATGGCGGTTTATATTTTAGTAAAATAATTATAGGTTGCTATTTAACGTATGCCATAAAATAGTATACTTAATATAATACAACTTTTATATGAGCCATTTTTTTCTATTACTTTTAATGAAAAAGTTAAAGGGGAGGTCGTCTTCGCAGACTCACCCCGTATGTTACAGTAGAAGCATCCAAAATTCAAAACTAAGCCAACTATAGTGAAAATGATTAGGCAGAATACGTACGTCATCAACTTGAAAAAACTTTATAAAATGAAATTTAACTTGTAGAAATTATTGGTTATTTATTTTTAAAAAAAGAAGAAAAAAATTGCTAGTATTACAGAAACGTTTATATTAATGAATTTACAATTATTTCTAAATTCAATCCTTATTTCTTTTACGGAATATAAATTATTTGACATAACATGATCATTCCCAGTAGTGCCAATGTGTGGTACGAAAATAAACTAAAATTATTTCAAATAATTTTATATTCTATAAAAGGAATAACAATTGACTTAGAAATAATTGTAAATATTGTTAATATCTACATTACTTAATACTAGTACCTTTTTTCAACTTTTTTTTAAAATAAATAACACCCAATAATTTCTACAAGTTATATTTTATTTTATAAGGTTATTTTCAGGTTGATGACCTGCGTCTTCTGCCTAATCATTTCTACTATAGTAAGTTTATTAGGTAACAAATGTAAAACCTAATATGTAAAAAATAAGCTGACACAGTATCAGTGTCAGGGACACTGACAGAAATAACGTTATTCGTGCGGTTATGAATCAAGGTAATATATTTGAATTAATAAATAAACTTCCGTTACAGCGAAAGTATTATTAACAACGAACATCGTTTTAGACGAAACAATATGAATTTTTGAAAGACAAGCGTGTTATATCCAATCTTATCGCACACGCTTGTAGTGTTTTTGCAAAATGAGATAGATAAATCATTTATCTAATTCCAGTGATATGATCTGACATAGTTATTTATAATTATAGCTTTTTCAAATTTTCTGAATAGACTAAATTTTCATGTATACGGGCGGATACCGCCGCCCCTTCGGCTTCCCACCCGTGTGCCCCGCACGCCTGGCACCCCTGGGTCGGAACGGCCCTGGATAAATGTATATTAATTTGTTAATTCGTTCATGATACAGATAAGCTTGATCGGACATCTTCAAAAAATTTACTATACATACTTGTTTGTACTTTGTTGAATATGGATAAATAAATAAGTAGGTTATGTATGAAAAACAATTGAGCTTAAATTAAAATGAAACAAATATTTGTTAATAACTTTATAAACAGTATTCTATTTGATTTGTATCCCAAATAATTTAAATTGTCAAATAGCAGTTTTTGTTTTTCACATATATATATATATATATATATATATATATATATATATATATATATATATATATATATATGTACAGTGTGTTAATTAAAAACCTGGCCATAGGCGTTTAACATGGGAAATCAGTTTTTCCTTGCGCAAAAGTTTCCAAATTATTTTAGACAAAAATACTTCAAATAAATGTTGTAGAGAATTAAATTCTGCATCCAGATTAGTAATAAGATTTTATTTTCGATGTTTCATAACCGAGAAAATCAATTTCAAAGTTTATCGAAAATTGCTTATTTATAGCGATAGCCATGGAAGTCAAACAAAATTACAAACAATTGTATGACATCTTAACTGTCAAAGAAAGTTTATGTTTTGTGATTTTCGTTCAGTAACATATTTTTTTGGAAGTATGGAACAGTTTTCTCATGAAGAAAAGCTTCAGATTATAAAATGGTGTTACTGTGGACAAAGCTATAGAAAAATACGTGATTTAATAAGTGTAATGTGGTCACATCGACAAATTCCAAGTAAAACCACAATAGAATCTTATTACAAAAACTTAAAGCTGTAATTTCCAATGAATGTAGAAAAATAAATGCCAGACAGCTGCATAATGTTCGACATGGCTTTTATAATAGACTTGGGTATTGCTTAGCGCAAAATGGAGGGTTATTTGAACATTTAATATAAAATTATATTCATTCTAGTTTTCTGTTTTTCTTTTTAAATAAATACATTATTCTTGTTTTCATTTTTATTTTATTTTGTATATGTTGACAGCTATGTATTCTAAAAAAGTTAAATTCTAATTCATTGTGTCAATGTCATACAATTGTTCGTAATTTTGTTTGAGTTTCATGGCTATCGCTATAAATCAGCAATTTTCGAAAAACTTTGAAATTGATTTTCTCGGTTATGAAACGTCGAAAATAAAATCTTATAACTAATCTGGATGCAGAATTTAATTCTCTACATTTATTTGAAGTATTTTTGCCTAAAATAATTTGGGAACTTTTGCGCAAGGAAAAACTGATTTCCCATGTTAAACGCCTATGGCCAGGTTTTTAATTAACACACTGTATATATATATATATATATATATATATATATATATATATATATATATATATATATATATATATATATATATATATATATACATACATATAAATTTATTTAAATACCTATCTCGTGTATATCACAATGTCACTGTCAACAAACTAATCATTTCAAATAATAATAGTAACGTTTTAAAAAGAAAACAGCAAATGGAACAATAATTATATGAAATGGAACTTAATATAATTGCCAACATAAGTAAATATGTAGGAATATAGGTAACATAATAAAAATATATAATATATCATCATGGCATATTACTCATTGCTGGGTGCGCCAATCTGCTTTGTACATAGATGTCGGTAATACTGATGACATATTTGTACCGTGCAGGCGTTTACCAGGCATTATTTCACGCGAATCTGGGAAGCCGGGTTGGATTCCGACCGACACCAAATATTTTAGAATGGCACAAAATTGACCCCTGTGGTGCACTCTCCACGCCAGCAATGAATATAGGTAAGTATATAAATAAATAAAATAAATATTTCATCACGGCATATTATCCATTGCTGGGTCAGCCAATCCGCTTCGTACACAGATTTCGGTAACGATGATGACATATTTGTACCGTGAGGGCGTTTACCAGGTGTCACCTCACGAGCAGTTATTGCTGGCGTGGAGAGTGCACCACAGGGGTTATTTTTGTGCAATTTAAAATTCGAAATATTTGGCGTCAGTCGGGATCGAACTAGACCTGTGCGCCGCCGCCGCTGACATATTTTTCACGTCGCCGCCGCCGGCGTTTCAACTACCGGCGCGCCGCCTATCTGTTGTACGACGCGCCATCGTTGTTCTCATCATTATAATATTATAAATGATTATATTTTCAGTAAATAAATTCATATTAATCGTAAATATTAATGTACAGAAATCTTTTTTCTTGTGATTTCCAAGACTGCTTACTGCTTTTCTGATCTGTCATCTGTGTAGGATTTTTAAGTATTACCAGGGATTGAGGGATTTTTTCAATTTTGTGGTAATTTTCTTATATATAAAATTTGGAAAATATTTAAACATTCGCCATGCAAAAATCGTTCTAGTATAATATAGTAATATCCTATACAGACATAGTGAATTTAACTGCTGCATATTTAATGTGGGCCCCGATCACATTCAAAAACATGCTAAAAGTATGTATTCACTTATAAATAAGTAGTAGATGAAGACCAAAGCCTAAAAAAATGTTTTTTTAAGAATTACTATTTGTTTTTTATTTGCTAGAATTATTGTTTATGTATTTGTTATACGTAATCAATTAATTGTGAAAATATTTAAATTTCCCGCTATATTATTAGATAGGGATTTACTGTCTGCAATTGTAATTTTGTTAGAGTGTTTGGAGGGATAAATCACTTTTAAAGTTTGGGAGAGAACACTGATTGTACATATACAATGACAACTTAATTACCAGATCAACAAATTTGTGCCAAACATCTTCAGTAGTTAATAAAATGAAAAACTGTGTAAAGAAATATATTAAAAATTTCATTATTTTACCAAACCAAAATCAGAAGGACATTTCAAGTTAATATAAAAGTAAAAGTATGATTTGAGAACACTTTGTTTATTTACATTTAAATAAAAATAATAACGAAGTTCCCATTGCCTATAATACGGAACGAGTGTATTGTAAAAAATGTTTAGAAACGAAGTTCATTATCGCCACTCTCCGTAAACTAAATTATATTCATACACGATAATTGATATTTGTAAAGAAAAAATGTGGTATGTGATATAATTTACACTAGTGCGATAAATTATTAACATAATTCTCACCTATTTCATTTTAAGTTTACGTTTTATGATGAGTAAATCACTCTAGTTCTTGTATTAAAACGCCGGCGCGCCGCCGAAATATCAAGTACGCCGCCGCCGTCAAAAAATAAAGCACATACGCCGGCGCGCCGCCGCCGCCGCTATTTTTTTAACAATTGAGTCTCGTCGGCGCACAGGTCTAGATCGAACGCAGTATTTAAATTTAATTTAATTTTAAGTATTTATATGAATAAAATAAAAATTAAATTAAACGGGAGGTATTGCGTTGGCCACATCAGATTTTTTTTCTTCTGTCCCGCTCTAAAAAAATTAAATCTGGCAACCTTTCATAGTTATTTATGTAGTACCTTAGTTATTATTTTACAGCGTGATTTTGTCTTATGGTTTAATTATTTCGCTTTAATTTGATAGAAATTAAGAATCTTTATTTGTTTCGTTAAACAGAAAACGGGGTTTTGATTTACCCAACTGCCAACTGATAATTGATAACACTGTTCTTATCCATCAGTTAACGTAGTAATGTTTTTGCAAGCTTGTTGAACGGATGTATTGTGATAAAAGTGCATACGAACATGGATAAAAAATACAAGAAACAATATAGCAACAGTACGTATATTTTTTATTGATTATTCTATTAATAAACAATGTTTTAGTTGTTTACTTTTATAATATTTTACTTTCTGCTGTCTGTTTTAAAAGCAGTAACAATTTTAAACAAAATCCTCTTAGAAATAAATAAACTTTTACCAAACAGAAACAAAAAAAATGATAATAAAAATAGTAATAAAAAAAATCATCAAGCAGAAAACTTTATTTTAGTTATGCATTAGGTGTGCTGTCGCTTATTGTGCAAATATTTCTTGTATCTTTGTTTTGATAACGTTATCAGTGTGCCAGAGTTTGTTATGATAATAATGTAGGTAAGTACATAATACAATTGGCAATATAAATAATAAAATATTTTTGACAGTTATTAGGTTATATATGACCTTTTTACGTTACATTGTTATTGTTAGTTATTTATGATGATAAGCGACAGGAGAAGTGATGCAAATAATCAGGAATGCAGTCAATATATAAAATTTATTCAGTCAAAAGCCGACATTTCGCTTCTTGTTGAAGTTTCTTCAGGCTAAAAGACTAATATGTAACAAATTATTATAAAATATTAGTCTTTTGTCCTGAAGAAGCTTCAACAAGAAACGGAACGTCGGATTTTGACTGAATAAATTTATATATTGACAATTGACTGCATTCCTGCTTATTTCTTTTATGCGTTAGTTATTTACAATTATATTAAAATTATAATTATATATTTCAGTTACATTAAATTTAACTAACCTCATTTATTATACATATGCAGTAAAAAGTTGCAATATTTGTATAATGTAGAACAGTTTAAAACTGTCTCGCGTTTGCACCAATCACAAGCCGTGAAATATTTACACTTGCTTTACCACACTACACTGCATTTTCAAACTACATAGATGGAGTATATGTTTAAACCTATAACCGTTTCAATTGCAGAAAAAGTAGTCATTTTCAGAAAATATAAATTCGATATCAAATAAAGTAATATATCAATTTCAGAAAAATTAAATGCAGTTTCATAAAAAGTAATATCAATTTCAGGACAAGTAAATTCAATTTCGGAAAAACTAATTCAATTTCAAAATGTATTTTTTTTATAAAAAATTACATACATGTGCAGTGTCCTTCACATAAAGTGACAGCAATTAAATATTTAACATCAATTCTGTCCCAGTTTATTTTTTGTTAAAAAAAATGGAAGATGATTTTTACCGCTACCCTTGGTAAGGGAGGTATAGGGATCGTGCTAAAAATCGCATATCAAGATTTTGGTAAATGACCACGTTTTAAGGTCCCTAGAATCCAATTCTAATATTTGGCGTCGGTCGGAATCCAACCCGGTTCCCCAGATTCGCGTGAAATGACGCCTGGTAAACGCCTGCATGGTACAAATATGTCCTCATTATTACCGACATCTCTGTACAAAGAAGATTGGCGCACCCAGCAATGAGTAATATGCCGTGATGATATATTATATATTTTTATTATGTTACCTACACTATATTCCTCCATATTTACTTATGCTGGCAATTGTATTAAGTTCCTTTTCATATAATTATTGTTCCATTTACTATTTTCTTTTTAAAACACACACTCTCTCTCACACACACACACACACTCATTATCGTGAAACTGTTAAAATTGGATTCTACGGACCTTATAACGTGGTCATTTACTAAAATCTCAATATGCGATTTTTAGCACGATCCCTATACCTCCCGATTGATTACCAAGGGTAGCGGGAGGTAAAAAGTAAGCTTTATAAAATTTTAATTCAATTTTCTCGGTTATGTAACGTGCAAAATAAAATATGATTACTGAATTAGATGCAGAATTTAATTGAAGCCTTATATTGTCTAAAATTAATAGGCCACTTTTGCGACTCGTATAACAAATTCGATTTTTTATCGATTTTTCGCTTATGAATCCGGATATAACGAACTTTCGTATACAGGTAACACTGAAACACGGGCCATTCAAAATAACGTTTTTGTAATTTATTTCTTCAATAAAAATGCACTTCAAAAATATCGTTGAATTCGTAATTTTACGTAAATTCCAAATATACACATATAAAAATATATATGCTGTTCCATTTGAAATATGAAAGTTAATGCCACTTCCGGTCATACCGGAAACTCTGCCATCATGCCAAATACCATGATTTGTGAGCCCACAAGTCTAGTTTACAAATTTCGTTTACCGATTATTATTGTTCGTTTCTGTTATAGGTATTTATAAACATACTTATGCTGATTATTATTATTTTTTTACACAAATATTCAATAAATGACAAATTTATAACTTCTTCTGTTATTACGAACCTCGAACCTCGGCTATGCTATAACGAACCATTTGTGATGGCAGGTAGTAGTTCGTTATTAGCGGACAGTATACTGTAAATAGTTTACTAAACTTTTTTATACACATAGTTCATAATTATCTTAATGAAAATAATTATAAACAAACTTAAATTTCGTCTATTACAAGCCAATAAAACTTTTTTTTTCTATTTTGCATCTGTAACAAAGCTATAACAGCACCCAAAGGAGTTCGTTAATAGCTCGTTTGAGTGTTGTAACAGCCTAGTACAATTTATTTTTATAAAGTTGGTAGCATAGCTGAAACGTTATGTTAAAAAATATCAAATGTCAAACCTTACTGAATAAACGATACTAATTAAGGTTTTTATTTTTATTTATATATATATATATATATATATTTAGGGCATAAATAGTTCAAAACACTATTAATTGTTGATATTTAAAATATGTAATTTATTTTTATTTATTTATGAACTCTGTCGGTAAATTAGTTCGAGAGGTTGTGTAAGCAAAAGCAAAATGGCGGCGGAGGAGAAATGTCAACAAGAATTAAGTGTTTATTTATAAGAAAATAGTGTTTTAAATATAAGATGTGTATAATTATATAGTTTTACACTTTTCACATCCTTTTCAATTAATTTTATACAATAAAATGTAAGTAACTTGTAAAAAATTTACATTTGGTTATAACCTGACTTTTTTCATTGTTTGTTTTTGAAATTATAAAATGTATTTTCCGTAATTTCACGTATTTCAGGTGGAGTACACAAAAATCGTCTGTATTCATTTTTAATATGATATGAATTTGATTGTACTCAACACGAGACAATTTTAAATTCAAACAATTGAATTTTCAAATGTCACATTATTACCAACTAACACAAAATTTCCTAAATTTTGAATTTACGATTTTTTATTTAAAAAGATCATAAAAAGCGCAAAATAGAAAAAAATAGTATAAAGAACTCATGTCATAAGTGTCGATTATTTTGTTCGAAGGTTTGGGCAACTCCGCTACGCGTCGTTACCCAAACTTCCTTCTCACAAAATAAAATGACAATTATGACATTCGTTCTTTAATATACTATTTTTATTTGTTCGTTTTTTCTGGTTGTATGTTTATAATTAAAAGTTCGAAAGTAGTTAAATACGTTTCCTTCAACTGCCATTTCTACGGTTGCAGCTTTCAAAATTTCATTGTTTTCAAGTATTTTTTTTGTAAGCTTTATTTAGTTTCTTGTTTATTTTAGTGATACCCAGTTGCACCAATAAGGCTTAAATTTTAAGCTACGTTTAAACAAAAAAATGCTAATCGAAATTTTGACAGCAATATATTATAATACGAGTACATTTGACATTTCATTTCGATGCAATATTGTCAATTTAAGCCAAGTTTAATATTTAAGTTACGTTGGTGCAACTGGCCATGAATGATTTATACAGGGCATTATTTAAGTAGGCCTACAACGCTTAACCGATGGTAGAACTAACCCCATAGCCACAGAGAGTAAATCTATGAATAATTTTTGTTTTATATGATTTCTATAAGAACTGGATTCCCTTTAAACTGGCCAATTACGTCATAGTTCAAAATTTTGTAAAAAACTAAAAATCAATGTGTTCTCTGCAAAAATGTTGATTGCCAAAACTGACATTACCTAAACATTTTTTATTTTCTGTTTATTTGATATTCTCAAAATGCCGATTATCTTCACCAATCAAGAGTATGCAGATATGTGACAGTGTTGATAAACATGTAGTTTTTCATTATGAAAGTCTGAAATGATCTTATATGTCAATTGTGACAGGTGTGTTATTTTTTCCAGATTTTTACTTTTTAACAATTTTGAACTTTGACATAATTGGTCAATTTGAAGGGGCTCCAGTTCTTGTAGAAAATATGAAAAACAAAAATTATTGCCATATATGGGCTTAGTTCTACCATCGGCTAATCGTTGTACGCTTACTTAAATAACATTGTAGTAACCATGATTGGCAAATATAGAAATAGTTTAATTTATTTCAATGCTTCAAAATTTGAATATGGTTTTAAAAAATGTCCTAAAGTCGTGCAGAGTGAATCGTTCTTGAAGTAATGGTCTTGCTAAAAATGTACTACTTTTTGCATTTGTTATGTAAATTACTATTCTTAGGACTGAACTAGTTTTTTAGAATACCCCGTATGTTTAATATTGTAGTAGAAAAAATAATGATTTATTTTTATAGGTAATCGATCAAGAAGTCCCAGTGTTACAGGACCAAAGAAGTTAAATCTACTATTAAGTAAAAAGTATAATGAAATAGATCGTTCACAGCTCATAGAACTTCAAAGTTTAAATCCTGAAAACATTATTATATTTTTCTCAAAAAATCGTTTAGCTTTGAATAAACTACTAAACACTGACGATTTCAACACCATAGTTTTATTTTTACGTGTTGCTAGTAAACTATGTTACTCAAGTTTCAATGAAAACAAAAGTAAAATAATAAAGACAATAATTGAAACAAATTTTCTCCACATATTACAAAATGAAACAGCGAGTCTTGAATTTCAAGATGAGAGAGATAAAACTAAAAATATATTTTATTGGGCTGACCAAAAAAGATTTTGGAATGACATGTTTCAATTGTATGAAACCATATTTAACATTTTGCCTAAAATAGGCTGTCAAATTTTACCAAAGCTTATTATTTCGCATAAAAACACGTTGAGAAATATTAATAATACCGAAATTATTGTTATTTTTGATGAACTTCAAACAAAAATAAATAATTACGCTCAACAACATTCATTTAGAAACATGGACGTATTTCCTACAGTAGAAGAGGTTACCAAAAGAGAAAATCCATATTTACAATCATTAAGACAAGAATATACATGTGTAGAAGAATATTTGGATATTCATTTCAGACTTTTGAGAGAAGATTACATGCAAGCTGTACGTACAGGAATCTGTAATTATTTGGAAAACAAAAAATATAAACAATCCGATGTAAGAATCTATGAAAATGTCAAATTTGTTCGACCACATGTCGTCCATGATAGAGTTGGAGTTCTTGTTAACAGTGGGTTTAAAATAAATAAAGACGATATTACAAAAGACAAACGCTTCCAACACGGCACACTAGTATGTTTTTCGAAAGACAGATTCAGGGAAATTATCTACGCAACGATATTTCGGCAAACAAATGATGAAAATCTAATTACGGATGGCTACATAGTTGTAGATATCAACAATCCCATAATATACGACCATAACTACGTGATGATAGAAACAAAAATTTCATTTGAAACTTATTTTCAAGTTTTGCAAGGGTTACAAAACTTAAAACCAGAAAATTTCCCTATGAAGAAGTATATAATTGATTGCGAACAATGCATGGAGCAGCCAGAATATTTAGATGAAAAATGCCAAATAAAATTAGATAAACCTTATTTTTTTAAAAACAAGAATTATTATACATTCAATATGAATTCATTTTGGCCTCCGAAAGAATATTTTTCTTTAAATAACTCGCAATATACTGCGTTTAAAACAGCTCTAACCAGCAAATTTTCTGTGATACATGGACCCCCTGGTACTGGAAAAACATACACATCTTTAAAATTAGTACAATTTCTATTAAAAAACAAACCAAATTTACAATACTTGGGACCAATTTTAGTTATTTGTTATTCTAATCACGCTCTAGACCAATTTTTAAAAGGAATTCTACCGTTTTGCAAAGATATTCTAAGGATTAAAAATCATAAAAATTCAAAAATGGATAATTTTGATTTACGATATCATAGAAAACAAATCGAGAATGATAGGGATTCCTATTGTAGAGAGCTATTAGAAGAAGAGAAAATTAAAGTTGATCAATGTGTTAAAAAATTGCAATGTCTTCAAAATTTACTTGAAGATATCAACTCAAAAACTGGAATTATAGACTTTGAGTATTTTAAAAGAATAGATGAACGGTTAATTAATAGTTGGTTTGATAGAGTTGGGAATAGAGAAATTATTGAATGGTTAATAGGAGAAACAGATCCTGTTAATTTACAGGTAAATATATACTTATTAACTATCATAACAAGATAATAACCCCTAAACAAAAATTAAGGGCATTTTGACACTAAAAAGTGGGATTTTAAATACATCAATTTCCACCTCAACAATAACCGCCCATTATGACAAATTCAGTAAAGTCGTTTGATTAGTTTTTATGAGGGTACATAAGATACTACTGTTATTTCATTATTATAAAAATATATGTTACAATAAAAGCATTCAAAATTCAAAAATAAGTCAACTGGTAAATTTATTAGCAAATGTAAAACCAAATGTCAGTGACAGTGACTCTGACAGAAAATAACGTTATTTATTCGGCTATTATTATTATTATTATCTGAATTAATAAATAAATTTACGTTACAGAGAAAGTATTATGAACAACGAGCATCGTTTTAAAATGGAACTTAGTCGAAATAATATGAATTTTTGAAAGACAAGCGTGTTATATCCATCCTTATCGCACACTCTTATAGCCTTTGCAAAAGAAAGAGATAAATGTATGCCAATTTGTTAATTCATTCATGATACAGATGACCTTGATCGGACATATTTAAAAAGAATACTGTAAATGTATTCATTTTTTCAATTCGTGGCACTCATATTGTAGTCATATTTAAATAAAATTAATATACAAATTTATAGTCCGTTTCTACGATTTGATCCCACGTCATCAATCGGAGGGGGGGGGGAACTGATGACGTCATGTCGTCGCGTGAAATGTGTAATTTCAGAAGTATTCATAAAAATCAAAATTGACAACTGACAGCATTATAATATAACCTATATTGTGTGAATTTTGTCATTTGACAAAATTAGAAATAATAAGTAGTTATTTAGCAATAATAAACCAATTGAATTAATCGTGTGATATAAGTATATAATGGTTGAAATATATCTCTTATTATTATCTAAAAGCAATATGTTGCTATTGCAATAATTGTTGGCAATCTTAGAAACGCCGTCTTTGCAATTGCAATAAAATTCACAATATAATACGAAGAATTGAACACTCAATGAAGCACAACCTGTGGACGATAGTGGCCAAAATTACTTTAATCACCACATGAATGGCAGAATGACATGAACAATCAAATAATTCAAGTATTTGAAAATGACTCTCATTACCGCGGTTAAAATACCGTTTCTAATGCATTTTTGCCGAACGGAGTAGCATAAACCCCTTTGAAAAATCTACGATAATGAGATAGCGGATAAAAGTCTTATCCCATGTGTGTGCAATAAAGATGCTAGATAAAAGTTTAGTAATTCTTGCATAAGAAACTGATGACGTGGGGTCAACTCGGAGATAGTGTAAGTATCTTTATAGATAAAATCAATATATGAGGGTATGAAAATTTATAACATTAATTTTTTTTTTTTACTAAATAAAAATATGTTCCTATTTCAAATAAATAAGTAAGAACCCATATTTTAAGAACCACTGGTAAGTACAAATTTTACTTTGCTGATATGAATAATTTTCAAATTCAAAATAGTACAATTTTCTTATTGAACCAAACTCATATCTTTTCAAATAAAATAGTTACCAATGATGAGCGAGCCTATTGAAACATTCTGTATATTAATACCATTACAATTTTTTTTTAAAGATGTCCAATCAAGGTCATCTGTATCATGAACGAGTTAACAAATTGACATACATTTATCTCTTTCCTTTACAAAGGCTATAAGCGTGTGCGATAATGATGGATATAATACAGTTGTCTTTCAAAAATTCATATTGTTTCGACTAAATTAGGATATTCCACTTTAAAATGATACTCGTCGTTGATAATACTTTCGCTGTAACGTAAGTTTATTTCTTAATTCAGATACATTACCTTGATTCATAGCCGTCCGAATAACGTTATTTTCTGTCAGTGTCACTGACATTGTGTCATTATCTTATTTTTCACATATGTATATGGTTTTACATTTGCTAATAAACTTACCAGTTGACTTATTTTCGAATTGTGAATGCTTTTATTGTAACATATATTTTTATAATAATAAAATAACAGTATCTAATGTCCGAGGTAGTAGTATCCTACGTACCCTCATAAAAACTAACCAAACAACACTGACACTGAATTTGTCATAATGGGCGGAGCAAAAATCTGAATTCATATTATTCGTAGATGACCTTGATCGGACATCTTTCAAAAATTTTACTGTACTTTCCGTCAATCCTGTGTATTATATACAAATTCCATAGGGCGCGACCAATCACGTGATTTTGTTGACTTTGGCAATCAGTTATGGGGGCCCGTATCAGAATGACAGCTATTAACTATGTCCATAACTGACAAATGTCATAATTTTTCATTCAAAATTTCATTTTTTGCTATTGTATGCTTTTTTTCTCAATAACTGAATTCCACACTCTTGATAACAAATAAACCACATGAAATAACAAAATCATGAAATTTTGAATGAAAAATTATGACATTTGTCAGTTATGGACATAATTAATAGCTGTCATTTTGACACGGGCTCCCATATCTGCTTGCCAAGGTCAGCAGTCACGAGACTGCTCGCGCCCTATACATAAATTTTCTTGCAAAAGATCCTATATTTCCAGTAAAATTATTTCATAAACAAACTATGCAAATTGCACTTCTTCTTCTTTAGCTTTTCCCATTCGTTAGGGGTCGCTATTTTTTTATTTTCTTCTTCCACTTATTTCTATTTTGCGTGTCGTCCTCATTCAGTTCCTTTTCTCTCAAGTCTTCCACAGTACAATCCTTCCATCTTATCTTTGGTAGAGCTAAATCTTGCTTACTACATAAAAAAATATTAAATACTTTTTTACTCACTAGATGGTTACCGAATTTCAAAAATTGTCTAATTTTGTTGTTTTTAACATCATTCTGTGATAACCATTTTTGGCCAAAAAAAATAATATGTAACTAAATTATTTCGTACTATCAGCTTGACTGAACCATGTGCTTATGGCACACTTCAAAAACATGTTTGTAAATGTTATAAATTCTTAAAAAATCTCAACTAATTGTCTTGAAGATGGTTAAAAATATAACCGAAAGCTTAATTAATTAAAAAGAGTTAGAATTAATTATTGTTTACCTTTTTTTCATTCTAAAGAGGTTTTATAGTCCAGGAAATTTACGATTTTACCTCAAAGTAACTGCAACAAAAGCTTTTTATGCAATCCTGTCCACAAAAATTCGCTGAATAACGTATCAGAGGTTTCCGGAAATCGGCACATGAAAACCTCCCATTAATTGGGAAAAATGGCGGCATACTCGTATTAAGGTCATTCCCTCATAACAATTATGAAAGATATTTAAATTATTCAAAAAATAAATAATATTACGTATTTAATACTTATGTCCGGTTGCAGAAACGTTCTTCAACTCTTTGTTTAATTAACGGACTATCAAAATGAACAAATTCTAATTAGTTTCCTTATTCTTATAACATTTAAATCATTGCTGTCAAAAAATCGCATTTGTTCGTTTTAACGATCCATTAATTAAACAAAGCGTTGATGAAGGTTTCTGCAACCAGGCACATGTCTAATAGGTCTAATATTTATAATAACAGTTCACATTCGTCGTGGCAACGAAAGAAAGAAATTATCGATGATTTAAAAACAAAAAATGTCGTTTTCCTGCATTTTTTTTATTTTTTCATTCGCCATTCTGATTCTGGTACAGATGCGATAACGCGGTTTGAAAAATTGAATTCAGCATGATTTTCTCTTTCACATCATGTATTACAAGATTTTGGCCGATGAACTGTTTGCTAATTACTAACGACTTAAACTCACAAGAAATTCCTCTAAAATTTTAAACATCTGAAAATCGACTCCTTTCTCAATTTTTCATCAAACTCTTAATCGTGTCAAAATTTTGGTTGACAAAATCCAAAAATCAAAAATATTCGACCTTTTGCAGGGTAAATCTACTTCACGACTGGATATACGTACAATTCATTTCGATTTGACCATGTCATATGATATCGCCATCAAATTATGTTGCTATGCGTTTGTTGAATGGTTGCTATGCATTTGTATAGCGGTTCGTATGTAATGGGTATACTTTGGTTCACGAAAGATGACAATTCAAGGTTACTTGTTCGAAGAAAGTATACACAACATTTAATACAGTAGTACCTTAGCAACATTTCATGTTAGAAAGAGAAAGATTACTTGACGTATGTCTATGTAGTTTATGTTGTGTGACAGATATACGTTCTTGTTAACATTACTTTCTAACACGTTACAAATATTAATGACGTATGTCGTAGAGTAACATATCTAATTATCTACTACACTGCCCTCTATACTAATATTTACCGAGTGACGTTGACATTTAAATCAAATTATTATTCCATGGTTTTTGTCAAGTCTAGGTTATTGTGTTTTGCAAAAACATTGGTGAAGAGCATAAATCTTTGAGAAAGGTATTATTTAAAAAGAAACATAATTTTCTAATAAATTACACTTATTTTTTTCAGTTAAAATGTATCCATAAATATTTCATGTTCTACGTCTATGTATACGAAATGCAGTGAAGTTATCTGTAAGTAATATTACACCATACGGTTAATAAATTACCTTGAATTGTCATCTTTCGTGAACCAGACTATAGTAAAAATATTTTTAATGCCTAGGCAATAAAAGTGCCATTTTACGCACCATCTGTCAAAAATCGCATTTTTAATGTCAATCGGCAAAAAAAAATATTTAATTATCTACAACTTTAAATTGATTATACACTTTTGATAATTTATAATATTAATTCCTGATCTCAAAATATATTCGATAGTTTTTTACTATGGGGTCTCGTGGCCGTATGCCTGAGTGTCTGGTCGCGAATCTGGGGATTCGGGTTCGATCCCGACCGACGCCAAAAATTACATCCCATTTTAATGGCACAAAATTGACCTCTGTGGCGCACTCTCCACGCCAGCAATGAGTGCCCGTGAGGTGACGCCTGGTAAGCGCCCGCACGGTACAAATATTCCATCATTACCGATATCTGTGTACGAAAGCAGATTGGCACACCCAGCAATGGGTAATATGCCATGATGAAATATATTTTTTTTACTACTTCCTGATTGTCAGTTTTTTTTTATAAATATCGATATATATATATATATATATATATATATATATATATATATATATATATATATATATATATATATATATATACCGTGTGTCCCAGCGTTTGGTTGGCATAGGCGTTTAACATGGAAAAACAATTTTTTCTAAATAAAAAGTGTCTGGCTAACAACTAAGCTACCATATTGCATAGGATAATACTGCGCCCATTTCTACATCTTATTTAATACAAAATACTTCATTATAATAGCGTAATTTAGCAAAATTAGCAAAAATAGTTTCACATTTTTTGTATGTTGTTTTTATTCCCTACTACAAACATAAATAGATGCATATTGTCATGGTCCAGTGGTAACGTTTCGAAGTACGCATCCAAAGATTCTAAGTTCAAACCTCCACTAGGATTAATTTTTTTTTTTTCTTCGTTTTTTCATATTAATATAAAATTATGAAAAAACGAAGAAAAAAAAAATAAAAAAAATAATTAAACCTAGAGGAGGTTTGAACTTAGAATCTTTGGATCCGTACTTCGAAACGTTACCACAGTACCATGACAACATGCAGCTATTTATGTTTGTAGTAGGTAATAAAAACAACATACAGAAAATATGGAATTATTTTTGCTAATTTTGTTAAATTATGCTATTATAATGAGGTAATCTGTATTAAATAAGATGTAGAAATGGGCGTAGTATTATCCTATGCAATATGGTAGCTTAGTTGTTAGCCAGACACTTTTTATTTAGAAAAAAATGTTTTTCCATGTTAAACGCCTATGCCAACCAAACGCTGGGACACACGGTATATATATATATATATATATATATATATATATATATATATATATATATATATATATATATATATATATATATACAACGAACCTTTTATAGATCAAAATATTTTTATTTTTGTAAAAGGAACTGAACCTCTGGACTGCACAACAAACTTTTGTATCAATACCAACTGTTTCATATTTTCACATTTCACTACACTAGATAAAAACAGCTAGGGTACCTATATACTCTGGGTATGGCCATGACGTGGCTCGCGTTTCGTCCGCCATTAGCGGGCCACTGTCATATTCGTTGTTGCTGCGCAAATTATTATGTATTTTCGTGACTACTTGTTTTATTTTAATGCAAAACACATTTAAATATACTTCTAATATTTATTTAAAGTGTAAGTAATACTTTTATTATATTTATTTGTATATATTCTTGAGATACTGACTACGATGACTGGCAATATTAAAAACACATAAAAATACCAATATTAAGCACAAACATTTAAATTTTTAAAAGGCAAGTTTAAAATATATACTTATAATGTAAATAATAACCACAGTTATTAAATTTGATGTGATAATAACAACCTATATGCTATGCTCTACATAACCTCTAAATCTATGTCATAATAATAATTGTGTATCTCTTAAATAAATGAATTTTTATTGCCTTTATAGATTGTGATTATTTAATATTCCTGTATAATATAATATCACATTTCTTACAAATAAATATGGAAATGAATTATCAGTATGTTTGACATTGGCTCGCTTATTGCGGCGATCTTGCTCCATGGCCAGACCCTGTATACAGAATGTTTGAAAGTCCGGCACCACGAATATTTCGTTTATTTTGAGAGATACAAAAAAATGTTAATAAGCAAAGTTAAACTAGACAAAGGGGCTCATAAGATGGTCATAGCAGAAATTTTGTATCACTTCCGGTTTTAGCGGAAATGGGTACAACTTTAAAACTAGGATAGGGAATCGGTATTTTTATATATTTTTTTTCAGAATGTACATAAAGTTTGTTTCACAATGATACCAAATTCTTTCACCATTTCAAAATGGCAACCATCTATTCTCAAATATGTATTAATAAAATTCCATACAAAATAAAACATAGCAAGCTATGAAAACAACGATACCAAAACAGAAACAGTAAATGTGAAAAACTGCAAATGCTCAATATGGCCGCCGTTATTTTCTATACATTTTCTTATACGTAATAAAAACTCTTTCATTACATTTTCTAGGATATTCTCATTAATTTCTCTACCAGTCGCTCTAACTTTTATTTCTAAATTTTCCAAAGTAGTTGGAGGTGTTCGGTATACTTTATCTTTCAAATAACCCCAAAGAGAGTAGTCCAGTGGCGTAAGGTCAGGAGATCTTACCGGCCAAGGATTTGGAGAATTTGTTCCAATCCAATTATCTTCATATTTTTCATTTAAATAGGCCACTACATTTCTTGCATTATGAGCTGGCGCTCCATCTTGTTGGAACCACATGCCAATGGTATTGACAATAGGTAAGTCGTCCAGCAGATCTTCCACTTCATTTTGTAAAAATAGTAAATACCTTTCTGCTGTCAGAGTACCTTGAAATATAATAGGGCCAACAATTCTGGTCCCAATTATTCCCAGCCAAACATTAAAACCAAATCTTTCTTGATGCCTGGATGTTCTCAGTATTCTGGGATTTTCTGTTGCCCAACGTCTTACATTATTTCTGTTAAAAAGCCCATTGTTCGAAAAATATGATTCACCAGAAAATAAAACTTTATGATGAAATCTGTTATTATTCTGTCACATTTGTAAAAACCAATTGCAAAAAATTATTCTACGATCATAGTCATATTTCCTAAGAGATTGACTAATGTGCATCTTATAAGAATTAAAACTATGTTTTCTTTTAATTTTGAATGCTCTCCAACATGATACCGCGCATTCTCTACTTAATTCCCTCACCGACACTTCAGGATTGTAATTAATGTAAGCTAATATTCTTTCTTCTTCATCTCGATGGTTATCTACTTTATTTTCTCTTCTTGCACGTCGATTTTTCAGTTTAAATGATCCATGTGTTTTCAATTTATTAACAACTTCATTAAAATATTGTCTTCTCGGTTGTCGTCGGTGAGGATACCTCTCTCCATAAAGTTGAAGTGCTCTAACAGAATTTCTTTGACATTCTCCGAATATTAAAATCATATCAACCATTTCTAGATTTTCACTTGAGCCATAATTATTTAATTATTACAAGAAATTGTCACTATCACAAATGTAGGTAAATTCTTTTCTTTTGTTATAAGATAATAAAATTGTTTTCCTAACTTGCTATGTTTTATTTTGTATGGAATTTTATTAATACATATTTTAAGAATAAATGGTCGCCATTTAGAAATGGTTAAAGTAAAACTATGAAAATTTGGTATCATTGTGAATCTAATTTTATGTATATTCTAAAAAAATATATAAAAATACCGATTCCCTATGCTAGATTTAAAGTTGTACCCATTTCCGCTAAAACCGGAAGTGATACAAAATTTCTGCTATGATCATCTTATGAGCCCCTTTGTCTAGTTTAACTTTGCTTATTAACATTTTTTGTATCTCTCAAAATAAACGAAATATTCGTGGTGCCGAACTTACGCCAAACATCCTGTATAAAGGTACCCTAAAAACAGCACTCGTGTAGCGCCATCTAGCACCAACCCATAGATAACATTACAGGTTTCTATTTTTGCCATTTAACAATGGCCGTATTTATTTGGGACTTATAGAGTACCTTCGTAGTGGCACATTTTAAGTAACCCTGAACTCACCCAGCAGATTAGCTGGGTTAGTAGATACAACCCGTCTACTCTATCTACATAGTTGTGTTCTTTATTTATTTCTTAAAGTTGATAGTGTGGATTGCACCATGGAGTTATTTACATAATGTAAATAAAATTAGGTTAAGAAGAACTATTTATACCAACAATGATGGGAAATAAATTATGTGAATTTGAATTTACCACCAAAGTTGAGAACTGTATCATTTATTTGGAAGTAACACAGTTGGTTAGAAATCAGTTTAAGATTAAACCTGAAGGTCCCAAATAAATACGGCCAATGTGTCATTGTCGCCTTAAACAATAAAATATCACTTTACGCTCACAATACACAAATAACTTTTATTTATGTATAAAGTGTGCTGACATTTAATTTTTTTAATTTTACATCAATAAGACGAGTCATATAATAAACAATAACTTTGTTTATATAAACTATCTTTTCGTCAAATAGTTTTTATGTGCAGCAACTCTAGTAAAATATATTGATTTTATAATTTCAGAAAACTTTTTTTAACCAAAGGAATGAAATAAATGAAAGTTGTAAAGCAAACACCGATGATAGAAGAACAGTTTTACCAACTGAAAATAAAGACTACAATTCCGATAAAAAAATTATAGATAATTGTATTTTGAAACTGTCAGATATAAAGGCACACGCCAAAAATTTGTTGAATGAATTTGCTAAGTTAAAACAAAATGAAAGGAGTAGAAGGCGTATTTTTTTATTAAATGAACTTGAACAAGATATTTTGGCACTTGCAAAAGAAGAAACATATTTACAAGTAAGCATAAAATAATTAATAGTGTATGTAGATGCTTGAAGATGGTAATAGTATATTAACCATGGGGATTAGATGAAACACACGAAAACTTTTACATAGCCTTCTTCAAATCATGACTTATGCAATTCTCGACTCTGTAAATCTAATCCTGCTCAAATCTTGACTTATGCACCGTTCGACAAGGTCACTGACAAGTACACTCTGGAGTACAAGTTGAAGTAGGATAGGTTGTGTTATTGGTAGAATTTTTTATTTACAATTTGTACTCTGAAGTGTACTTACTAGTGACCTTTTCGAATGGTGCATAAGTCAAGATTTGAGCAGGATTAGATTTTCGGAGTCGAGATATGCATAAGTCGTGATTTGGAGAAGGCTATGTAAAAGTTTTTGTGTGTTGCGACCCTACCCTTAACCATGGAGGTAGGAATAAATATGGAGCACCGACCAATAATCTAAAGATATGGAGGGAGTATTTGCAACCGCTAGAGAAGCCGCTTCCCCCTCTGCATTGTGACCCTTGTCAGTTTCAAGTTACAAGATTGTTGCTGTCATCTGTCATTGAGTATTGTTTGTTTTTACGTGTACGTGTTTTGGAGACGTGTTTAACGTTTGTGACTTTTTAATATATGTACATCGTGTTTTATATTGACTTTTCTTTAAGTGCTTCGTAATATTTGGTGAAAATTTAGATTTTTATTCATGTAAGTTATGAAATATTGTTTTATTGTAATACTTTAACTCAACGTGTATTTTGTTTTTATAGCAGTTTAACAGAACAAACATTATTTGGACTTTATAATATACTAGTTGGCTCTTGCATTGCAACATGTAAGTTTTCTTGCAATAATATTAAGTGCTTCATTTAACATAGGTAATTAATTGCAGATTGTTTGTAACATGGTGACTTGTGTTGTGGGGTGATCCAATAAGTCAGGAGGAAAGTTTTTTTTTAATTTATTTTTATATTATTTAAAAATAAACAATTAAAAAATCTAATGTGTATTGAACAATTGTAATTTCGTATGAATACCTAGCCTAGATCTATCGATTTAAATAAATATTGTAAAAGATAACCGTATCGGTTACAGGTAAGTGGAATTATTTATAATAATTTTTCTATATTGTAATTTCTTCTAAGTACATATTTGCTGAAAAATATTTATATTTATCGATATTACTAGAAATAAATAATAATTTCAAATATTTAATTTTATATTTGCCGCGTGAGTTCCCACCAAAATGTGATTTTCAACAGTACCTGCGTCCGTTCCCACCGGGTTGCATTTCCCTTGTCAATAGTTCAAGTTTATGCTCTCTCCATATTATTTATTCCTACCTCCATTATATTAACACCAGTGATTTTGTACTTATAAGTAGTTATACCAATTCCAAATAGCATTAATAAACATGCTAGAGCATGTCATTCTAATTTCGAAACAGAGAAAAATATTTCTATAGGGCGCGGGCAGATACGTGAATCGAGCAATCTAGAAATGCTTAAAATCACCTGATATATATTAGCGATACAATCGCGATATGATAACAATACGATATTTCTTGCATCAATGGCCACATCTACATCTATGTACGTTTTCGATACGATACCGATACTATGATGTCCATTGATTTAAAAAAAAAATGTCAGTGTACTCGTAGAATTACTAATATGCCAAGGATGTTATCGTTTAACGTCCTTGCTACATAATATATCCAAGAATACGTGCATATATTTTGTTGCGTCCAAAGTATCAGTTTTCGTTTTAATATATCACTGAAAAGATTAGTCAAAACAAAAACAAATCTAAGATGGGCCAAAGTAACACCAGATGTCCCATTTAACTGAAGCCGTATCTCCCATAGTTTCCGAGATCCCAATGGTGGCCTTCGAAATCTGGACAACAAATAAAGTACTTTTACAATATTTCATTTTAAGGAAAATTTAAATCATTTTCAAATCCGATCATCTTTAATATCAACCCTTAACTATTCCAACCCTTATAATATTTGTGAAAATGATCGTTGGGCCCTTTACCATTATTGGGTACAACTTTTACAACTCAGGACTTATAAGGATATAGCTGTTCTGGATGAAGAGTATCGCGCAGCAAAAAGAAGATATCTTGAAGTTCAGAGCATGGTGGACATTAGAATAATGCAAGAAAAATCAGTTATTGGAATGACAACGTATGCAGCTGCTAAACATCAACCTACGTTACAAACATTAAAATGTGAAATAGGTGAGAAATAATATACAGGTGAATACTAGAAGCCGTAACAGGCGTTTAACATGGGCAAACAGTTTTTTTTTCAAATATCATTTGTCCCATCAGTCTATAGTAGGAGTTTTTGATATCGTTAGAAAGATTATTTAATTTGGCATCGAATAATATCTAAATACTCCTAATTTAATGGCGTATTATTAATATATTTAAAAAATGATGCTATTTGACAGTTATTTCTTGTAATGTATAAAAACAGTAACCATGGAAACGCATTCAGTAGCCGAGTTGGTTAGATCTAAAAACCGCAATAATTATTCATGAGTTCAAATTCCGCCTTCACTGTCAAATAGCATTATATTTTTGTAAATGTTTTAATAATACTCCATTAAGCTGGTTAAATCCGTTGATGGTCACAACCCAAAATATTCATTACAAGTCGTAGAATTTAGATGTAAATTAAAAATCATAGGTAACCATTGAAATAACGATAAAAATAATTGAATTTCAAGTTAACAGTCAGCGCCGACAGCGGAAAAAATAACAACTTTGGGTTGTTTTGGTAACGTAACAAGGTCGTGTTTTATATCAAAATAATTTTGAAATTTCTATTTTATAAAATATTTGCAATGAATGTGAATGATAGGACGTCAAATATTATATGATGTAGTGAGTGATGTAATAATTATTACAAAATTACCAAATTTTATAAATTTACTAGATTATATGAGAAATAGATGCTTAAGAAAATAACTTTTCAGCCGATATCTCCTACTAACTACGTATTTCCCATTGTAAAACATACTTATCGTATGTATAAAATTCAAACATTGGTCGTACGATTGAAACAATGAATTGTATAAAAATATGTTTCTTAAGTTAATATTTGAACAAGATAAAATACAAGAAGCAGAAAATTGTCTTAAAATTGTATAATACTTGCAGTTGTATGAAATAGAAGTCTACTTTTTGAAACAATTCGTCTATTTATTATAGATTTTGTATCATGTAATGTTAATGGTCAGGTAGAAATAAACAGGGTTCGTATTATTCGTGTATTTTACTTTTCGAACTTGTGCCAATGATACCATTTAGAGCCTAGTATATTTTGAATGAAGAATCTTTTTCATTTATTGCGAATATAACAGAAAGATGTGCTAACATCATCCAAGTTCTCCAACACTTACATCGTAATTTCAGTGTGCAATACGTCTTGTAAAATAAAATATGATAAAATGGTTTACATAAATCACACATATTATGAGAAAAATTATATTCAATACACCATGATGTATATTCATATACAATAAAAAAAAATTCAAAATAATAATTTTCTAAAAATGTAAAAATTTATTTGGTACCCAAGGGTAACAAAGTAGCCGTTAGAGGCGCTGACGATCAAAATGTGCACATTGCCTATAGAGGTTAATAGTAGCTTCACTAAACGATTAGAAAATATATCATAACAACCCAACACATGTTCGAAAAACGAATATATGTTATTCCTTGATGTTTTAGATACTTATTAAAAAAATAAAAACTATGAGACACCACAATCATTGTTGAGAAATTGCACGTAAAAGGTTGCAGGCTCAAGAAAAAATATATTTTTGACGCTATTACGCAAATGTGCAGTAAAATGTAAAGTGAACTGGCAACGTTGCAATCAACTATTCTTCAACGTGAGATTTAATTCACACACGATCAGAAAAATAATTACTAATTTATTTCACCCGAAATATGGTAAATTATATAAGAAAAAATTGTTAACATAAAATTGTTGAAAATTAAACCTTTTTTTATTTTCCAACCAAAGTTGCCATATCACTCGACTGGATTTTCCATTTCGATATTACTGAATTCAAACATGGAACTTATGATAAAAAATCGGATGTGGCCAGCACAATACCTTCCGTCAATCCTGTGTATTATGTACAAATTCCATACATAAATTTTCTTGCAAAAGATTATAAATTTCCAGTAATATTATTTCATGCAAATGGCACTTGACACTTACATCTTCTTCTTCTTTAGCTTTTCCAATTCGTTAGGGGTCGCTATTTTTTATTTTCTTCTTCCATTCATTTCTGTTTTGCGGGTCATCCTCACTTCAAAATTTTTCATTCAAAATTTCATTTTTTGGTATTTTATGATTCCTTTTCTCGGCAACTGAATTCCACACCCCTGATAATAAATAAACCACATGAAATAAGAAAATCATGAAATTTTGTATGAAAAATTATGACATTTGTCAGTTATGGACGTAATTATTAGCTGTCATTTTGACACGAGTCCACATTCGTATCTGCTTGCCAAAGTCAGTAAAGTCACGTCACTGCACGTGCATGCGCCCTACACATAAAATATCCTATATTTCCAGTTAAATTATTTAATAAAACTATGCGAATTGCACTTGACACTAACATCTTCTTCTTCTTTAGTTTTTCCCATTTGTTAGGGGATCGCTATTTTTTATTTTCTTTTTCTACTAATTTTTGTTTTGCGTGTCGTCCTCATTCAGTTCTTTTTCTCTTCTTTCATTTTTGGTCTTTCTATGTTTCTTCCACCTTCTGTTATAAGCTATTCATTCTTCCAATATACTCATCTCTCCTCACGACATGTTCAAACCAATGTAATCTTCTCTCTTATATCTTTCTAGAAACGTTCAACACTACAGTTATTTCCCTTACTCTTTCATACATTTACTATTTATTGATACTGACATCTGTCAATTTGAATTACCTGAATATATTAGCAGTTTCCATGGTTAAGTTAGCATAGCTGGCTGAATTATAAAATTTATTATCTTTATAATTCTTTAACTCTATATCTGTTGAATATGAAATATAAAATGCAATCAAATCGTATAGAGAATAATATATTCTTTAAGTTATAATAACATTTAACTGAGTTTTTCAAGAAAAACTGTTAAAATCTTCAAATGAGGGTACTTCCGGTTGACCAATTATAACCAAAATCTAATCAAGTCTGCATATGGTTGTAAGGAAGAGGAATACGGAAGAATTGTAATTTTTGGAATTCTAGTATTGGAGATATCGTGCACGAAACGGCGGTCCACACACACACACACACACACATACGCATACACGAACACACACACACACACATACTGACATCATCGTAAAAATAGTAAAATTGTATTGTAAAGACCCTAAAACGTGCTTATTCAATGAAAACTCACCACCGATTTTTTTGACCAAATACAATACCTTCCTTACCTATAGGTGACGGAAGGTAAAAACAATTTAAAAGAAAGTAAACCATCTTTTTGTTTTTCAACAATTAAAACTAAAAATTATTTGCCCAAGTTTTAAATATTTTTTACCTCTCGCTAAGAGAGGTATTGGATTCATGCTAAAAATCGCATATCGAGATTTTATTGAATAAGCACGTTTTAAGGTCCCTACAATCCGATTTTAACATTTTTACGATGATGTCTGAGTGTGTGTGTGTGTGTGGATGTATGTATGTATGTATGTATGTGTGTGTGTGTGTGTGTGTGTGTGTGTGTGTGTGTGTGTGTGTGTGTGTGTGTGTGTGTGTGTGTGTATGTATGTATGTAGGATGTTGGAAGCACGATTACTCAAAAACTATAAGACTTTAAATTTGTTTAACTACGTATTTCCCAATCGGACATTCATGGGAAGATCTGAAAAGGTTTTGCTAACAATTGGACAACCGGAAGTAGAAGATTCTTGAAAAAAAAATTCTAAATAATATTTTTTGAATTTTTTTCTTGGTAATATAAAAGAAAATTAAATTCTTTATCTGATACATTTAAATATTTTATTATATATTGTATAGATTTAGAGATAAAAGAAATATAATATATAAAATAATCTGTTATAATAAATTTTACAGCCGAAAGAATGCCGTGGAAAATAGTTGAAAATTTAAATTATTTGTGACAGATAAATGTCAGTGTCAGAAATAATGAGTAATGAAAGAAAAATGTACTTGGAGAATCCCTTAATTCTTGATCTGTGACTATTATGGAGATGACAAGTCTAGGTTGAAGGACTTAAATTTGTTTCAAACATTATGGGACAATGTACACCAGCACTGTAAACTAGAGTAACTTTGAATTGCGAAAAAGCTATCAAATTCTTCTCAAGTAAGTTGTAAATATTGACAAAATTACACATCGATATAAGAATAATCGGAGTGCAATCTATCCGTCACTTTATTAAAGGGAATTAGTGTTATTTAGATATAACAAGTATGAAAAAATAAAATGTAAAAGAAGATATGTAAGAATAGATGCACAATCCAGATATATACATTTTAGACCGCCCAAAATTAATGTTTTTACTAGAAGAATATGAAGAGAAAGTAAACAAGGTTGTTCGAATTGAAAATTTCTGTTACCAGCCTAATATTTATATATGGTAAACTCTACTTTGTAATTTATTGTAACATAATTTATGGTAAAATATTTTTATGTTGAGACATGCTACTATTGAATAATAAAGAAGTTTATACGTCATAGATTTATATGAATATATTATTTGTATTTATAAAAATATTCTTTGCTTTATGTATACAGCCAGGTAAAATATACGGCGAGAGGTTATGTGCTGGCCACATCAGATTTTTTTAATGAGTTTAAATGAGTCATTTGATTAGGGATGTCACGCTCAGAGTAATAATGCGATGTTAAATGTGATGACGTCATCGCTTTGTAACTACTGTATCCGAACGACTTGAACTATCTTTGCTTCGCTCTTACTAACCTCAATTTTTTTAAAAAATGACGGAATTGGCTGTCGGCATTGTAAATGCATCAAAAAAATTATTTAATAGTGTTATTTTGCAAAATAATATTAACGATGAAGATAGTGATGAAGAATTGATAGAAGTTCACAACAATTCCAAATTCTTCATTTAAAGAATTTCAGAGTCATTTTAGAATTACCGTTGACTCATTTGAAAGGCTAAATGAATTACATCTACCGATCCTAGGGCGTAAATTTGCCGTTGGGCGAGACCGTTTGAACGGAAGGAAACAATTATTAAGTGTTTTATGGTTACTTGCGACACCCGAAAGTGTTTTGAGAGATGGAGGAACGCGTTAATGCACTACTGCGCAAGTCAGACAAAATAGTGCCATAAAATGAACCGGAGCGCAGGAAATTGCATAAAACTAAAATCCCATTTTAAATCCCTATGTTCACCTCTAACCCCAACCACCCGGTATAAATTAAATTACCAATAAGTACCCAACCTAATTTCCTGCATTTCTAAACACATGTAAACTGGAAAACAAACAAATTTAATTTATATTTTGTCCGCTATGTTGACAGGATGAGATTATCGTTGAAATGAGTTACATATGCGCTATCGTCAACCGATTGAAGCCTATTTTTTAAAATGTATATAAATATCGACAAAATGGCTTGAATAATTATTTATATATATGTACTGTAAGTCTTTCAGGGAAACATACAACAAAGAATGCGGGATATAACCAGCGTACATACATCATGTATAATGTATGTACGCTGATATAACCTATTTCAATGAGGTCCTCCACTATTTTTATGACACTCCATTTAAATTGAAAGTGATCTGTAGTTCAAGAAAAGTATTTATTGTTATTAGCCGTAATGTTTTTTTTTTTTATATTAGATTTTAAGTCATAGAATGATAAACAAGCTAATTGTGATCTCAGATAGTAGAGTCGATCGGATTGATTCCATGTAATCTCAAGCGTTCGTAAAATCAAACGGGTTAATTTGACGCGTTCGTAAACTCACTTCGATCAGTCAGACCAAGCGATCCAATCAAAAAAATTCAACCCTGTCCATATGCAGGATTAATACAGATTGTACGCGTAAATTTAAAATTGTAAACATATGTTTCAGAAAATATAATGTTTATGATTATAAACATTGCAGTACTATAGCAAGTTCTGAAGAAAATACGACAGTTCACACTTTGTGAAGTTTTTATAAGTTATTCCAAACAAATAAATGACCACATGAAACAATTTCTCATCCAAATAATCTAAATAAATGATTCAAGTGGCCTTTCTGTCAAAATTATATACAGATCTGACGCGTTCGTAAAAGCTTCGATAATTGGATGGACCTGATATATCCGTGACGTCATCGAACAGATCCATCAGATAACTCCGGGTTCGATCCTGACCGACGCCAAATTAATATTTTTGAATTTTAATGGCACAAAATTGACCCATGTGGTGCACTCTCGACGCCAGCTATAAGTGCCCGTGAGGTGACGCCTGGTAAGCGCCCGCACGGTACAAATATTCCATCATTACCGATATCTGTGTACAAAACAGATTGGCACACCCAGCAATGGGTAATATGCCGTGTTGAAACATTTATTTTTATTTATTTATATGTTAAAATAACTTGTGGTCAATTATTGGAAATACTCGTACACGTGAATAATAACCATTTTAATAAAAAAAAAACTACACATACAGTCCAAGTTCTGATTATCACTGGCAGTCTTATATATCTTTCCCTTTTATACAATACCAGAGTATATATTTGGCGTAGCAGGTAGCATCAAAAAATTAAACAAGTGTTATCTGGTTTACTTCCATTGTTTCATCGTTATTTTCTGCATTCATTTACTTGAAAATGGATTCCAGAGTCCAAAAAGGAGATAGCAGAAGAGTTGAAAGTAGTAAAACGAGTAATTGAGAATAGAGTAAATGTGTGACGTATATGTTATGGTAAGGTTAATGGCATCAAAAACTTTTAAGATTTAGTTTTAATATAAATGGCCAATATTCTAATCTGTTACTACGGTGGAGGACCCCATTGACGCATTCTAAAATTAAATTGGCAATTTTAAATTATAAATGAAACTTTCTGTATTTGAAAAATATGTACCTCGATCATAATACAGAACCTGAATTTTTTATTTACTTCTAGAATTTTGTATAATGTAACTTTAAATCATAAACTAGATTGTAAATAAAATATTTGAAACTGAAAACTGTTGGGGTATTAAGAATACAAAATAAAAAATTAAGAATAGAAATTTAAGGATAGTATTTAATGTTTCAGTGATAGCGGAAGAAGCAGCGGAAATTCTAGAATCTCATATTGTTGCCGCATTAACTAACCACTGTCAACAATTAATTTTAATAGGTAAGATGGACCCAATTTTGTTTGTATGTATACCATATATTTTAAATTTAAAAAATTTTTTTTTTTTGTCTAGGCGACCACTTACAATTACGCCCAAGTACACAACAATACAATCTAGCGAGGAACTACAATTTAGAATTTTCTCTCTTTGAACGCATGGTCAAAAACAATATCCATTACACCCAGCTTCAAGTGCAGCATCGAATGCGGCCTGAATTTGCTAAATTGATATCTCCTATTTATCCGAACCTTATAAATGATGAGAGAGTAATGTATTATCCACCAGTACGTGGAATGGCTAAAAATTTATATTTCGTAACTCATAATGAGTTGGAAAGCCAAACAAGAAATAATCCAAGTAAAAGAAATATATACGAGGCGAAATATTTGCTAAAATTGGTTTCATATTTGATAAAACAAGGCTACAGTACGAACGAAATTACTGTTTTAACGAGTTACAAATTACAGAAATATGTCTTAGAAAAAGTAAGTAAGACGTCTTACATTAAATATATATATATATATATATATATATATATATATATATATATATATATATATATATATATACCGGGTGTCCCAAGCAATCCTTGACATAGGCGTTTAACATGGGAAAACAGTTTTTTGTAAATAAAAAGTGTCCGGCAGAAAATTAAGCCATAATATTGGAAATGATAACAGTACATTACTTCCTGTACGTTATTTATTATTAATTGAAAATTAGAAGAAATTATAAATAAATAATTGTTTCAATATTTAATAATGTAATATGAAAAGTTTTTGTAATGTTTTCCGTAGCACAATGGTTAGCGTAGCTGCCTTTGGAATATATATTACGATACTAGGTTATAAAGGTAAGTACAGACTGGCCAACCATCGCCGGGATACAAGTTGTTGTTGGTGTTGTCAACATGTATGAGCTACCAAAGAAGTTTTTCGAAGTCATATTTTGTTAACAAAATTTCGGAACGATCTACCATCGTTGAGAAATAATTCAGACATTAAGTTGCCACCATACCTTGCCCCATTTTGCAAAAACTGTCTCCGCCACCCTCTTCTTTTTCGTTTTTGGGCATGGGCAGCTATTATGATGAAAGCAGCACTAGCACCACCAGCAGCACTTGTATCAATTTTTAATTTAAAAGTGAATTTGGTTTCAATGGGCAATTGGTTTTGTTTAGACTCGCAACACTGTTGACGTGTTGACTACAAGTATCCAGAAATAAGTTGCTGTTCTCAACTTGGATGTTACCAACAAGTTTGTTGGTCGGTCTTTACTTACCTTGTGACGATGTGAATCTGTCACAAGTTTTGCGGATTAAATAGTTCAAAGCCGTGTAACTCAGCCCTTATTAATCCGCGAACCGCGAAAACTTTTCTTCCCGACAATTGGGATAAGGCGCGTAATTTGACCGAGAAATAAACCTCATAAAGGGTCGGCAACACCGTGTTCCATTTTTATCCTATTTGCCCTGTTCTTTTATGCAGTTTTGCTACTAGTAAACAAACTTAAGCTGGTTTAATTAGTAGGGCTGTATAAAAGCAGGGCCCGCGTTTGCAGAAGACAGTTGTTGACTGCGAGTATTCCTTTCAACAACTAAAGCCGATTGTGAGTATTCCATCGGCTCTTGATTGCGAGTATTCCGTCAAGACTGCGAAACCGATCTCCAGGTGAGCAATATTTTCATATTTCCGTTTTCCTTAAAAACCCGTACCGTGAGCTCTCCGTCCGAGTTGTTCAGTTGTTTGTTGAGAGTCCGTCTTAGTGTCTCGTTGTGAGCTTCAGACGCCCAACGTCGCAACGCTTGTTGTGCGTAAGCCAAAGCATCTTCGAAGGGCGTATTGAAAACATCCAGAGACACTACGACTGACGCCGGCCGTAATCATCTCCGTAGAGTAAATTCACCAGTTGCGTGTGTCTAGCCATTTTACAGTGACTCGTTGCGAGTTTTACCGACTTGACGTTTCGACGCCGCCGGCGTGTAAACCCGGGCGTTACAGACGTCAAGTCTGCGTGTTTATCCAGAGTTACTGTAAAACGGCCCGTTATTCCAAATCGAGTATTTTAGCGTCCATCGGCCCAAGTGCGTTTTTCCGACTCTGCGTCGCGACGCCCCAGTGCGTAAGCCGGGGTACTCGAGGCCTAGAATCTGTGAGGTTTGCCTGGGTCGACTTTCTCGTCGTACGCCGTATCATCGATCTTCACGTACTCCGCGAACAACCGGTTACAAGTATCAGCGTCGCGACGCCCGGCGTCGATCTGCCAATTATTGCAGAATCACATAGCTACACCTCGTCCGTCATAACTGCCGTTAACCGCCGAACCAACGCAACATCAGCGTCGCGACGCCCGGCGTCGATTTGCCGATTATTGCAGAATTGCATAGCTACACCTCGTCCGACATTACTGCCGTTAACCACCGAACCAACGCGTCATCAGCATCGCGACGCCCGGCGTCGTTTTGCCGATTATTGCGAAAACGCATAGCTACCCTTCGTCCGTCATTACTGCCATTAACCGCCGAACCAACGCGACCTCAGCGTCGCGACGCCTGGCGTCGATTACACCAAAACCATCCGAATACATTCCTAGACAGATCCTTAAGATCACCGTATCTACCGTTTGTCCGCCACCGTCACCGTCGTCACGACGCCTAGCGTCAATCACACCGAAACCGCCCGAACACATTTCCATCTACATTTTTGGATACCCGTGCATCTACCGTTCATACACCGACATCATCGCCGTCGCGACGCCCGGCGTCGTTTTTCCGAAAACCGGTAAATCGCATAATTCGCACACCCAGCATCTTATTGTACCCATCAGCGACCATCATACTATTTTGTACAACGAACTACCATACAATAAAGTTGTCTTGTATCGTTTATTACAATTGTGTTCTTCATATTTCACCCTATCTCCAAACCTGCTATCCGACCGTTGGCGCCCGAGCAATCTCACGCCAACTTTCTGACCGCTATCCCCAAAATAGCGTTACAGAATTTGGCGCCCGAGCAGGGACCCTTAAATGAAGAACACAATGGGTACACATTGGGTGTACGAGCTGAGGAAGAAGGAAATGGGACAGGAAAAGATGACGAGACTGTAGAAAGCGGAAGATGGAGAGGAAGAGACAGAGGAAGGTGTGGAAAGAGAAGATGAAGACGAGAAATACTCCGAAGATAATGTAGTGTAACCAGAAGGCGAAGATGTTAGGGTGGGAGGTAGGGCTGGCAGCAAGCCGATCTTGCTGCCAGACACAGGACGGGTCACCAACGGCAACCGGCCAAGGATCCGCATCCTGGAGAACCGCCTCATCCGCCCAGCCCGCACTGCAGCACCACCACCACCACCATCACCACCACCACCACCACCATCACCGCCCCCAAAGCCAGTTGAGCCCCAGGTACCTGGATGGAGACCTGGGGAGAGCGACAAGGTCCTCCGCGAGGCCTTGAATGCCCGGTTTGGGGCCTACCCGCCGAAGCTGCCGAAGACGCCAGTAATCCGGCCGTACCGGTCGCCTTTCCCCGATGGCGACGTCCTCCAGTTGGCTGCGTCCCCCATCCACGACGCCGAAACCGACGGAGACGCAGGCCAGGCCAAGCGGATCGGAGACCCCCTGGGCAAGGTAGTTTCTTGCATTGTAGGTCCCAGCCGTCCACCAGAACCCCCCACCGTGAAGGAAGCAGTCTCCGAGCTCTGGGATATCCTGTCCTCCCTCAGCCCCGATCGTTCGAAGCCACGCCCACAGGCCATCCCGATTGCACAGCAGGCACCACCGCCGTCCGTCCCGTCCGTGGCCCCAGCTTGCCCCCAGGACTACCACGCCTGGGTTCAGAGTCTGCGGCCAGAAGGTGCGTGTCTGTCGAAGCGGCTGCGGTTCCGGCTCCCGAACGGCAAGAGGGTGACCATTCCCCCCCTGAGACGGAGGCTTCCATAAGTGCGTGAGTGCAGTGCCCCCTCCCCTTTTTATTGCCCAGGCCCTGGACATTTGAGTGCCGCCTGTGGACAATCTTGTTTTGGTTTTTTTTCTTTGTATTTTTTTCTTATTGGGTTTAGTTAAGTTTTTTTTAGTTAAGTTTGTAGTTAAGATTTTTTTTGGTATTTATTGTAAGATGGGTTTTTGCTGGGTGTATTTATTCCGTTTGTTTTTCTTTTTTTTTTTTTTTGTCCGAAGTAACCCGGGGATGTGACGATGTGAATCTGTCACAAGTTTTGCGGATTAAATAGTTCAAAGCCGTGTAACTCAGCCCTTATTAATCCGCGAACCGCGAAAACTTTTCTTCCCGACAATTGGGATAAGGCGCGTAATTTGACCGAGAAATAAACCTCATAAAGGGTCGGCAACACCGTGTTCCATTTTTATCCTATTTGCCCTGTTCTTTTATGCAGTTTTGCTACTAGTAAACAAACTTAAGCTGGTTTAATTAGTAGGGCTGTATAAAAGCAGGGCCCGCGTTTGCAGAAGACAGTTGTTGACTGCGAGTATTCCTTTCAACAACTAAAGCCGATTGTGAGTATTCCATCGGCTCTTGATTGCGAGTATTCCGTCAAGACTGCGAAACCGATCTCCAGGTGAGCAATATTTTCATATTTCCGTTTTCCTTAAAAACCCGTACCGTGAGCTCTCCGTCCGAGTTGTTCAGTTGTTTGTTGAGAGTCCGTCTTAGTGTCTCGTTGTGAGCTTCAGACGCCCAACGTCGCAACGCTTGTTGTGCGTAAGCCAAAGCATCTTCGAAGGGCGTATTGAAAACATCCAGAGACACTACGACTGACGCCGGCCGTAATCATCTCCGTAGAGTAAATTCACCAGTTGCGTGTGTCTAGCCATTTTACAGTGACTCGTTGCGAGTTTTACCGACTTGACGTTTCGACGCCGCCGGCGTGTAAACCCGGGCGTTACAGACGTCAAGTCTGCGTGTTTATCCAGAGTTACTGTAAAACGGCCCGTTATTCCAAATCGAGTATTTTAGCGTCCATCGGCCCAAGTGCGTTTTTCCGACTCTGCGTCGCGACGCCCCAGTGCGTAAGCCGGGGTACTCGAGGCCTAGAATCTGTGAGGTTTGCCTGGGTCGACTTTCTCGTCGTACGCCGTATCATCGATCTTCACGTACTCCGCGAACAACCGGTTACAAGTATCAGCGTCGCGACGCCCGGCGTCGATCTGCCAATTATTGCAGAATCACATAGCTACACCTCGTCCGTCATAACTGCCGTTAACCGCCGAACCAACGCAACATCAGCGTCGCGACGCCCGGCGTCGATTTGCCGATTATTGCAGAATTGCATAGCTACACCTCGTCCGACATTACTGCCGTTAACCACCGAACCAACGCGTCATCAGCATCGCGACGCCCGGCGTCGTTTTGCCGATTATTGCGAAAACGCATAGCTACCCTTCGTCCGTCATTACTGCCATTAACCGCCGAACCAACGCGACCTCAGCGTCGCGACGCCTGGCGTCGATTACACCAAAACCATCCGAATACATTCCTAGACAGATCCTTAAGATCACCGTATCTACCGTTTGTCCGCCACCGTCACCGTCGTCACGACGCCTAGCGTCAATCACACCGAAACCGCCCGAACACATTTCCATCTACATTTTTGGATACCCGTGCATCTACCGTTCATACACCGACATCATCGCCGTCGCGACGCCCGGCGTCGTTTTTCCGAAAACCGGTAAATCGCATAATTCGCACACCCAGCATCTTATTGTACCCATCAGCGACCATCATACTATTTTGTACAACGAACTACCATACAATAAAGTTGTCTTGTATCGTTTATTACAATTGTGTTCTTCATATTTCACCCTATCTCCAAACCTGCTATCCGACCGTTGGCGCCCGAGCAATCTCACGCCAACTTTCTGACCGCTATCCCCAAAATAGCGTTACAACCTTTAGTCTTTCTTTAAAGCATGTGTGAGAAGTTTAGAGCATGATGTGTGCTTTAAAGGCACTTATACACGTTTACCATGCGCTATTTTTTATTTATCTGCGTATCTTTCCATGATTTGCGAATCCAAACAATACTTTAATTACTCTTACAAACTGAAAACTTAAAAATCGTAATTGGTTTTACTTTCCAAGGTATACTGAAAATTACTTACAAATTGTTAATAAGAATTATTTGCGACCATCCGTAACATATTTAAACATAGAAGTAGACCGTAGGGTCGAGGAATTATTGTAATAAACGAAGAAAGAATTTATGAAAAATTCATGGACCTCGCAGGGATTTGAACCCTGGACCTTCTCATATCTAGTGAGACGTTCTAACCAACTGAGCCACAAGATCCCGTCCCATTGAAGTCGATGAATCATTCACAATTCTTTTTACAAATTTCGTAGACGAGTACACTAACCATACGGTGTAGATGAATACTCAGCGCGAACAAAGCGCTATATATGTGGGAAATTCTGTTTTCCCCGGTGGGGCGTCGTAAATGAAACAAAAAGAAAAAGCTTTTATTCACAGTTTTTTTTACAAGATCATAAAACCGACATTCTCCCTCAACGGTACATTTCAGACTGTTCCTCCGTCCTCCCTCTCTCTCAACAGCTCCTCGACCACACCTAGTCGCTCTCGCGCGCCCTCTGCTTCTTCGCGCGCGAAACCTTTAAATTCGGGTTCGTCGAGCTCCCACAATCGGCCATCCAGCGATTCATCTGCCCCAGATGAACTGTCGTCGTCGCCCCATGGCTTCATGAACTCGGCGCATGTGGTGGTCCGGTTGGGTCCCTCGTGGATTCCGTCGCGGATGACATCATACGTATCGTTCGGCTTCACCTTGATGATGCGATACGGTCCGACGTACTTCTTCCGAAGCTTGAGACCAGGACCCATCTGCGTTCGCTTGGTGGCGACAATGTCCCCCATGGCGTAGCTGCGTGCGGGTCGGTGACGTCGATCAAAACTCCTCTTATTCTCCTCTTGAACTCTGGAAATCTGCCTCTTGGCCGCTTCCCGGATCTCTTCCCTCTTGGCGTCGAATTCGGCGACGGTTTCTTCAGCGATGAGCTCGGCGATCCTAAGGTTCGTCGGGTTGCGCATCCTAACGCCCATCAATAGGTCAAATGGCGTCCGCCCGATGCTGCGGTTGAACGTTGAGTTCATGGCTCTCTGGACGGCGTCCACGTACTTGTACCAGCGGCATGGGTCTTCAAACGACAGCTTGGCTAGAATGGAGGCAATCGTCAAGTTCATGCGCTCCACTTGCCCATTCCCACGAGGTAGTCCAGTGGTAATAAGCAGATGAGCAATCTTCTCCGCACGACAGTACTCCTCAAATTCGTGCGATGTAAAGGCGGAGCCTCGGTCGGATACGATTTGGGCCGGGCTACCAAAGGCTGCCTTCTGCACTTCCAGCTTCATGATGACCTCGCTGGACGTCGTCGATTTCACCGGATAGAGGCAGATGAACTTCGTAAAGCTGTCTACCACGGCGAGGATATGTTTGTATCCTTTGTGCGTTGATTCCAAAGGTCTGAGGTGGTCGACGTGATAGGTATGGAGTGGCGAACTCTCCTTAAACAGCGGGTGCAGAAGTCCCTCCTGCTTCCCCATCTTCCGGTTGATCAGCATGCACTTGACGCAGTTGCGGATTACCTTCTCGACGATCTTCTTCACCTCTGGGATGTAGTAGTCTTGCTTCAGCTTCTCCGTACGCTGAGCGGCGTAGTGTCCTTCCTCGTGAGCGCTTCGGACGAGTTCGTGCTGCATCGATCGAAGAACGACGAGCGTCTCGCGACCATCGCTGAACTTGAACAGGATTCCATCCTTCAACTCGAAATCCTTGTACGGCTCGTGCTGCAGGTGATCCTGGATCGCCATCAAACCCTCGTCCGCTTGCTGCGCACTCTTGATTCGAGCGACGACGCTGTCTTCCTCAGCGTACAACACCTGCGGGTGGAATTCTTAACCCACTACGATGCTCGATCTCGTAGTCGTACTCTTCCATCAGCATCGCCCATCTTGCGACTTTGGGTGTCAAGTCTTTTTTGTCCATAGTCTTCTGCAGTGCGGAGCAATCTGTGACTAACTTGAACTTAGTACCAAGCAGGTAAACGCGGAACTTTTTCAACGCGGTGACTACAGCTAGGACTTCGAGCTCATAGCTGCAGTACTTCTCTTCCTGGGGAGTCGTCTTCTTGCTCATATAGTGAAATGGATGGAGTTGGCCGTTCGACGACGAATGTTGCAGCAGCCCTGACCGTAGCCCTGCGCACTAGCATCCGTGTGCAACTCCGTTTCACACTGTGGATTGAAGATGGCTAATACTGGTTCGTTCGACAGCAAACTCTTCAGTTGGACGAATGCGGCTCTCTGATCCGATCCGAACTGGAACTCGCGTTTTCCTTTTAGCAGGTCACTGAGCGGCTTGGCGACTTTCGCGTAACTCGGGATGTACTTTCTGAAATATCCGGTTAGTCCCAAAAAGCTGTGAACATCTGCGAGGCATTTTGGCTCTGGGTAGTTCTGGACCGCGGATACTTTCGTGGGTGAGGGTGAAATCTTTCCATCCTCGACGATGTGGCCCAAAAACTGGATCATTGTCTTTAAAAACTGACACTTGCGCCACCTTATCTCTAAGCCGTACTCTTGAGCAGTTCCCAGCACTCGCTTCAGTCGTCTGAGGGCTTCCTGCTCGTCTCGCCCTGGAATGACTAAGTCGTCCATGTAGATGAAGACCACGCCTTCGACTACGAGCTCTCGGAAGACACAGTTGATGTGCCTTTGGAAGACTGCCGGGGAGTTGCACAACCCAAATGGAACTCTCCGGAACTGGTAGTGACCGCTGTGGGTCACGAATGCGGTGTACTTGCGGCTTGGTTCGGCAACACGGACATGGAAGAATCCATTCTTCAAGTCCAGGGTACTAAATACACGAGCGTGACACAGCTTATCCAGCACGTCCTCCTCAATGGAAGAGGATGACGGTCCCTCATGACGTCCTTGTTGACTCGGCGATAGTCAATGCATAGTCGTCGCGACCCGTCCTTCTTCGACGTGACGACCACCGGGCTGACGTAGTCAGAGCTGCTTGGTTCGACGATCCCGTCCTCGAACCACTCTTGAACCTGCTTCTCGACGACTTCCTTCTCAGCCGGCGCCAGTCGTCTCGGTCTGCAGTACACGGGTTCTTCCTTCTTCATGATGAGATTCATCTCCACCTGGGTCGTCTTCTCGGCAATCGGCTGGTAGCTGGCGATCATCCACCTGATCTTCGACAGCGACTCGTCCGACGGCGTGCCGATGTCCAAGTCGTCCTCCCGTATAACGTCAATCTTCATCAGAGCGGCTGCTTCATGCACCTTCTTCACCCTTATTCCGCTCTTGCTCATCATGACTTCGGCCTGGTCCAGTAAGTCGTTCCCGATGATGGCTTGCAGCTTCAGCGTGTCCTCGGACACAACGTAGACGTCCACTTGGCAGCTGTCCTCGTCCACGTCGACCGTGGTCGTGAAATATCCTCTTAGTGAAACTTTGCTGTTGCCAAAACCGGTCAAAACGATGTCGGTGCTCTTCAGTGTCGGCTTTCCTACGTTCACGTAGATATCGTCGCGAACCAGATTTAAGTGGCATCCGGTGTCTATAAGAGCCTCCACCTTGTAGCCGTTGATCGATACCTCCTTCATCTTCGAGTTGCTCGTCGTCTTCGCTGCAACGTTTACTCCGGCCTCGTTCTTTGTGCCGTCTTTGGCGGGTTTTCCTATGCACTGCAGAGATGTGACTGAAGTTATGGCACTTGAAGCATTTGGGACCCTTGTCTTTGAATTTGCATTCGCTGGATTTGTGCCCATCCTTAGCTCCACAGTTGTAGCACCTGGTTACTGATGAAGTCTTCACCGATGCGCCATTATCCGATGACTTGGCCTCTCTGGGATGCTGGTAGCCTTCGGTCTTCAGGGTTTTGAAGTGCTTCTTGTGCTTGGTCGACTTATAGCTGCCCCTCTCGTTGGTCTGCTCGTAATAACGAAGTTTCTCCTTTAACTCCTTGAGGTTTTTCGCCCCGTACAACATTATTCTGGTGCCAGCGTTGTCGTCAATGCCGTCAATGACGTACTGCATTACGACTTGTCATCGAGGTCCGTCCTGCTGGCGATTTCCCGCATGGCTAGGAGGTATTCCTGGCAGTTTTCGTCTCTCTTCTTGTACCGCTTCGCCAGGAGTCGGTGGATCTCGGCTGCGGTCGTCTCGACGTGGAATTCCTCCTTCAGGGCTTTCTTCAACTTGGTCCACGTCGTGATCCTTCGGTCGCCTTTGATAAACATCTTGGCCAGACCTGTCAACGACTTCTTCGCGTAGACGAACATTTGCATTCTGTCCCACTCCATCAGCTCTGCAGTCTCCTCGAAGTCGTCGATCCACTTCACGACCGAGTAACCGTCTTTGCCGCTGAACGTGCGGATGGAGTCCTCGAGGTCGCGGAAGATCAGGGCAAACTTGTGGGACTTCTCTCGTCGTGCAGGTCGGCGTTGACTGGATCTTCGAGGTTGCTCATAGTCCTCCTCCTCACTGGAACTATCATCATCGGAGCTCTCCTCATCCGAAGTGGCCTCGCTGGATGAATATGAGTCGTCCTCGTAGCGGCGGCGCCTGGATGAAGTCTGCGATGCGTCGTCTCCACGGTGCTTGCCTCCAGCTTTCTTGATGGCCAGTTTCTTGTGCTCCCTCGTCTTGGCCTTCGTCTTCTCCTTTTTCCTGTAGGATTTTACATCCTTGTTGATGTCGGATTTTACCTCCGTTTTGACATCGTGTTTGGTTTCCTCGTCGTCGGGGTTTACCTTCTTCTTGGGCTTTGCCTTTTCGTCGTCGTCATCATCGTCGGATATGCTACATATTTTTTCCAGCTGCTCTAAATCGCATAAGTATTGGTAAATACGTTCTGCAAGAGCCTTCTTCGGACCTCAATTGACAAAATGTTTGCAACAGTAATGAGATCGGCTTCATCGAATTCCTCGTCTATAAACTTCTGTTTTGCGACGCTGTCGTCGGAGTCGGGTTGGATCGTAAAACCGGCAAATTCGCGCAATCTCCCACGATTCTTCCGATCCACGATATCGTACTCAAAAATCAACTTGTGGAGCGTCTGTATGGCTTTTACCGACGCAGCCCCAATGTTCTGCTTGATTTTCTCGATGTCGCCTAATCTCGTCATTTTCGTCATTAGTTTCTCGTCACTTACTTTGAGGTTATGTCCCTTCCACGGCGCGTGTTGAGGTTAGCCAGATGGCCGTCCTAGCGTCGTTCCGTTGAAGTTCCCTCACGGTGCTACGTCGTGTCGCGGGGTGCAGCTTTCGTCGTAGTTCGTCTTGGTGCTTCTCTTCAACAGGTTACGGCAGCATACGGCGGCTCCTCGGCAACAATGGCGTCTTTCGTCTTGATGGCGTCCTTCGTCTTGTTGGCGTCGTTCGTCTTGTTGGCGTTTATCCCGGACGAGCCCCCATTTTGTGGGAAATTCTCTTTTCCCCGGCTGGGCGTCGTAAATGAAACTCACGTTTTTTAAACAAGAACAAAAAGAAAAAGCTTTTATTCACAGTTTTTTTTACAAGATCATAAAACCGACATTCTCCCTCAACGGTACATTTCAGACTGTTCATTCACATATTTGTAAAAAGAATTGTGAATGATTCATCGACTTCAATGGGACGGGATCTTGTGGCTCAGTTGGTTAGAGCGTCTCACTAGATATGAGAAGGTCCAGGGTTCAAATCCCTGCGAGGTCTATGAATTTTTCATAAATTCTTTCTTCGTTTATTACAATAATTCCTCGACTCTACGGCCTACTTCTATGTTTAAATATGTTACGGATGGTCGCAAATAATTCTTATTAACAATTTGTAAGTAATTTTCAGTATACCTTGGAAAGTAAGACCAATTACGATTTTTAAGTTTTCAGTTTGTAAGAGTAATTAAAGTATTGTTTGGATTCGCAAATCATGGAAAGATACACAGATAAATAAAAAAAAATTATGAATAATGAAAATATATTATTAATAAAAAAAATTGTCTAAATTTGAAGTCATTCGTTTTTAGTCGACTATTTATTAAGAAGGAAAAAATCCTTCATATTCTATGGTTTGGAACAATTTTCCTATTTAGGCCCTACATTATACAACACTTTATCAGACAGTATGAATTATTTTAAATACTACTTAAGGAAATGTGAAGATTTAAGTGTGTGCATTAATAATTAAGTATTGTCATGTGATATTATCTGCGAAGCTTTGCTAGTGGTTTAAAATATTTGTTGCCTATTCAATTTTAATCCTTTTTACCTCCCGCTACCCTTGGTAAGGGAGGTATAGGGATCGTGCTAAAAATCGCATATCGAGATTTTGGTAAATGACCACGTTTTAAGGTCCCTAGAATCCAATTTTAACATTTTCACGATGATGTCTATTTGTATATGTATATGTGTGGATCCTCTTTACGCTCTAACTCAAATACTATCATTCAGAAAGTTTTGAAACCATGTATTTCGACCTTATTCTAATATGAAAAGAAGCCATTAGATTTTGTGGCAATCGGATAACCGGAAATGGCAGTTTACTTGAAGTTCAAAATAGGTTTTCTTTAAAAAATACCTTTAAATGTAATTTTTTCGTAATTTGTTATTATAAAAATTAAAGATTATTTCATTTTCTACAGGTTTGCTTGAATACTTTTTCTATATATTTTATGGATAAATTTATAAAGTAATATAAAAACTATATCTCGGAGCTTATGCTTTAAACACATCTCCATGCGACATAGTTCAGCTCAAATGTATGTAACTGACAGATAAATATCACTGCCAAAAAATAATCATTTCAAATTAATAATAGTAAAGTTTTGAAAGGAAAATTGTAAATAGAACAATAGTTTTATGGAAAGGAACTTAAAATACATAATTTCTAGCATTAGTAAATATGCAGGTATGTATTTAAATAAAGAAATAAATAAGTATATTATCACGGCATATTATCCATTTCTGGGTGTGCTAATCTGATTTGTACACACATTTCGGTAATGATAATGACATATTTGTATTGTGCGGGCGTTTACCTCAAGGGTTAATTTTATGCCATTTAAAATTATAACAGATTGCATCCTTCTTGGCGCATGGAATTCTCAAAAATATTCACAACATCTCCAAAGTTTCGTAGTTCTTGATCAAGACGTTGGTACAAGCATCGTGCGGCTTAATTAAGCCCGTATAACGCCTTCTTCATGCGACATACTTTATTTCTGGGTGAAAGATCTGAAAACATTTTCCTGGCCTTGTCGACAGTATTCGGCGATCCGTATTTTTTCTGTATGACTTTCTCAGTGTGATTAGTGACTTACATGTATATTTCTTCGTCTATGACCTCACTATAGCAAGATGAATGGAACTAAATCGCGCCACAGGTGCAAAAGTTTGGCTAAAGTTCATTACCGGGCGTTGGGAATATCCTATTGCGACGACTCTAGCTTTTCGTTTGACAATTGCACCGTCTGCTCCGTACTTATTTCTAAGTACTATGCGACATCCAACAACTGTCGCTCCACCAAGTCCCAAGTATCATTCTTCAAAATAGAACTAAATTCGTTGGCCATTGCCTGTGGGCATTTATCCTTTTCAGGATCAGGGATTGCGGATTGAATTTGAACCTCCGCTATGAATGCCAAATCCGCCAGCTCGTGGTCATTTTCTTCGATATCATTTGTGTGAAATTTCTTACTTGGTCTGCAGCGTCTTCCTGTTAGGACCTTTTGAGGTCTTCTACGTTCGTGTCTTGCAGATGAAGCAGTATCATGTTGAACAGGCTCACGTACTATATCGAAACCCCAAAAATCAGGCTCCCTGTCTTCGTCGACATTTTCTTTTATAGGTTGGTCTTCATTTTTAATTTTCTGGTTGATTCGCTCTGTTCAAAATTCTCTTCGGAGTAAGTTTGCTGTCCATCTTCTTCACCTAATTACACTGGATAAAAATCTTCATGTTCATATTGTTTCTTCGTTGAATATTTCAGAAATTGAACATCACGTAAAATTTCCACCCGGAGCTCCTGAGGAGTCCACACTGTAAAACCCTTAGAGTTCTCTGCAGTTCCGAGATAGACGTCCTTTCGAGCTCGGGGTTAAAATTTTACTGTAGCCTTTGTTCGGTTCAAACAGTAAACCTCGAAATAAAATTCCTCAAGATTACATACATTTGGTGGTTCTCCCATATACGCCTCATAAGGGGTACGTCCATTCAGTACAGTGGTCGGGCAACGATTTTTAATATAGTTAGCCATATTTACGGCTTCCCCCAAAATGAAGGAGAAATATTGGATTGAATTAAAAGACATCAAGCCATTTCCACCAACGTCCGGTTCTTTCTCTCAGCTATTCCATTTTGTTCGGGATTATTTGGAACTGAAAGCCTACTCTGGATGCCAGAGTTCCTTAATAAATCATCAAACCGAGTATTGAGATACTCAGCCCCATTGTCGGGCTGTAGGTGTTTAATTTTCCTATCGTACTGTGTTTCGATCTTTTTCTTGTATGCCTGTAATTTCCTTGTCAATAAAAGTCACGATATACTTTGCGCCTCCATTTGAATCGACTCTCATAGGGCCGCAAACGTCTGAGTGGATGACTTCACCTGGTTTAGACTTTATTTGAGATTTCTTTGAAAAAGCATGACGTGTCATCTTGCCTTGGAGACATATTTCGCACTCAAGACTAGTTTTGAGATCGGAGATTTGAATTCTGCGTATTGTCCCATTTTTTGAAGCGTCGCGTATGTGTTTTTCGTTGAGATGTCCTAGCTTTATTGTTCTTGTCAATGACGAGCCGATTTCTCATCAAAAATCACGCGATAGTCTTTGTCAACGATTTTCCCTACCGACAAGAGATTTGTTCGTAGATCGGGCACGTATAATATGTCGTTCAAGTTAATTCTTTTATCGCGTTTATTTACTCGAGTAAACAAATGTGCATTTCCCTTGGCACTAATATCCGTGATGCTAAAGTTCGTCAAATTGGATTTTACGGAAAAGCTCGAATCAACGCGCGAGAAACTGTTCATATCTTTGCACATATGTGATGTGCATCCATTATCCAGGCAGCACATTTTGTCATTCGCGGATATCATTGAGCAAGTTGAAGCACCTGCATAAAACACCGTATGCCACATAAAATGACGCATTGCCTGATTTACGTGCTTCGTGCTGAAATTTCTTATTTAAAATTGTATCATCTAAAACACGTCAATTGCGATTTGTTTTCGCGTTTTCATGTTTGATTTATTATTGTTACGCCACTTATTTGATTTATCGCCAACATCGCGTTTTGTGTAGCGTTCTTTTGGTTACCGAATCTTGCGTCACTCACTTCTGTAATTTTTATGCGCAACATGTTTGGATTTGGAAGTTCATCGCGAGACTCGATCGCGATCAGAAAATTATCATAATTCGATGGAAGATTATACAAAACTAGTATCGATAAAAGATCGTCATTGATTAATACTCCCATATCCTACAGTTGATCCACGGCATCGAAAAATTTGCGTAGATGATCACAATGATAGCAATGTCTTCATGTGTATCTTCCAGGGGTCGAAATTGTCTTCCGTGAGCATATCCATTTGCATCATTGTTGCTAAAGCCATCGTCGTGAAACGTAAATGAAAATCATAACTTCGTACTCACAAAAGTCTGTTAGGCGTTTTTGTTACGGTTTTAGATCTCGCTTTTAATTGTCAACCGCGCGTGATCTGGGCCTCATAACCTATTGGAAATTCTGTGTGGCCAACAATTAAACAAAACCGTATAATGGTACGAAATAAAACGAATACAAAATATTGTGACACTTCATAAGAAAAATACAAAACAACAACTGACATATTTTGTTTATCATAGAAAACATTGATCCAATTTGGAAGTTTATTCAATATACAGGCTGTAACAGAAATAAGCACATTAAATTTAACCTGTGATAGAACTCATCGTGTGCAATAATATTTCTTAATAACTTTTTCTTATAAACTTTCTAGATATTGAGTTAAATTCTTCAAAGTTTTGTCACATATTTCATCACCCGCCTATGGTTGAATAACAAATGCATTTCGGTAACGTAGAGCGGGTTGCATAATGCCAAAATTCAAAATGGAACTATTTGCGCGTACGTCTATAAACAGCTGTCCAGCTGTGTTTTCGTTGTGGTTTTGACAAGCGTTATGCGCCATGTTTTTGGTCTGTGGTTACGACTGAAGAAACTTTTGAATAAATTGACAGATACACCAGAAGATGAAACTATACACAAATCTGAGAAGATAAAAGATAGAATTGAATACCTCGACTAAGCAGGTAACATAAAAATCATGCGTCAAATTTTTCTTACAACAGGCTGAACAATCAAAAAATGGTAGGATATTTACAGGATGAACTCGACAAAGAACAACACTACAATTGACGGAACAAGAAAACGCATAAAGATCCTCTACTCTTTCCAGCATCTGTCTGTTGTTGAGTATGCTTGTAACTGTTGTTCTTTCAATATCCTTCAATTGTCATATATGACACTTTGTGCTTGTAGCTGCATTTTCAAGGATGTAACTGTTGTTCTTTCAATATCCTCCAAATTGTCATATGTGACACTTTCTGTTGTAGTGCTATTCTTTGTATACTAGACCATGGGCGTGTTCTATCACGATCTGAAGCAGCAGGCTTAAAGGACCCATGATCTCGGAGATGTTGAACAAGATGTATAAAGAGACGAACATTTGGAAGATGGCGATTCGGAAAACGTTCCAAATAAATTTGATGAGCTTGGGCAGTGTTTTCCTGAGCTTCAATGTCTGTATACTCGCTATTCGTAAAGGCAGGCATCTTTACTGATTACAACTTTTATAATAATTATTAATCGATTTATTTGTCAAAAATTATTTGAGAGAGTTGACAACTCAAATTTGTCAAAAACAATTGTTTCGTTGTTCTTGCCACTGGATCAAATTATTATGAAAATACCTAAACGACTCGTTAATGCTAAAAAAAAAGTGATATTTCGAAAAAAGGTTATTAAGAAATATTGTTGCTCTCGACTTGTTCTATCACTGGTTAAATTTAATGTACTTATTTCTGTTACACCTGTATATTAGCCGCTTTCTTTTTACCAAGAATATCAACTCCGAGTAGCTCATATCTACCCAAAAATAGAATGCTGCGTTCTATTTAAACGGGGTTAAATGATCTTGTACTACTCATTTTTTTCGTCCCTGCCCCCGCAAAGCATACGATAACAATACGATACTTCTTGTTTCAATGGCCACATCTACATCTATGTACGTTCTCGATACGATACCGATACTATGATGTCCATTGATTTACATTAGCGATACGATCGCTGTTGGGTTTGCTTTGTTTCTATCTGTTTATATTAAAAAAATGTCAGTGTACTCGCAGAATTACTAATATGCCAAGGATGTTATCGTTTAACGTCCTCGCTACATATATCCAAGAATACGTGCATATATTTTGTTACGTCCAAAGTATCAGTTTTCTTTTTAATATATCACTGAAAAGAGTAGTCAAAACAAAAACAAATCTAAGATGGGCCAAAGTAACACCAGATGTCCCATTTAACTGAAGCCGTATCTCCCATAGTTTCCGAGATCCCAATGGTGGCCTTCGAAATCTGGACAACAAGTAAAGTACTTTTACAATATTTCATTTTAAGGAAAATTTAAATCATTTTCAAATCCGATCATCTTTAATATCAACCCTTAACTATTCCAACCCTTATAATATTTGTGAAAATGATCGTTGGGCCCTTTACCATTATTGGGTACAACTTTTACAACTCAGGATTTATAAGGATATAGCTGTTCTAGATGAAGAGTATCGCGCAGCAAAAAGAAGATATCTTGCAGCTGCTAAACATCAACCTACGTTACAAACATTAAAATGTGAAATAGGTGAGAAATAATATGCAGGTGAATACTAGAAGCCGTGACACGCGTTTAACATGGGCAAACAGTTTTTTTTTTAAATATCATTTGTCCCATCAGTCTATAGTGGGAGTTTTTGATATCGTTAGAAAGATTATTTAATTTGGCATCGAATAATATCTAAATACTCCTAATTTAATGACGTATTATTAATATATTTAAAAAATGATGCTATTTGACAGTTATTTCTTGTAATGTATAAAAACAGTAACCATGGAAACGCATTCAGTAGCCGAGTTGGTTAGATCTAAAAACCGCAATAATTATTCATGAGTTCAAATTCCGCCTTCACTGTCAAATAGCACTATATTTTTGTAAATGTTTTAATAATACTCCATTAAGCTGGTTAAATCCGTTGATGGTCACAACCCAAAATATTCATTACAAGTCGTAGAATTTAGATGTAAATTAAAAATCATAGGTAACCATTGAAATAACGATAAAAATAATTGAATTTCAAGTTAACAGTTAGCGCCGACAGCGGACAAAAATAACAACTTTGGGTTGTTTTGGTAACGTAACAAGGTTGTGTTTTATATCAGAATAATTTTGAAATTTCTATTTTATAAAATATTTGCAATGAATGTGAATGATAGGACGTCAAATATTATATGATGCAATATATATATATATATATATATATATATATATATATATATATATATATATATATATATATATATATATATAATTATATAATTATATATAATTATTACAAAATTACCAAATTTTATAAATTTACTAGATTATATGAGAAATAGATGCTTAAGAAAATAACTTTTCAGCCGATATCTCCTACTAACATGAAAAATTCTTTTAGGTTTACGTATTTTCTCATTGTAAAATATACTTATCGTATGTATACAATTCAAACATTGGTCGTACGATTGAAACAATGAATTGTATAAAAATATGTTTCTTAAGTTAATATTTGAACAAGATAAAATACAAGAAGCAGAAAATTGTCTTAAAATTACTAACCTCAATTTTTTTAAAAATGACGGAGTTGGCTGTCGGCATTGTAAATGCATCAAAAAAAAATATATTTTTTTATTACAAATTTGCTTCACCCATTGGGTATTAGCAATATACATTCATGGTTTAAAATTTAATTTACAGTTCATTGAATATATTGATGTCTTTAATGTATTGTATGGTGGGTCTAAAGTTCTTTGTGATAAGGGCTTCCTGAAGTGTTGGTGGTATTTGGTGTTTTCTTCTATTTTCGTCGTATTTTATGCAGTGAATTAATATATGTTCTATCGACTCCTGTGTGTTGCATTCCGTGCAGTTTTTGGGATTGGTTTTATCGAAGATATATCTGTGTGTTAATTTTGTATGACCAATTCTCAATCTGGTGAATACTATTTGTTCTTTTCTTGTGGAGTTTTTGGTTTGGGTCCAGGGTTGAATATTTCCTTGAATCATTTGAAGTTTATTTGTGTTGAGGCCGTTCCATCGTTGGTTCCATTTCTCCTTGATTTTATTTTGGATTGATGCTGTAACATCCCTCGCCTCAATGGGAATGTCTGTGAGTGGCTCCGTGGTGGCTTCTTTTGCGGCTGCGTCTGCTTTTTCATTCCCAGGTATTCCAACATGGGAGGGAATCCATATGAAATTGACTTTGATATTGTTTGAAGAGAGTCGGTATAGGAGATCATGGATACTTTTGATTAGGGGATGTTTGGGAAAAAAAATTATTTAATAGTGTTATTTTGCAAAATAATACTGACGATGAAGATAGTGATGAAGAATTGATAGAAGTTCACATCAATTTACTAAAAAATCGACTTAAACACGAAAATGTAAAGTCTTATTGCTGCAGAAACTTTATAAGGAAATAACAATTCCAAATTCTTCATTTAAAGAATTTCAGAGTCATTTTAGAATTACCGTTGACTCATTTGAAAGGCTAAATGAATTACATCTACCGATCCTAGGGCGTAAATTTGCCGTTGGGCGAGACCATTTGAACGGAAGGAAACAATTATTAAGTGTTTTATGGTTACTTGCGACACCCGAAAGTGTTTTGAGAGATGGAGGAACGCGTTAATGCACTACTGCGCAAGTCAGACAAAATAGTGCCATAAAATGAACCGGAGCGCAGGAAATTGCATAAAACTAAAATCCCATTTTAAATCCCTATGTTCACCTCTAACCCCAACCACCCGGTATAAATTAAATTACCAATAAGTACCCAACCTAATTTCCTGCATTTCTAAACACATGTAAACTGGAAAACAAACAAATTTAATTTATATTTTGTCCGCTAGGTTGACAGGATGAGATTATCGTTGAAATGAGTTACATATGCGCTATCGTCAACCGATTGAAGCCTATTTTTTAAAATGTATATAAATATCGACAAAATGGCTTGAATAATTATTTATATATATGTACTGTAAGTCTTTCAGGAAAACATACAACAAAGAATGCGGGATATAACCAGCGTACATACATCATGTATAATGTATGTACGCTGATATAACCTATTTCAATGAGGTCCTCCACTATTTTTATGACACTCCATTTAAATTGAAAGTGATCTGTAGTTCAAGAAAAGTATTTATTGTTATTAGCCGTAATGTTTTTTTTTTTTATATTAGATTTTAAGTCATAGAATGATAAACAAGCTAATTGTGTTCTCAGATAGTAGAGTCGATCGGATTGATTCCATGTAATCTCAAGCGTTCATAAAATCAAACGGGTTAATTTGACGCGTTCGTAAACTCACTTCGATCAGTCAGACCAAGCGATCCAATCAAAAAATTTCAACCCTGTCCATATGCAGGATTAATACAGATTGTACGCGTAAATTTAAAATTGTAAACATATGTTTCAGAAAATATAATGTTTATGATTATAAACATTGCAGTACTATAGCAAGTTCTGAAGAAAATACGACAGTTCACACTTTGTGAAGTTTTTATAAGTTATTCCAAACAAATAAATGACCACATGAAACAATTTCTCATCCAAATAATCTAAATAAATGATTCAAGTGGTCTTTCTGTCAAAATTATATACAGATCTGACGCGTTCGTAAAAGCTTCGATAATTGGATGGACCTGATATATCCGTGACGTCATCGAACAGATCCATCAGATAACTCCGGGTTCGATCCTGACCGACGTCAAATTAATATTTTTGAATTTTAATGGCACAAAATTGACCCATGTGGTGCACTCTCGACGCCAGCTATAAGTGCCCGTGAGGTGACGCCTGGTAAGCGCCCGCACGGTACAAATATTCCATCATTACCGATATCTGTGTACAAAACAGATTGGCACACCCAGCAATGGGTAATATGCCGTGTTGAAACATTTATTTTTATTTATTTATATGTTAAAATAACTTGTGGTCAATTATTGGAAATACTCGTACACGTGAATAATAACCATTTTAATAAAAAAAAAACTACACATACAGTCCAAGTTCTGATTATCACTGGCAGTCTTATATATCTTTCCCTTTTATACAATACCAGAGTATATATTTGGCGTAGCAGGTAGCATCAAAAAATTAAACAAGTGTTATCTGGTTTACTTCCATTGTTTCATCGTTATTTTCTGCATTCATTTACTTGAAAATGGATTCCAGAGTCCAAAAAGGAGATAGCAGAAGAGTTGAAAGTAGTAAAACGAGTAATTGAGAATAGAGTAAATGTGTGACGTATATGTTATGGTAAGGTTAATGGCATCAAAAACTTTTAAGATTTAGTTTTAATATAAATGACCAATATTCTAATCTGTTACTATGGTGGAGGACCCCATTGACGCATTCTAAAATGAAATTGGCAATTTTAAATTATAAATGAAACTTTCTGTATTTGAAAAATATGTACCTCGATCATAATACAGAACCTGAATTTTTTATTTACTTCTGGAATTTTGTATAATGTAACTTTAAATCATAAACTAGATTGTAAATAAAATATTTGAAACTGAAAACTGTTGGGGTATTAAGATTACAAAATAAAAAATTAAGAATAGAAATTTAAGGATAGTATTTAATGTTTCAGTGATAGTGGAAGAAGCAGCGGAAATTCTAGAATCTCATATTGTTGCCGCATTAACTAACCACTGTCAACAATTAATTTTAATAGGTAAGATGGACCCAATTTTCTTTGTATGTATACCATATATTTTAAATTAAAAAAAAATATTTTTTTTTTGTCTAGGCGACCACTTACAATTACGCCCAAGTACACAACAACACAATCTAGCGAGGAACTACAATTTAGAAATTTCTCTCTTTGAACGCATGGTCAAAAACAATATCCATTACACTCAGCTTCAAGTGCAGCATCGAATGCGGCCTGAATTTGCTAAATTGATATCTCCTATTTATCCGAACCTTATAAATGATGAGAGAGTAATGTATTATCCACCAGTACGTGGAATGGCTAAAAATTTATATTTCGTAACTCATAATGGGTTGGAAAGTCAAACAAGAAATAATCCAAGTAAAAGAAATATATACGAGGCGAAATATTTGCTAAAATTGGTTTCATATTTGATAAAACAAGGCTACAGTACGAACGAAATTACTGTTTTAACGAGTTACAAATTACAGAAATATGTCTTAGAAAAAGTAAGTAAGATGTCTTACATTAAATATATATATATATATATATATATATATATATATATATATATATATATATATAAAGTCCGTTTCCACGACTTGATCCCCACGTCATCGTTCGTAACCATATGGCTCAAATCGCCAGGGGAGGGAGGGAATTGATGACGTCATGTTGTCGGGTGGAATCGGATGAAATCGCGTGATTTCCGAAGTATCCATACAAATCAAAACTGACAACTGACAGTATTATAATATAACCTATACTGTATTGATATTTATTAATTATTCATAAAATTTCGAAGTAAGACATGCATTTTGCAATAATTATGATATAAGTAAACTAAATAAAATATACCTCTTTTATTGTCAAATAATTGGCAATTTTAGAAACGGCGTCTTTGTAATAGCAATATGCACAATATAATTTGAATAAAACTCAACAAAAATATATTTTACGAAAATATTGTTAATTTACAAGATTGGATTTATTTAGAACAAAAACCGGAACAAAGCATGGATTTTTTATTGTCAGCAGTACGGCAATGTGGCTAAAACGTTAGTTTTGTGATCGGCAATTCCGAGCAGACTAGACAGTACCACAGTAATGATATATTGGATGGGAGACATTCGGCAACAAAAAAGAAATTATCATATCGCGTCACACTGCGGCTCGGTGCGCCTGACATCCTGGGAATACACTTACACCGAACGGTACAAAATGGGATTACCTATTTTTTTTTATTGTGGGAATCATAATTAAGAACACAATAATAAGAATATCATAATTAAATAACAATTATTATTAATCGTATATACATAACTAAGTTATTAAAACAAAATATACTGATATAAAATCGTCAATTTTATAATACAATAAGTTACTAAGTGCGTCATTAACTAAGATGGCGAAGACACATCTTCTCCAGAAATTCGTCCTTCACGCCTGTGGAAATTCGTCCGCAAAATCCCGAGAGAGAAGTGGCCTAGATAAATTGTATTTTTCTAGAAAAGGGCATAATTTATAGCTGCTGGTGTTGCTTTAGTCGGGTCTTCTTTCGTGCATTTTTCTTCTAGGTTGATACAATCTCTAATTATACATATTTACTTCACACATTCCTACTTGAGTTTGTAGGTTTTATAAAAGCGAATTAAATTTTTATCCAGGTTTATAATTATTATAATCCAAGGTTTTCTATACATACAAAATCCCGGATTTGAAATCTGAGATTAAATTATGTTTATAAAACCGGGCATTAGAGTTTTTTAATTGGTCCATTTTTGGTCATTTCCTGGTGGTAGTTGTTCATCAGGGGGATACCTATTATATCTTCTGGCTTCAACGTTGTATTCCACTTTAAGCGTTTTGTTGTATTCTTAGATTCTCGTAGAGGATATACAGAGAGGATGGTCTGAGTCGAGTTCGACCAGGTAAATAGCCGAGGATCATGTAACTGTTTTGAGTCCTCTTCCATACTGGCCATCGACCGTATAATTTTTGGTGGAACTAGCCCGCTAAACAGGTACAGTTGGCTGACTGGTGTATATTTCAAGCAACCAGTATTTATTCGGCAAGTTTAGGTTAATAAAGAATTCAACCGCTTAGCGTTCCTATACTAAAACAGCATACTCAGCGCATGAGTAGAACAGGGTAAGAGCTGATGTTCTAAAACGTGTCTCAGTAAGTAACTCCCAGATAACATGGAATATTGGCTATCCATTCCCATGTAATTATTAATACAATCGGTTGGTCGTTAATATAAATACTGAAAATGGTGGGTGCTAAAATAAGAAATAATACTGAAAGACATCATGAATAAAGAAATAAATGAAAATAATGAACATTGACAAGTATTTTTTTTTTTCAGTTATAACAAATCTTCATCTTCTGTATCCGATTCTTGTAAATGAATTACGACCGGTTGTTGATTTTCAGAGATGTCGAGTTGCATTTCTTCCTGCCATTGCTCGCCAATAATTCTGCCAACATGTGTAACATAATTTTTCCAATTTTGAACAGTTACATTATTGAGAGCCTCATGCCACATGGTAATTACTTCTTCAGCTTTTCCACTGTTCCGCCCAATGTGCGCATCATAATAGCGTTTAGCTTGCGACCAAACCATCTCTATTGCATTAAAATGACAGTGATATGGTGGCAATCTTAATACCTGATGCCCGTTTAAATAAATTAGTTCGTCTACAAAGTATTTTTTCTCCAAAAGCACATTCTTGGCTTTAAATAATAATTCTGTTTTTAATTCTGTTTCCTGGAATGAAACGTTGTGCTTCCTTAAAAATTCTTTTAAAGCATGCTTACTCCATAAATTGTTTGGATTTTTTTCCTTCACTCGTGAGTGGTATGGAGCATTGTCTAAAATTATTAAACTGGGCTCATCTAGTTTTTTCAAAAGACAATGTTCCAGCCAATGCTCAAATGTTTCTGCGTTCATTTCACCGTGGTAATCCCCGACGTTGGATTTTGAAGCAAAAACCAAATGTGTGTCAGGAATAAATCCTTTTTCACCACCAGCACTTAATACAATGTATCTAGGAAAATAAGAAAAATATAAATTATGCAAATAATAGAAATAACAAATAATGCAAAAATAAATATAAATTATACATATAACAAATACTAAAAATCATATTCATGGTATTTATAATTTTAATATTAAATACTTTAAAAATAGACCCACCTTTTTCCTACAGTGGTGAGCTTTTTCACTGTATATGGGGTATCATCTTGCCAGGAGCGTCTATCGGATCCTTTCGAAAAGATCCAAGTTTCATCTAAGAGTACGAGAGGAAGTTGAATGTGTTTCTTATTTTCCACATATTGTCGCAGAAAATTAATTCTTTTAACAATAACAGAATCAATTTCGCACAATCCTCTTCGGTTATCATCTTTTCTGTATTGAAATCCTAATTGGAACATTGTAAACCTAAGGGCAGTCCTGGATATTTTACATACTTCTTGTTGTATAATCCTGTCTAGTAATGTATCCAAAGTTATATGTTCTCCTAATAATATGCGAACTTTAATAAAAATTAATAAAATTTAAAATTAACTTACGTTTTGTATACATGTCGTAAATAACTCTTCTAATAGCTTCTTTGGAGAAGTCGTCCACATAACTTTTTTGTCTTCTGGATTTTTCTGTTTGTCTTCTTTTCCGTGGGCTTACAGGATCTTCATTCGTCTTTCGATTCCGACCAACTATGCGTTTTACTGTCGCTGTTCCTATTTGTAATGCATTAGCCACCCTCTAAAGAAAGAAATGTAATTATTTAAAAATTAAATAAGTTTCTCAAAAATATATTTACCTCAATCACTGCATTAACTGGTAATAATGGAGCATTATTCTCTTTTTTCTTGACAAAAATAATTGTACAAATTAAGTATCATTTTCCGGCTTGCACTTTTAAGTATTGACTTTTTCCGCCTAACATTCATACCAGAAGTAGAGGCTGCCATTATGGAACACTTTAAATACTAAATATAAACTTACTTTAGATACTAAATATAAACAAATAAGAAATTAAACTACGAACAAAATTGAAAACAAACAACAACAAATTAATATAAAATAACAAGAATTAACAAAACTAGAAACACACAATGAAATACAAATTATTAACGTGAAAATAACCTTAATCACATGAATGACAGGAATGACATGAATATTCAAACAATTAAAATATTTGAAAATTACATTTTTTGTTACCGTCGTTACAATACCGTTTCTATTTCATTTTTAGCCTTTGGTTGAACGGAGATAGAGTTTACCCCCTCTGAAAATCCGACGATAATGAGATAGCGAATAAAAATGTCATATATGTCATGTGTGTACGACAAAGATGCAAGATAAATGTTTAGTAATTCTTGCATCGGAAAATGATGACGTGAGGATCAACTGGGAGATATAGAGTGTATATATATATATATATATATATATATATATATATATATATATATATATATACCGGGTGTCCCAAGCAATCCTTGACATAGGCGTTTAACATGGGAAAACAGTTTTTTGTAAATAAAAAGTGTCCGGCAGAAAATTAAGCCATAATATTGGAAATGATAATAGTACATTACCTCCTGTACGTTATTTATTATTAATTGAAAATTAGAAGAAATTATAAAATATTATAAATAAATAATTGTTTCAATATTTAATAATGTAATATGAAAAGTTTTTGTAATGTTTTCCGTAGCACAATGGTTAGCGTAGCTGCCTTTGGAATATATATATATATATATATATATATATATATATATATATATATATATATATATATATATATATATATATATATTACGATACTAGGTTATAAAGGTAAGTACAGACTGGCCAACCATCGCCGGGATACAAGTTGTTGTTGGTGTTGTCAACATGTATGAGCTACCAAAGAAGTTTTTCGAAGTCATATTTTGTTAACAAAATTTCGGAACGATCTACCATCGTTGAGAAATAATTCAGACATTAAGTTGCCACCATACCTTGCCCCATTTTGCAAAAACTGTCTCCGCCACCCTCTTCTTTTTCGTTTTTGGGCATGGGCAGCTATTATGATGAAAGCAGCACTAGCACCACCAGCAGCACTTGTATCAATTTTTAATTTAAAAGTGAATTTGACTTCAATGGGCAATTGGTTTTGTTTAGACTCGCAACACTGTTGACGTGTTGACTACAAGTATCCAGAAATAAGTTGCTGTTCTCAACTTGGATGTTACCAACAAGTTTGTTGGTCGGTCATTACTTACCTTTAGTCTTTCTTTAAAGCATGTGTGAGAAGTTTAGAGCATGATGTGTGCTTTAAAGGCACTTATACACGTTTACCATGCGCTATTTTTTATTTATCTGCGTATCTTTCCATGATTTGCGAATCCAAACAATACTTTAATTACTCTTACAAACTGAAAACTTAAAAATCGTAATTGGTTTTACTTTCCAAGGTATACTGAAAATTACTTACAAATTGTTAATAAGAATTATTTGCGACCATCCGTAACATATTTAAACATAGAAGTAGGCCGTAGGGTCGAGGAATTATTGTAATAAACGAAGAAAGAATTTATGAAAGTTCATGGACCTCGCAGGGATTTGAACCCTGGACCTTCTCATATCTAGTGAGACGCTCTAACCAACTGAGCCACAAGATCCCGTCCCATTGAAGTCGATGAATCATTCACAATTCTTTTTACAAATTTCGTAGACGAGTACACTAACCATACGGTGTAGATGCATACTCAGCGCGAACAAAGCGCTATTATAACATATATAATTGTTGTGAATCAGCTTGCCTTTTTATAAACGTTGATAAGAATTATTTGCGACCATCCGTAACATATTTAAACATAGAAGTAGGCCGTAGGGTCGAGGAATTATTGTAATAAACGAAGAAAGAATTTATGAAAAATTCATGGACCTCGCAGGGATTTGAACCCTGAACCTTCTCATATCTAGTCACATCTCTGCGAAGTGTCCAGCAAAACTCGCCAAGGACGACACAAAGAACGAGGCCGGAGTAAACGTTGCGGCGAAGACGACGAGCAATTCGAAGATGAAGGAGGTGTTGATCAACGGCTACAAGGTGGAGGCTCTTATAGACACCGGATGCCACTTAAATCTGGTTCGCGACGATATCTACGTGAACGTAGGAAGGCCGACACTGAAGAGCACCGACATCGTTTTGACCGGTTTTGGCAACAGCAAAGTTTCACCAAGAGGATATTTCACGACCACGGTCGACGTGGACGAGGACAGCTGCCAAGTGGACGTCTACGTTGTGTCCGAGGACACGCTGAAGCTGCAAGCCATCATCGGGAACGACTTACTGGACCAGGCCGAAGTCATGATGAGCAAGAGCGGAATAAGGGTGAAGAAGGTGCATGAAGCAGCCGCTCTGATGAAGATTGACGTTATACGGGAGGACGACTTGGACATCGGCACGCCGTCGGACGAGTCGCTGTCGAAGATCAGGTGGATGATCGCCAGCTACCAGCCGATTGCCGAGAAGACGACCCAGGTGGAGATGAATCTCATCATGAAGAAGGAAGAACCCGTGTACTGCAGACCGAGACGACTGGCGCCGGCTGAGAAGGAAGTCGTCGAGAAGCAGGTTCAAGAGTGGTTCGAGGACGGGATCGTCGAACCAAGCAGCTCTGACTACGTCAGCCCGGTGGTCGTCACGTCGAAGAAGGACGGGTCGCGACGACTATGCATTGACTATCGCCGAGTCAACAAGGACGTCATGAGGGACCGTCATCCTCTTCCATTGAGGAGGACGTGCTGGATAAGCTGTGTCACGCTCGTGTATTTAGTACCCTGGACTTGAAGAATGGATTCTTCCATGTCCGTGTTGCCGAACCAAGCCGCAAGTACACCGCATTCGTGACCCACAGCGGTCACTACCAGTTCCGGAGAGTTCCATTTGGGTTGTGCAACTCCCCGGCAGTCTTCCAAAGGCACATCAACTGTGTCTTCCGAGAGCTCGTAGTCGAAGGCGTGGTCTTCATCTACATGGACGACTTAGTCATTCCAGGGCGAGACGAGCAGGAAGCCCTCAGACGATTGAAGCGAGTGCTGGGAACTGCTCAAGAGTACGGCTTAGAGATAAGGTGGCGCAAGTGTCAGTTTTTAAAGACAATGATCCAGTTTTTGGGCCACATCGTCGAGGATGGAAAGATTTCACCCTCACCCACGAAAGTATCCGCGGTCCAGAACTACCCAGAGCCAAAATGCCTCGCAGATGTTCACAGCTTTTTGGGACTAACCGGATATTTCAGAAAGTACATCCCGAGTTACGCGAAAGTCGCCAAGCCGCTCAGTGACCTGCTAAAAGGAAAACGCGAGTTCCAGTTCGGATCGGATCAGAGAGCCGCATTCGTCCAACTGAAGAGTTTGCTGTCGAACGAACTAGTATTAGCCATCCACAGTGTGAAACGGAGTTGCACACGGATGCTAGTGCGCAGGGCTACGGTCAGGGCTGCTGCAACATTCGTCGTCGGACGGCCAACTCCATCCATTTCACTATATGAGCAAGAAGACGACTCCCCAGGAAGAGAAGTACTGCAGCTATGAGCTCGAAGTCCTAGCTGTAGTCACCGCGTTGAAAAAGTTCCGCGTTTACCTGCTTGGTACTAAGTTCAAGTTAGTCACAGATTGCTCCGCACTGCAGAAGACTATGGACAAAAAAGACTTGACACCCAAAGTCGTAAGATGGGCGATGCTGATGGAAGAGTACGACTACGAGATCGAGCATCGTAGTGGGTTAAGAATTCCACCCGCAGGTGTTGTACGCTGAGGAAGACGGCGTCGTCGCTCGAATCAAGAGTGCGCAGCAAGCGGACGAGGGTTTGATGGCGATCCAGGATCACCTGCAGCACGAGCCGTACAAGGATTTCGAGTTGAAGGATGGAATCCTGTTCAAGTTCAGCGATGGTCGCGAGACGCTCGTCGTTCCTCGATCGATGCAGCACGAACTCGTCCGAAGCGCTCACGAGGAAGGACACTACGCCGCTCAGCGTACGGAGAAGCTGAAGCAAGACTACTACATCCCAGAGGTGTAGAAGATCGTCGAGAAGGTAATCCGCAACTGCGTCAAGTGCATGCTGATCAACCGGAAGATGGGGAAGCAGGAGGGACTTCTGCACCCGCTGTTCAAGGAGAGTTCGCCGCTCCATACCTATCACGTCGACCACCTCGGACCTTTGGAATCAACGCACAAAGGATACAAACATATCCTCGCCGTGGTAGACAGCTTTACGAAGTTCATCTGGCTCTATCCGGTGAAATCGACGACGTCCAGCGAGGTCATCATGAAGCTGGAAGTGCAGAAGGCAGCCTTTGGTAGCCCGGCCCAAATCGTATCCGACCGAGGCTCCGCCTTTACATCGCACGAATTTGAGGAGTACTGTCGTACGGAGAAGATTGCTCATCTGCTTATTACCACTGGACTACCTCGTGGGAATGGGCAGGTGGAGCGTATGAACTTGACGATTACCTCCATTCTAGCCAAGCTGTCGTTTGAAGACCCATGCCGCTGGTACAAGTACGTGGACGCCGTCCAGAGAGCCATGAACTCAACGTTCAACCGCAGCATCGGGCGGACGCCATTTGAGCTATTGATGGGCGTTAGGATGCGCAACCAGACGGACCTTAGGATCGCCGAGCTCATCGCTGAAGAAACCGTCGCCGAATTCGACGCCAAGAGGGAAGAGATCCGGGAAGCGGCCAAGAGACAGATTTCCAGAGTTCAAGAGGAGAATAAGAGGAGCTTTGATCGACGTCACCGACCCGCACGCAGCTACGCCATGGGGGACATTGTCGCCACCAAGCGAACGCAGATGGGTCCTGGGCTCAAGCTTCGGAAGAAGTACGTCGGACCGTATCGCATCATCAAGGTGAAGCCGAACGATACGTATGATGTCATCCGCGAAGGAATCCACGAGGGACCCAACCGGACCACCACATGCGCCGAGTTCATGAAGCCATGGGGCGACGACGACAGTTCATCTGGGGCAGATGAATCGCTGGATGGCCGATTGTGGGAGCCCGACAAACCCGAATTTAAAGGTTTCGCGCGCGAGAGCGACTAGGTGTGGTCGAGGAGCTGTTGAGAGAGAGGGAGGAACAGTCTGAAATGTACCGTTGAGGGAGAATGTCGGTTTTATGATCTTGTAAAAAAAACTGTGAATAAAAGCATTTTCTTTTTGTTCTTTTTTAAAAAACGTGAGTTTCATTTACGACGCCCAGCCGGGGAAAAGAGAATTTCCCACATATTTAGCACTTTGTTCGCGCTGAGTATTCATCTACACCGTATGGTTAGTGTACTCGTCTACGAAATTTGTAAAAAGAATTGTTAATGATTCATCGACTTCAATGGAACGGGATCTTGTGGCTCAGTTGGTTAGAGCGTCTCACTAGATATGAGAAGGTCCAGGGTTCAAATCCCTGCGAGGGCCATGAATTTTTCATAAATTCTTTCTTCGTTTATTTCAATAATTCCTCGACCCTACGGCCTACTTCTATGTTTAAATATGTTACGGATGGTCGCAAATAATTCTTATTAACAATTTGTAAGTAATTTTCAGTATACCTTGGAAAGTAAAACCAATTACGATTTTTAAGTTTTCAGTTTGTAAGAGTAATTAAAGTATTGTTTGGACTCGCAAATCATGGAAAGATACGCAGATAAATAAAAAATAGCGCATGATAAACGTGTATAAGTGCCTTTAAAGCACACATCATGCTCTAAACTTCTCACATATGATTTAAAGAAAGACTAAAGGTAAGTAAAGACCGACCAACAAACTTGTTGGTAACATCCAAGTTGAGAACAGCAACTTATTTCTGGATACTTGTAGTCAACACGTCAACAGTGTTGCGAGTCTAAACAAAACCAATTGCCCATTGAAGTCAAATTCACTTTTAAATTAAAAATTGATACAAGTGCTGCTGGTGGTGCTAGTGCTGCTTTCATCATAATAGCTGCCCATGCCCAAAAACGAAAAAGAAGAGGGTGGCGGAGACAGTTTTTGCAAAATGGGGCAAGGTATGGTGGCAACTTAATGTCTGAATTATTTCTCAACGATGGTAGATCGTTCCGAAATTTTGTTAACAAAATATGACTTCGAAAAACTTCTTTGGTAGCTCATAAATGTTGACAACACCAACAACAACTTGTATCCCGGCGATGGTTGGCCAGTCTGTACTTACCTTTATAACCTAGTATCGTAATATATATATTCCAAAGGCAGCTACGCTAACCATTGTGCTACGGAAAACATTACAAAAACTTTTCATATTACATTATTAAATATTGAAACAATTATTTATTTATAATATTTTATAATTTCTTCTAATTTTCAATTAATAATAAATAACGTACAGGAGGTAATGTACTATTATCATTTCCAATATTATGGCTTAATTTTCTGCCGGACACTTTTTATTTACAAAAAACTGTTTTCCCATGTTAAACGCCTATGTCAAGGATTGCTTGGGACACCCGGTATATATATATATATATATATATATATATATATATATATATATATATATATATATATATATATATATTTAATGTAAGACATCTTACTTACTTTTTCTAAGACATATTTCTGTAATTTGTAACTCGTTAAAACAGTAATTTCGTTCGTACTGTAGCCTTGTTTTATCAAATATGAAACCAATTTTAGCAAATATTTCGCCTCGTATATATTTCTTTTACTTGGATTATTTCTTGTTTGACTTTCCAACCCATTATGAGTTACGAAATATAAATTTTTAGCCATTCCACGTACTGGTGGATAATACATTACTCTCTCATCATTTATAAGGTTCGGATAAATAGGAGATATCAATTTAGCAAATTCAGGCCGCATTCGATGCTGCACTTGAAGCTGAGTGTAATGGATATTGTTTTTGACCATGCGTTCAAAGAGAGAAATTTCTAAATTGTAGTTCCTCGCTAGATTGTGTTGTTGTGTACTTGGGCGTAATTGTAAGTGGTCGCCTAGACAAAAAAAAAATATTTTTTTTTAATTTAAAATATATGGTATACATACAAAGAAAATTGGGTCCATCTTACCTATTAAAATTAATTGTTGACAGTGGTTAGTTAATGCGGCAACAATATGAGATTCTAGAATTTCCGCTGCTTCTTCCACTATCACTGAAACATTAAATACTATCCTTAAATTTCTATTCTTAATTTTTTATTTTGTAATCTTAATACCCCAACAGTTTTCAGTTTCAAATATTTTATTTACAATCTAGTTTATGATTTAAAGTTACATTATACAAAATTCCAGAAGTAAATAAAAAATTCAGGTTCTGTATTATGATCGAGGTACATATTTTTCAAATACAGAAAGTTTCATTTATAATTTAAAATTGCCAATTTCATTTTAGAATGCGTCAATGGGGTCCTCCACCATAGTAACAGATTAGAATATTGGTCATTTATATTAAAACTAAATCTTAAAAGTTTTTGATGCCATTAACCTTACCATAACATATACGTCACACATTTACTCTATTCTCAATTACTCGTTTTACTACTTTCAACTCTTCTGCTATCTCCTTTTTGGACTCTGGAATCCATTTTCAAGTAAATGAATGCAGAAAATAACGATGAAACAATGGAAGTAAACCAGATAACACTTGTTTAATTTTTTGATGCTACCTGCTACGCCAAATATATACTCTGGTATTGTATAAAAGGGAAAGATATATAAGACTGCCAGTGATAATCAGAACTTGGACTGTATGTGTAGTTTTTTTTTTATTAAAATGGTTATTATTCACGTGTACGAGTATTTCCAATAATTGACCACAAGTTATTTTAACATATAAATAAATAAAAATAAATGTTTCAACACGGCATATTACCCATTGCTGGGTGTGCCAATCTGTTTTGTACACAGATATCGGTAATGATGGAATATTTGTACCGTGCGGGCGCTTACCAGGCGTCACCTCACGGGCACTTATAGCTGGCGTCGAGAGTGCACCACATGGGTCAATTTTGTGCCATTAAAATTCAAAAATATTAATTTGACGTCGGTCAGGATCGAACCCGGAGTTATCTGATGGATCTGTTCGATGACGTCACGGATATATCAGGTCCATCCAATTATCGAAGCTTTTACGAACGCGTCAGATCTGTATATAATTTTGACAGAAAGGCCACTTGAATCATTTATTTAGATTATTTGGATGAGAAATTGTTTCATGTGGTCATTTATTTGTTTGGAATAACTTATAAAAACTTCACAAAGTGTGAACTGTCGTATTTTCTTCAGAACTTGCTATAGTACTGCAATGTTTATAATCATAAACATTATATTTTCTGAAACATATGTTTACAATTTTAAATTTACGCGTACAATCTGTATTAATCCTGCATATGGACAGGGTTGAAATTTTTTGATTGGATCGCTTGGTCTGACTGATCGAAGTGAGTTTACGAACGCGTCAAATTAACCCGTTTGATTTTATGAACGCTTGAGATTACATGGAATCAATCCGATCGACTCTACTATCTGAGAACACAATTAGCTTGTTTATCATTCTATGACTTAAAATCTAATATAAAAAAAAAAACATTACGGCTAATAACAATAAATACTTTTCTTGAACTACAGATCACTTTCAATTTAAATGGAGTGTCATAAAAATAGTGGAGGACCTCATTGAAATAGGTTATATCAGCGTACATACATTATACATGATGTATGTACGCTGGTTATATCCCGCATTCTTTGTTGTATGTTTTCCTGAAAGACTTACAGTACATATATATAAATAATTATTCAAGCCATTTTGTCGATATTTATATACATTTTAAAAAATAGGCTTCAATCGGTTGACGATAGCGCATATGTAACTCATTTCAACGATAATCTCATCCTGTCAACCTAGCGGACAAAATATAAATTAAATTTGTTTGTTTTCCAGTTTACATGTGTTTAGAAATGCAGGAAATTAGGTTGGGTACTTATTGGTAATTTAATTTATACCGGGTGGTTGGGGTTAGAGGTGAACATAGGGATTTAAAATGGGATTTTAGTTTTATGCAATTTCCTGCGCTCCGGTTCATTTTATGGCACTATTTTGTCTGACTTGCGCAGTAGTGCATTAACGCGTTCCTCTATCTCTCAAAACACTTTCGGGTGTCGCAAGTAACCATAAAACACTTAATAATTGTTTCCTTCCGTTCAAATGGTCTCGCCCAACGGCAAATTTACGCCCTAGGATCGGTAGATGTAATTCATTTAGCCTTTCAAATGAGTCAACGGTAATTCTAAAATGACTCTGAAATTCTTTAAATGAAGAATTTGGAATTGTTATTTCCTTATAAAGTTTCTGCAGCAATAAGACTTTACATTTTCGTGTTTAAGTCGATTTTTTAGTAAATTGATGTGAACTTCTATCAATTCTTCATCACTATCTTCATCGTCAGTATTATTTTGCAAAATAACACTATTAAATATTTTTTTTTCCCAAACATCCCCTAATCAAAAGTATCCATGATCTCCTATACCGACTCTCTTCAAACAATACCAAAGTCAATTTCATATGGATTCCCTCCCATGTTGGAATACCTGGGAATGAAAAAGCAGACGCAGCCGCAAAAGAAGCCACCACGGAGCCACTCACAGACATTCCCATTGAGGCGAGGGATGTTACAGCATCAATCCAAAATAAAATCAAGGAGAAATGGAACCAACGATGGAACGGCCTCAACACAAATAAACTTCAAATGATTCAAGGAAATATTCAACCCTGGACCCAAACCAAAAACTCCACAAGAAAAGAACAAATAGTATTCACCAGATTGAGAATTGGTCATACAAAATTAACACACAGATATATCTTCGATAAAACCAATCCCAAAAACTGCACGGAATGCAACACACAGGAGTCGATAGAACATATATTAATTCACTGCATAAAATACGACGAAAATAGAAGAAAACACCAAATACCACCAACACTTCAGGAAGCCCTTATCACAAAGAACTTTAGACCCACCATACAATACATTAAAGACATCAATATATTCAATGAACTGTAAATTAAATTTTAAACCATGAATGTATATTGCTAATACCCAATGGGTGAAGCAAATTTGTAATAAAAAAAAATATTTTTTTTTGATGCATTTACAATGCCGACAGCCAACTCCGTCATTTTTAAAAAAATTGAGGTTAGTAATTTTAAGACAATTTTCTGCTTCTTGTATTTTATCTTGTTCAAATATTAACTTAAGAAACATATTTTTATACAATTCATTGTTTCAATCGTACGACCAATGTTTGAATTGTATACATACGATAAGTATATTTTACAATGAGAAAATACGTAAACCTAAAAGAATTTTTCATGTTAGTAGGAGATATCGGCTGAAAAGTTATTTTCTTAAGCATCTATTTCTCATATAATCTAGTAAATTTATAAAATTTGGTAATTTTGTAATAATTATATATAATTATATAATTATATATATATATATATATATATATATATATATATATATATATTGCATCATATAATATTTGACGTCCTATCATTCACATTCATTGCAAATATTTTATAAAATAGAAATTTCAAAATTATTCTGATATAAAACACAACCTTGTTACGTTACCAAAACAACCCAAAGTTGTTATTTTTGTCCGCTGTCGGCGCTAACTGTTAACTTGAAATTCAATTATTTTTATCGTTATTTCAATGGTTACCTATGATTTTTAATTTACATCTAAATTCTACGACTTGTAATGAATATTTTGGGTTGTGACCATCAACGGATTTAACCAGCTTAATGGAGTATTATTAAAACATTTACAAAAATATAATGCTATTTGACAGTGAAGGCGGAATTTGAACTCATGAATAATTATTGCGGTTTTTAGATCTAACCAACTCGGCTACTGAATGCGTTTCCATGGTTACTGTTTTTATACATTACAAGAAATAACTGTCAAATAGCATCATTTTTTAAATATATTAATAATACGTCATTAAATTAGGAGTATTTAGATATTATTCGATGCCAAATTAAATAATCTTTCTAACGATATCAAAAACTCCCACTATAGACTGATGGGACAAATGATATTTGAAAAAAAAACTGTTTGCCCATGTTAAACGCCTGTCACGGCTTCTAGTATTTACCTGTATATTATTTCTCACCTATTTCACATTTTAATTTTTGTAACGTAGGTTGATGTTTAGCAGCTGCATACGTTGTCATTCCAATAACTGATTTTTCTTGCATTATTCTAATATCCACCATGCTCTGAACTTCAAGATATCTTCTTTTTGCTGCGCGATACTCTTCATCTAGAACAGCTATATCCTTATAAATCCTGAGTTGTAAAAGTTGTACCCAATAATGGTAAAGGGCCCAACGATCATTTTCACAAATATTATAAGGGTTGGAATAGTTAAGGGTTGATATTAAAGATGATCGGATTTGAAAATGATTTAAATTTTCCTTAAAATGAAATATTGTAAAAGTACTTTACTTGTTGTCCAGATTTCGAAGGCCACCATTGGGATCTCGGAAACTATGGGAGATACGGCTTCAGTTAAATGGGACATCTGGTGTTACTTTGGCCCATCTTAGATTTGTTTTTGTTTTGACTACTCTTTTCAGTGATATATTAAAAAGAAAACTGATACTTTGGACGTAACAAAATATATGCACGTATTCTTGGATATATGTAGCGAGGACGTTAAACGATAACATCCTTGGCATATTAGTAATTCTGCGAGTACACTGACATTTTTTTAATATAAACAGATAGAAACAAAGCAAACCCAACAGCGATCGTATCGCTAATGTAAATCAATGGACATCATAGTATCGGTATCGTATCGAGAACGTACATAGATGTAGATGTGGCCATTGAAACAAGAAGTATCGTATTGTTATCGTATGCTTTGCGGGGGCAGGGACGAAAAAAATGAGTAGTACAAGATCATTTAACCCCGTTTAAATAGAACGCAGCATTCTATTTTTGGGTAGATATGAGCTACTCGGAGTTGATATTCTTGGTAAAAAGAAAGCGGCTAATATACAGGTGTAACAGAAATAAGTACATTAAATTTAACCAGTGATAGAACAAGTCGAGAGCAACAATATTTCTTAATAACCTTTTTTCGAAATATCACTTTTTTTTTAGCATTAACGAGTCGTTTAGGTATTTTCATAATAATTTGATCCAGTGGCAAGAACAACGAAACAATTGTTTTTGACAAATTTGAGTTGTCAACTCTCTCAAATAATTTTTGACAAATAAATCGATTAATAATTATTATAAAAGTTGTAATCAGTAAAGATGCCTGCCTTTACGAATAGCGAGTATACAGACATTGAAGCTCAGGAAAACACTGCCCAAGCTCATCAAATTTATTTGGAACGTTTTCCGAATCGCCATCTTCCAAATGTTCGTCTCTTTATACATCTTGTTCAACATCTCCGAGATCATGGGTCCTTTAAGCCTGCTGCTTAAGATCGTGATAGAACACGCCCATGGTCTAGTATACAAAGAATAGCACTACAACAGAAAGTGTCACATATGACAATTTGGAGGATATTGAAAGAACAACAGTTACATCCTTGAAAATGCAGCTACAAGCACAAAGTGTCATATATGACAATTGAAGGATATTGAAAGAACAACAGTTACAAGCATACTCAACAACAGACAGATGCTGGAAAGAGTAGAGGATCTTTATGCGTTTTCTTGTTCCGTCAATTGTAGTGTTGTTCTTTGTCGAGTTCATCCTGTAAATATCCTACCATTTTTTGATTGTTCAGCCTGTTGTAAGAAAAATTTGACGCATGATTTTTATGTTACCTGCTTAGTCGAGGTATTCAATTCTATCTTTTATCTTCTCAGATTTGTGTATAGTTTCATCTTCTGGTGTATCTGTCAATTTATTCAAAAGTTTCTTCAGTCGTAACCACAGACCAAAAACATGGCGCATAACGCTTGTCAAAACCACAACGAAAACACAGCTGGACAGCTGTTTATAGACGTACGCGCAAATAGTTCCATTTTGAATTTTGGCATTATGCAACCCGCTCTACGTTACCGAAATGCATTTGTTATTTTATTCAACCATAGGCGGGTGATGAAATATGTGACAAAACTTTGAAGAATTTTAACTCAATATCTAGAAAGTTTATAAGAAAAAGTTATTAAGAAATATTATTGCACACGATGAGTTCTATCACAGGTTAAATTTAATGTGCTTATTTCTGTTACAGCCTGTATATTGAATAAACTTCCAAATTGGATCAATGTTTTCTATGATAAACAAAATATGTCATTTGTTGTTTTGTATTTTTCTTATGAAGTGTCACAATATTTTGTATTCATTTTATTTCGTACCATTATACGGTTTTGTTTAATTGTTGGCCATACAGAATTTCCAATAGGTTATGAGGCCCAGAAATTGGAAACCATCTACCAATCTAAAGGTCCCGCGCGTAAAGGAAATTTACTGAAACAAATAGTGCTTCAGCGTATGCAAGAGGGAGACTATGTTCGTGATCATCTACGCAAATTTTTCGATGCCGTGGATCAACTGTAGGATATGGGAGTATTAATCAATGACGATCTTTTATCGATACTAGTTTTGTATAATCTTCCATCGAATTATGATAATTTTCTGATCGCGATCGAGTCTCGCGATGAACTTCCAAATCCAAACATGTTGCGCATAAAAATTACAGAAGTGAGTGACGCAAGATTCGGTAACCAAAAGAACGCTACACAAAACGCGATGTTGGCGATAAATCAAATAAGTGGCGTAACAATAATAAATCAAACATGAAAACGCGAAAACAAATCGCAATTGACGTGTTTTAGATGATACAATTTTAAATAAGAAATTTCAGCACGAAGCACGTAAATCAGGCAATGCGTCATTTTATGTGGCATACGGTGTTTTATGCAGGTGCTTCAACTTGCTCAATGATATCCGCGAATGACAAAATGTGCTGCCTGGATAATGGATGCACATCACATATGTGCAAAGATATGAACAGTTTCTCGCGCGTTGATTCGAGCTTTTCCGTAAAATCCAATTTGACGAACTTTAGCATCACGGATATTAGTGCCAAGGGAAATGCACATTTGTTTACTCGAGTAAATAAACGCGATAAAAGAATTAACTTGAACGACATATTATACGTGCCCGATCTACGAACAAATCTCTTGTCGGTAGGGAAAATCGTTGACAAAGACTATCGCGTGATTTTTGATGAGAAATCGGCTCGTCATTGACAAGAACAATAAAGCTAGGACATCTCAACGAAAAACACATACGCGACGCTTCAAAAAACGGGACAATACGCAGAATTCAAATCTCCGATCTCAAAACTAGTCTAGAGTGCGAAATATGTCTCCAAGGCAAGATGACACGTCATGCTTTTTCAAAGAAATCTCAAATAAAGTCTAAACCAGGTGAAGTCATCCACTCAGACGTTTGCGGCCCTATGAGAGTCGATTCAAATGGAGGCGCAAAGTATATCGTGACTTTTATTGACAAGGAAATTACAGGCATACAAGAAAAAGATCGAAACACAGTACGATAGGAAAATTAAACACCTACAGCCCGACAATGGGGCTGAGTATCTCAATACTCGGTTTGATGATTTATTAAGGAACTCTGGCATCCAGAGTAGGCTTTCAGTTCCAAATAATCCCGAACAAAATGGAATAGCTGAGAGAAAGAACCGGACGTTGGTGGAAATGGCTTGATGTCTTTTAATTCAATCCAATATTTCTCCTTCATTTTGGGGGAAGCCGTAAATATGGCTAACTATATTAAAAATCGTTGCCCGACCACTGTACTGAATGGACGTACCCCTTATGAGGCGTATATGGGAGAACCACCAAATGTATGTAATCTTGAGGAATTCTATTTCGAGGTTTACTGTTTGAACCGAACAAAGGCTACAGTAAAATTTTAACCCCGAGCTCGAAAGGACGTATATCTCGGAACTGCAGAGAACTCTAAGGGTTTTACAGTGTGGATTCCTCAGGAGCTCCGGGTGGAAATTTTACGTGATGTTCAATTTCTGAAATATTCAACGAAGAAACAATATGAACATGAAGACTTTTGTCCAGTGTAATTAGGTGAAGAAGATGGACAGCAAACTTACTCCGAAGAGAATTTTGAACAGAGCGAATCAACCAGAAAATTAAAAATGAAGACCAACCTATAAAAGAAAATGTCGACGAAGACAGGGAGCCTGATTTTTGGGGTTTCGATATAATACGTGAACCTGTTCAACATGATACTGCTTCATCTGCAAGACACGAACGTAGAAGACCTCAAATGGTCCTAACAGGAAGACGCTGCAGACCAAGTAAGAAATTTCACACAAATTATATCGAAGAAAATGACCACGAGCAGGCGGATTTGGCATTCATAGCGGAGGTTCCAATTCAATCCGCAATCCCTGACCCTGAAAAGGATAAATGCCCACAGGCAATGGCCAACGAATTTAGTTCTATTTTGAAGAATGATACTTGGGACTTGGTGGAGCGACAGTTGTTGGATGTCGCATAGTACTTAGAAATAAGTACGGAGCAGACGGTGCAATTGTCAAACGAAAAGCTAGAGTCGTCGCAATAGGATATTCCCAACGCCCGGTAATGAACTTTAGCCAAACTTTTGCACCTGTGGCGCGATTTAGTTCCATTCATCTTGCTATAGTGAGGTCATAGACGAAGAAATATACATGTAAGTCACTAATCACACTGAGAAAGTCATACAGAAAAAATACGGATCGCCGAATACTGTCGACAAGGCCAGGAAAATGTTTTCAGATCTTTCACCCAGAAATAAAGTATGTCGCATGAAGAAGGCGTTATACGGGCTTAATTAAGCCGCACGATGCTTGTACCAACGTCTTGATCAAGAACTACGAAACTTTGGAGATGTTGTGAATATTTTTGAGAATTCCATGCGCCAAGAAGGATGCAATCTGTTATAATTTTAAATGGCATAAAATTAACCCTTGAGGTAAACGCCCGCACAATACAAATATGTCATTATCATTACCGAAATGTGTGTACAAATCAGATTAGCACACCCAGCAATGGATAATATGCCGTGATAATATACTTATTTATTTCTTTATTTAAATACATACCTGCATATTTACTAATGCTAGAAATTATGTATTTTAAGTTCCTTTCCATAAAACTATTGTTCTATTTACAATTTTCCTTTCAAAACTTTACTATTATTAATTTGAAATGATTATTTTTTGGCAGTGATATTTATCTGTCAGTTACATACATTTGAGCTGAACTATGTCGCATGGAGATGTGTTTAAAGCATAAGCTCCGAGATATAGTTTTTATATTACTTTATAAAATTATCCATAAAATATATAGAAAAAGTATTCAAGCAAACCTGTAGAAAATGAAATAATCTTTAATTTTTATAATAACAAATTACGAAAAAATTACATTTAAAGGTATTTTTTAAAGAAAACCTATTTTGAACTTCAAGTAAACTGCCATTTCCGGTTATCCGATTGCCACAAAATCTAATGGCTTCTTTTCATATTAGAATAAGGTCGAAATACATGGTTTCAAAACTTTCTGAATGATAGTATTTGAGTTAGAGCGTAAAGAGGATCCACACATATACATATACAAACAGACATCATCGTGAAAATGTTAAAATTGGATTCTAGGGACCTTAAAACGTGGTCATTTACCAAAATCTCGATATGCGATTTTTAGCACGATCCCTATACCTCCCTTACCAAGGGTAGCGGGAGGTAAAAAGGATTAAAATTGAATAGGCAACAAATATTTTAAACCACTAGCAAAGCTTCGCAGATAATATCACATGACAATACTTAATTATTAATGCACACACTTAAATATTCACATTTCCTTAAGTAGTATTTAAAATAATTCATACTGTCTGATAAAGTGTTGTATAATGTAGGGCCTAAATAGGAAAATTGTTCCAAACCATAGAATATGAAGGATTTTTTCCTTCTTAATAAATAGTCGACTAAAAACGAATGACTTCTAATTTAGACAATTTTTTTTATTAATAATATATTTTCATTATTCATACAATTGGGCGTCATTTTTAACGGAAATAGACTGCTCATGAAGCGGTGGACGCAGCAGCTCCGCGGCTGGCAATATTTGGTTTGAACCAATGCCAGCAAAACCATTCCCTTAGACTTATAGATAGATTGTGTTAAATAGGCCTATAACACTTTGCGAGTAATGTAAAATATTAAGAAACTAATCTGAAAAGTATTCTTTAGTATCAGTATTTACAATATATATATATATTTTTAACTTTGTATGGGGTAATTTTATGACATTTTATTTGGGAGCAAGTACTAAACTAATTATTTTAATTTAAGGAGTTCACTAGCTTCGCAGAATTGGAAAACATTCGAATAGAAGTCGTGGATAATTTCCAGGGAGAAGAAAATAAAATAATTTTGTTATCTTTAGTTCGTAGCAATGAAAGAGAAGACATAGGTTTTCTTAAAATTGAAAATAGAGTTTGCGTGCTTTTATCTCGAGCTAAAGAAGGTATGTACATACAAAAAGAATATAAGTAAGTAGTATACATAGTATTATTTTTTTTTATTTTTAGGATTTTATATGATCGGAAACGTTGATAATTTTGGAAAGTCTGGCCCCATTTGGTCAAAAATCATAGAAGATTTAAAGAAAGATAACAGTATAGGTCCTTGCCTCTTATTAAAATGTCAAATACATAATAATGAGACAAAAATTAATAAGTTAGACGACTTTGAAAAAGTTAGTGACGGATGTTGTGCTTCAAACTGTAATGGCATTTTAAGTTGTGGACATTTATGTACATATAAATGCCATCTAATTGATAGGAAACATGTAAAATACGTATATACATGCAAAGAACCCTGCAAAAAGTAAGTATATTTACATATTTTAATATTTCGAATAGTTGAATTCACCTAAGATGAAATACAATTCATTCCATTATATGAACTAAGTACCTACGGACATACCTATCCTATACGTAATGAAATTTGTATGTTCGATTTTCATTCGTTTGATATATTTTTACTTTTCACTCTTGAGCTGTTTTCACTATTTGTAAGTGTGGGTACTGGTATTTCTTTAGAATTTATTGAGTCTTCATCAATTTTGCAATTTCGCATTCGCATTCCTCCATCCATTGTGTTCGACAAACTTCGGTGTTCAGCGATGAGGGGGGCTGAACGTGGCCAATGATGTGAGAACTAAGAACCCCTTTTTGCTATACAGGGTGACACTGTAAAACGGGTCACGAAATAACTTTTTTATTTATAATTATTTTTTGATTTTCTTGATATATTTGTAAACTAGGCTTAGGGGCTCACAAATCATGGTATTTGGGATAATAGTAGAGCTTCCAGTTTAACTTATCAGGATAAAAACTTTTCTAAAACATTTTCTTTCATGATTATTCTTCTTTCTATTTTCATTAGTATTGTATTAGTTATGTGGGTGTAAAATGGTCTTGAGGAATACTTCTTCTGTATTAATCATGTTACGCCCATTTTTTAGACCGCTGTGAACACAGCGGAAGCTAAGCTCCTCTGCACTTGAAATGAATAGTTCTTAAAGGCACGCTCCATACTCGTATTGCATACACGGTACAATATCAAGCCACATTATTTATACCAGCGTATAGTTAGCATAGGAGGCTGACTTCCCTTGCCCTTCGTTAAAGATCGCCATGATTTGTGAACGCTGCAGCTAAACCACTGACCATCTATACTTATTTTTAATGTTTAAGGATATTTTTGAACAATATCAGCACATCCCCCCCTCCCCATTTCCTTGAGGTAATCCTCCCGTCTGAAAAATCTTACGAGCCGCCACTGTCTGAAATAGAAACAGTGTTTGGAAAATAGTACTTACATAAACCTCGGTAGGAGTTTTATCACAGCCTCGCATTGTATTGGTTTTATATGTGTTCTATAATCACTCACATTACCTTGTGTAAAGTAAAACATATATTCGAGTTTTTAATTTTTCATTGACATTTTTTTTCAGAGTTCTTTGCGAAAATGGACATAAATGCCCTCTACTATGCTCAGATCCGTGCAAGGCCTGCGAGTTTATGTTGGAAAAGCACCTCCCGTGCGGCCATTCGGCGTATATTTTTTGTTCCAGTGACCCGTCCAATCACAAATGTACAAAAATTAAAGTTGCTTCACTGCAGTGTGGCCATTCTATTTCTATAGAATGTTATAAAAATTCTAATGATGTAAAATGCACACGATTATGTAAAAAAGATTTAAAATGTGGCCATTTCTGCAAAAGAGAATGTCATGATGATGACCCCGAACACAAACTGGTAAGTTTAATTGCTGATTGAGCATACAACTATAGTAAAAAAAAAATACTCTGCCGGATCCAGCAATAAAATTATAAATATCGTAATGACAAGACGCAACTAACACTGCTTTTACATTGAATGTCAACGTGCCATTGTTTATGCCGCTCTGTTTAAATTAAAGACATACATTTGTAACTTTTTATTTATTTGGTTGAAGTGTAAATAATCTGAGAAATATTATTAATTAAAATAATACGTTTATTAATAATAGGATAAATATTAAAAAGATAATAAAAATAACTAACACTGTTGAGACACAGGATATAAACTCAAAGGGCCAAAAGGTTGATTAGGATAGCGAAGCTAAAGCCAAACACTTATTCCTAACAACAGCACAGAAAACGAAGCAACAAGTAGAACAAATATATATATATATCAGAACTAGCTCTTACAAAACAGAGTTGTAAATATGGTAGACTTAGTAACGAAGTTGACTCCTATACTAATTGAAAATTAAATACAGTAAAATATAAAGTGCCGCGTATTAACAAATGAACGTCGATTTATTATATGTGAATTTATAAATAAATTATGACAAGTAACGGGATAATAAATAGTCGAAATTCATCTAAAATTAAATTAGAAAGTTGCACAAATAAGCGACGAATTATAAGGATAATATGTGCACGTAATACCTTAAGATTAACCCACAAGCAAACAAATGACAATTTAAAATACAATCGAGTGATTATATATTGTTTATAGTTAAGTTGTAATTCCTAACTAAATGTGCAAATATAGTGAACAAAATGCCTTAATAATTGTGTCAAAATGAGACTAAATAAATAACAATACAGCAAATAGATAATATAAGCGTTTGTAAAAGAATAGGAAATGAATTAACAAGAGTACAAATGCATGTCAAATGGAAATACACTACTCTAAACTAAAATATCGCCAGCACATAATGTAAAAGGTAATAAATATGTGAGCTATTGACAAAGATTACATATTATATTCACAATGCAACTGATAATTAAGACGAACGTGAAGTAGAATATTTTATACTACAAAATTTGGTTAAAGAATAGTGCACATGTAAAATTGTATTTTATAGTATATAAGAGTAAGTACTTACTGTGTTGTAGATGTGAAAAAGTGTTTAAAGAATACCTGATATTCGTGTAATAATTGTGTGTGTACTTGCAACATGTGAAGTTGTGCAGAATGTGCAATGCAGTTCCACGTGCAGTCAAATCTGCAGATATGTTTGCCGAATGTCAAAGAGAACTCCAGATGCGTAGAAATTAAATGTACTGTTGTACTGCTGTAAATAACTACATAAAGAGTTTTCCAATAAGAGGTGTTATTTTGAATAGCCCGCTATTTCGGTAGATGTCGTTTTTGAAGCTGTCATTTTTTGACATTTGACAAGTAGAAACTACGCCATTAATAAAAATGGAACGATACACGCTTCAACAACGCATAGAAATTATTAAAATTCACTATAAAAATGGTGAAAATTTGGCAGAGACGGTTCGTAAAACTCGACAATTTTTGGGTCGTCGTGAAGCACCTTGTCGGACCGCAATACAGAAATTGGTGGAAAAATTCGAGCTGTTGGGACAAGTTAGTGATGTGAAGAATAAAACCCGTGCACGTCGCTCAAGAACAGCCGAGAATATTGCTGCTGTAGCCGAAAGTGTTGAAGAAAACCCAGGTTTGTCCATTCCTCGTCGTTCTTTGGAATTAGGCATTCCACAAACGTCATTACACCGTATTTTGCATAAAGATTTGGGTCTTAAGGCTTATAAAGTCCAGTTAACACAAGAACTCAAGCCGGCCGATCATCAACAACGTCGTGTCTTTGCTGATTGGGTCGTTGAAATGCATGAAAATGATCTGGAATTCCATCGAAAAATCATCTTGAGTGATGAGGCCCATTTCCACCTTGGTGGCTTCGTCAACAAACAAAATTGTCGCATCTGGGGCTCAGAAAACCCAAGAGTTATTGTTGAAAAGCCTCTCTATCCTCAACGTGTGACTGTTTGGTGCGGTTTATGGTCCGGCGGAGTCATTGGACCTTACTTTTTCGAAAATGAGGCTGGAGCAACAGTTACGGTGAATGGATTGCGCTATCCAGATGATTAACGATTTTTTATGGCCGGAATTGGATGGTATTGATCTGGACAACGTTTACTTTCAACAAGACGACGCTACGTGCCACACAAGCATCGAAACCATTGATCTTTTACGGGAAAAAATTCCGAACCGTGTTATCTCTCGAAGAGGTGATCACAATTGGCCACCGAGATCTTGTGATTTAACACCTTGCGACTTCTTTCTTTGGGGCCACGTAAAAGAGAAGGTCTACGCCAACTGCCCAGCGTCGACTCAAGACCTCAAAGATGGAATTCGTGAGGCTATCGAGGACATAGGACAGCCACTTTGCGATTTGGTTATGGAAAATTTCATGAAAAGGATATTGTCCTGTCAGCGTGGTCGTGGTGGTCATTTGCCTGATGTTATTTTCCACTATTAACGGCATACCTTCCTCTTTATAATGAAATAAACATCCGATCATTTATATTAAAAAATGGCATTTTTCTTTGAATATCAAAATAACACCTCTTATTGGAAAACCCTTTATATGTACTGAAAGAAAATATTAATAAAATATATTGATGTGAAAGTGGTGAGAAAACCACATGCGTAAAGCACTGGAAATAAACACGCCAGCGTAGCGTAAATATACAAAAAAGACACTATAAAAACACTTCAGCAAAAAAATAAATATATAAATTGATTCAATATAACAATAACTATTATTGCGCGAAGGTGCAAATAAAAATGCAGAATACGTGTGATCATTTGAACAGATCGACAGCGACTTTTCGTGTGGGAAAAGACTGCGAGCATAAAAGCGAGAGGCAGGGAATACCGGGAACCGCCACTCAATGCTATAACTAACAAACCGTGTAAACGTCCTTGGTAGTTAGTGTTGACCAAGTCCGCTAGGCTGGCGCTAGTATCAATTTTTATATTCTGCGCGCCTGTAAAAATATTTGAAATAAATACACAAAAGTTTTTATTGATATATGTTTATATTAACAAAAATTGTACAAAGTTGTAATATAAAAATACAAAGAATATACATGTATAAATGAAATTATATGTGAATTTCACAAAAATACATTAATAATAAACTTATTTCTCACATTGAAAAATTCCAGTTACTGTTATTAGTTTGTTACAGTAATATTTCCTTAATTTAACATATTCAACAATTTCTATACAATTGTATAGAGTTGTGATAAAAAAAGTACAAAGATTATACATGTATAAATAAAAATATATGTGAATTTTACAGAAATACATGAATAATGCACTTATTTATCACATTGAAAATTTTCAGTTACTGTTATTAGTTTATTAAATTAATATTTCCTTAATTTACCATATTTAACAATTTCTATACAATTGTACAAAGTTGTGATACAAAAATACAAAGAATATACATATATAAATATAATTATATGTGAGTTTTACAAAAATACATTAATAATGCACTTACTTATCACATTGAAAATTTTCAGTTATTGTTATTAGTTTATTAAATTAATATTTCCTTAATTTACCATATTTAACAATTTCTATACTTATTCATTTTATTACAATTGGGTTATTAATATGTATACATTAATTTACTGTGAATGAATAATGAGAGTTTGTTTTTCCACGTGTAATATGGAAATAAATACATTTTCAAGGAATATCATACCCTTGACCACTTTCCTTATTTATGTATAACATATGCATATATAATTTTCATATAGAAAACAGATTTCCAAATATTATTTAATAAATGATAGCAAATGAGCAATTCATATTTTCAATGTAGTGATTAATATAGTATTGTATAGGTCAGTCGTTAAGTCAGTAATTTCGTTTATTATTAACTACTATTTACTGCAATTTATACAAAACAGAATATTTTTAACAATAGTAAAAGTAAATAATTCGCATATTACATCTGTTTCTTTGCATTGTAATATTTTTCTATGAATTTTGTATTATGTTACAAGATAAATAAATGTGTGACTTACAATATACAATAATAATATAAAAGTTCAAGTGAAACAATTAAGTTTCATTTTGGTAGTGACGAAGAGTTTTGAATTCTTCGTAACTATTTTGTTCCTGATGTGATACACCTTATATTGTTTTATCATAACAATTTTAGGATATTTCACCATATTGAATGTATAAAAACAAAAATATTACAAACAATAGTACATTATTATTGATCTGTTGTATAAATGCTGCAATTCACAGCATTGGGGTTCAATAAATAAGTATTTGTACGGTACAATGATTAAGAAAGAAACTTACTCGGAAGAGAACTCTGGTTGCACCAATATAAATTGGTCGTGGTAACACACAAACAGATGATGAATTCAAGAATAAGTCTAAAGTACACGAAGAAGGATGAATTGTTCGGGTTACTGCCCCGTGTGATGAATTCTGTAGTCGGTATGGAGAAAACGTAACTAAGTTGGTCGCAGGAAGAGCAGAAGTGATGACTTTTGGAGCCAATATAATGTAGATGTCCTACAATATTTACAAATATTTATGTTTTATAACACATCATATTGAAAATACTTACGTACTGTTTACTTGCGTTGTGTATACTTCCAACGACTTTCTGTAGCGATCAGCAACTAATTGTTGTATGGGATACAAAGAAGCATGAGTACGTCTGTCTTGTCCTTGCTGGGTCTCGTTTCGTCCAAGCCAAAGTTTCTGAATGCCAACGTCAAACTCAAATATTCCAAATTCAAATAGAAGTCGAAAATGAGAAGCGAAGTCAAATATTCCAAGAAACACTATATAAATGCACTCAAACTCACGAAAAACAGAATCAGAAATGAAACAATATTATTTTATCACAATATTTCATGTTTTATTCAGCTCTTTACAATTTCTTGGCATTTCTCGTTTCAAACTAATTTAATTAATTAGGTAATATATAACGCAAATTACCTTGAAAAAATATAATTTTTAAATTTGGGACTCGTGTGCCATCTAGCAGGCATAAAAACATCTATAGTAGTGATGACCAAGTCCGATAGTTGTCGCTAGGTGAGTACCAAAACCGTACATCTAAGTGAAACTTCCCCGTATTCCCTGGCGAGAGGCTATGACATTATTGCGCTTGGTTAGGTGCGCAAAGTACAGACTCTCGAAACTATCGCCAGATGCCGCAAGTGGTCCGAACAAACACTATGATTAAATAATTATAAACACTAATTTAAGACTAACAATATTATTAAATGCTTAAACACTAAGATTATTTATTTAAACAATATTTATATCACTATATTTATTTATATAACTACATTTATTTATGTTCACAACTTGTACACTGTTTATTTGTATCATCAACTTCATTGCTCGTTGCTTCTATACAGGGTGTTTCCTTTAAAACCAGCGCTTTTTTGGGCGAACTAATGACTTTAGAGAAAAATGTTATATACAAAAAATTACCAGGAAAAAGGGCTTAATTTATGAGGAATAATAAATAAAAAATTCAACCAGTGGTTCTCAAACGGTAGAATAAAATTATATTTTTTTAAATGGCAACCTATATAAATTTTTTGTCCATTAGATAGAGAATTTTTTTCTGATTTCAACGATATAAATATGATATGGGGTTGTATAACAATTATTTCGAGAAAAATGATATTAAAAATCAGAAATAATTTTACAATATTGAAGTAGGCTATGCAATAAACAAATGCAAACAAATGATACAGGTGACAAATTATAATAAAAATTAGTACTCTTAAGTGCAAAAATACCAAAAATACCTAAGGTTGCATAAATTTGTAAATAATTTCCATCATATTGTTTTTCTTTTTATGTTAGTACTATTATTTTTTGATATTTCTTCGTTATGTAGTTCATTTGTTATTATGAATTTCTTAGTAAAACAAGTTATTTTAGATATAAGAAAATAATATACTATCGTAACCTAGGCAATAGTCGTATTAATAGTTGTTTAATGCATAGCCTACTTCAATATTGTAAAATTATTTCTGATTTTTAATATCATTTTTCTCGAAATAATTGTTATACAACCCCATATCATATTTATATCGTTGAAATCAGAAAAAAATTCTCTATCTAATGGACAAAAAATTTATATAGGTTGCCATTTAAAAAAATATAATTTTATTCTACCGTTTGAGAACCACTGGTTGAATTTTTTATTTATTATTCCTCATAAATTAAACCCTTTTTCCTGGTAATTTTTTGTATATAACATTTTTCTCTAAAGTCATTAGTTCGCCCAAAAAAGCGCTGGTTGTTTTAAAGGAAACAGCCTGTATATCAGGCTAGTTCTCCGATGTCCTTCGGACGGTATTTATATACTCCATTAACCCTCAGGAACTTTCTGAGGCGACCATCATCGAACACAAAAGAACCACCCCACCGGATGTAATTAACCAGTCTGAACGCGTATGGGTTTTCCCCGAGGGGATTACGTCATCGGGATAATTCCGGCGAGGGGATTCCGTCATCGCTCAGAATATTCCACCAGTATACTCTTAAGTCAGGGCGCACGCCACACATTGAATGGATTTCCTGCCTACTATATATAGTAAAATAATCTTACTGTTTCTTCAAAATAAATGCTGTTTTCATTTGAAATTATTTCTTATGGGAATGAAAACTGCAATTCCAAAAATGATTTCAAATAAAAATAGCATAAGATTTATACTACATATACAGAGTAGGCAGGAACTCCATTCAATGTCTGTCTTCATTTCAACAGAGCGGCACAAAGAATAACACGTTGGCATTCGGTGTAAAAACAAGCAGTGACAGTTATGTGCCGCCTAGTCCTAATTACAATATTTATAGTTTTATTGCTAGACCGGACCCGACATTGTCAATTTTTCTGACTAAGCTAATGGGGACTTCTGAAATTAAAGTCACACATCATACGACACACATCCTCCCAAAAGGCCAACATCGCTTTAGAGAAGAAGACAACTAGCTTGAAGAGAGAGCTAGTTTAGTAGTACCATGGCTTAATAGATTGATTTTAAATCGTATAAATGGTCTTGGAGAACCTCTTCCCTCTCTTATTTTTCTCCGTATTGTCCTAATCTGGGTGATATTAGAGGACAATTCAAGGGACAGATTTATATGTTAGAAAAATGAATATGGCAACAAATTTAAAGTGTGATATGTGTGCAGTTCGAAATTTGTATTCCAAGCCAACATAAAACATAATGTTGAGAATATAGTCGTTGTACCTATGTGAAATTAAATGTTTGTTTTTCAGGTTACATGCCGTGTACTAACGAGTAAACAATTCATTAATTGTTCTCATACTATTATGCTTCCTTGTTGTACAAATATGAGCAACAGGATATGTAATCAGGTAATATGTGATAAACTAATGCCTTGTCAACATAATTGCAAGATGATGTGCGGTCATGTTCCACCTTGTAAATGTAATGAAACGGTAAGTTTTTATAAATTAATGAGAATATAATTCCTTAGTCACGTGACATGTTTTCCGCCAATCAACATTCAGAATCTCCCTAGCTACAAGATTATCACAGCGATGATAAAAAACAAAGAAATAAACACCGTATTTATAGTCGTTACTAAGGGATTTGTTTTCTTTATTTATGACATTGACAGTTAATTTTGAGTATAAAAATAAATAGTAACAATAATTCAAACTCCGAAATATTAAATAAAACTCGTAAGTACCATGTTTTAATATAATATGAATATGTATATCAAAAGTTAGGTTAGGTTATATTGCAAAAATTCATTATATTCTCTCATTAAATATAAGCTCGTGATATGATTAATAATCAAAGATATTGCTCGTGAAACCGAAGCAGCACATTTCAACTCGTCCTTCGGACTCGTGAAATCTGCAGCTCGGTTTCACTCGAGAATATCATCGATGATAATCATATCACTTGTTATATTACGTATGAATATATCATTACGTGTTGCGCATAAACCGGGTGTACCATGAAAAGATGGCCAATTAATTCTATATAATTCCATTTTAAAAAGTTGTATTTTATTTAACTTTATGACATTATGAAATGTTACTTATTACATAATTGATACGAAATGAGTTTTGTAAAGATCTTTTTCTACTACCACTACTGTAAGAGGGTCATTACTGAACAGACTACTAACAATGTAAGTTCGTTCTTATGAATAGTGTTACGTAATGAAATTTTATTACGTAACACTGTTACGTAATGAACAGCAAATTTAAGTTGGCAGGACTGATTGTCAAACTGTAAGAAATGATTAAATTTTGATAAATAAAATTTAAGATTTAAATATAATAGAATGAAATTTATCTGACATATACATATAAATACATATTTTTGTGGGTTATTATATTAATATTATATTATGTCAACAATACATATTTCATTTTAATCAAATTTGCAGTAGGGAACTATTTTTCATCGTATATCCCTACGCTTGGCAGTAACCATGGTGATATCGTTGCGCAGTTTTATTTTTGTAAATGAAACCACCAAACTTTTTGACGTTTCGAACTGCTGCTTTTTTGTGTGATTACAAATACATATACTGGAATAATAATTATTATTATAAACAAAATTAGTTGATAATATTATTTGCAATTTGTAAGTAATGCAATAAAAAAAAAATTATAACTATGTATCTGAATTTAACTTCAATTTAGAAATATTAATGAGTGGTCGTAGAAAAAGTATAGTACATAATTCGAGATGTAAAGCAATTACTCACTCGTAAAATTACAAACTCGACGCTACGCGTCTCGTGTGTCAATCATTTTACTCGTATGTAATCTGCTTCTTACATCTCTCATTACGTAATATACTATTACATAACTAAGTTACGTAATAGTTATGCAACAAGAGTGTAAACACAAGCTTTATGGCATTCGGTCAATAATTTTCGTGACTCGACAAGCCTCGTCACGAAAATTATTGACCGAATGCCATAAAGCTTGTTTACACATGAGTTGCATACAATATTTTTTATATGACCTTAAATAAAATTCTTGAAACGAATTACAAATTTGACAGACGAGCAGACGACAATTTGAACACACCAAATACCGAGTTCACATTAAACAGATAACAGATCTGAAGTTGAATAATGCAGTCTGTCAGTATACATTAAACTACATATAAATATTGCAATAAAAATAAGTTTTGCGATATTACTTTAACGATATAAAAAGATAACCACACATGACATATTAAATATGACACATGTCGCAAGTGGGTTAAAACAAACCATGTATCGAAGATATTTTCCTAATTTCGAGGATGAAAATTAAAATATGATTAATCAAAGGTGTGAATGACACAAGTAAGAGTTTCAAGTCAAGCAAAAAAAGTTCTTCCTATGACATTTTTTGTAAAATTAAAAATAAAGATTTTTTCCCTCTTGTAAACTCAATCCGGGGACATACTGTATAACGATATTTTTACAATGGGTCGATTCTGCTCATATCTGTAAGGTCTGTAACGCTTCTCGTTACGCCTGTATGACGCTACGATCAAAACTGCGATTCTGATCACTTCTGTAGCTAACAGTTTTTCTGTAAACTCTTACAGATTCGTAAATATTTACAGGGACAGATGAACTAGCCATAAGCTTACATACTTTGACCTTATTATAATGAATCAACAACAAAATTTATTATTTATTGGAATATTATTAGATGAAGATGATAACAAGCAAGCAATTATTCAAATTAGTAAAAATTATGTAATTATTTTGTAATAATGTACTTTTAAGGAATTATGTGAGGTTAGTTCGTAGCAATTTAAGGAATACGACAAATCGTTTTGAAGAGCCAGAAAATAATTAAAAAAAAATGTTTAGACTAGATAAAATAAAACTAATCAATTTAATTGCAATTTTGCAACCACATTTACCTCAGTTGCGAAGCGACGCAATTGCAATACATTTGAAGGTATCTAATTATTAATTGTTTTTATTATGGAGTCATTTTTCGAGACGGCAAATTAGGTATTTTTGACGACAAATTATGTATTGACAACGGCAATTTTTGTATTTGAGCAACAAAATATGTAGTTTCACAGCAAAAAGTGTAAATGTACAGCAATATATGTATTCTAGCGACAAAAAGTGTAAAAGAGCAGCTAATTCATCTGTTACTATCTACCAAAATACGCTGAGATTGTTAAAAGTAACTTATAAAACTCAGATAAATAGAGTCCCTAATTTATCGGTTCAAGTACATATTCTGAGGCGCATGAATTGCCGTTCCGAACCGCCGAACCCCTAATTTGCCGTCCCGATATATATTCCCCTTTTTATTATTATAGGTGCTAGGTACTCTCAACTTTTTAGGTACAGGATCATTTCAAAATTATGTTGGCTGCAATAATTGGATTACCAAAAGTCAGACTACTATATCACAACTTTTATACACTCTTCTAAATTATAGTTTCTAGATCAATATTTCAAGATTGTTATCTTACAATATAGGTTATAATGTCGTATTATACGTAAACGATAATCTTCACTAAAAAAAATACTTTAATATATATTTATATTGATAATCCTGACGGCATATTCAAATAAAAAATAATTGTTTGTTGTAATAGCAGAAAAATAATATTTGAATGACATAAAAATGTTTGGAATGAAGTTAGCGCAAGAGCCTCTTACGAGCTAACCTTGTAACTATAGTATCTGTAGCGCAGCTGTTTACAGACATACGAACAGAATTACCTTATTTGTAAATTCGTAAGGGTAAACTTACAGATCAACTGTAAGCTACAAATTTATAAATTTACAAATTTATAGAAAGATGAACAGAATCGACCCTAAGCCTGCTAACATTCTGGGCCTCGATTTTGTAACTTTAAATTATACTGGTCTGAAACAGTAGATTTCGTTTCTTTCGTTTATGCTTGACATTTCTTATTTACGTCTAGTTTGAAAAATTGAGTTATAATCATATTTGTAATGATTATTCTTACCTAATTCTAGTAGAATTTGAAGTAGAAATTAAAGTTACAATACCGAGGCCCTGTATAGTACCTATCTGTTATACCCAAGTTAATTGAAAGCATTGAATAATATATTTTTTCTTCAAACGTCATAAAAGTAGCATCTTTTGTGACTTGATTTACAAGATAGAAGTTTAATTTCTACGGCGCCAGAGCAGAGGTAGCTAATTTCTACGCAGCCGGCGTAGAAATAAATAAATATCCATAGAAACTATACAGAATCAACGAATAAGAAGTAACTTGTATAAAAGAAACCTGTAAAATTGCCCTAAATGTCACTATAACACACTAGGTAACCTAAGAATAACGTTACTAAATACCATCAATAGCTGCCAAATTTAAATAAATAACTCATGAATTGAAGTATAAACAGAGTTTACTTTTGACGAAATAACATATGAAAGAATAGCTTACATATTACAATTACAGGGACGGTAATGAACATAAAGATACTTAGAATTAAAGTGATAAGAAAAGTATATTGTTTTGCAGTGATTCCTGGGCAAATCTTTCAGCCACAATGTTAGATTTCCATCCAATTGAACAACTTCAGGGAGCGTACATTATAATACTTCAAATTCCGACAATTGCACACAAGGAGGATATAAAATTGCACAGTTTTTATATAAATGTCAAAACGTGAAAATTTTCACTTCAATGTTTATAACAAAAAGTGAACAAATAAGTATCCATAGCTACAGGGCAATTGAAATCGCAAACGTAATTTATATAAAATGTAACGACATTAGTCGATATTTTTCTTCGAATTTATACGTTTGAAGAAAAAATATGTCATTCGGGGTAAAAGTGGCTTGTGTGCCTCGCGTGCAATTGTCCGACTCGCTTCGCTCGTCGTGCAAACTTTCACGCTCGCCAAACAAAGTATCACTTTTAGTCCTAATACTATTATTCTTTCAGATCAATAAAATCATAGAAGCTTGCGGCCATACTATAAGAGTGAGATGTTCTGAAACTCCTAGACCAGAATTCTGTAATAAACGATGCCAACAAACTTTGGATTGTGGTCACAGATGTATCAGAAAATGCAATGAAGCTTGTGTTTGTTCAAGGCAATGTGCCTCACGGAACGAATCAGATTTGCAATGTTGTTGCATAATATTATAATACGTATATTTTCATATTATTGTTTCACAATACAGGTGTCCGTTTTTCGAATCTCACCATCACCATTGGGATCTTGGTACGATATTAATAGACCATTTTAAAGACGTATGTGGTATTTGTTTCATTTTTTGGCACTTTTTTATGCGTTCAAATGACGTTGTTCAATTTTTATTTCTGTTGGATTTTAAGTTATTGGCACGTATTTTATAGGGTACCTATATACTCAGGGTACCTATATACTCAGGGTACGGCCATGACGTGCTCGCGTTTCATCCGCCATTAGAGGGCCACTGTCATATTCGTTGTTGTTGCACAAATTATTATGTATTTTCGTGGCTACTTGCTTTATTTTTTTGCAAAACACATTTAAATATACTTCTAATATTTATTTTAAGTGTAAGTAATACTTTTATTTTATTTATATGTATATTTTCTTGAGATACTGACTACGATGACTGGCAATATTGAAAACACATAAAAATTACCAATATTAAGCACAAACATTTAAATTTTGAAAAGGTAAGTTTAAAATATATACTTATTATGTAAATAATAACCACAGTTATTAAATTTTATGTGATAATAGCAACCTATATCCTATGCGCTACATAACCTCTAAATCTATGTCATAATAATAATTGTGTATCTCTTAAATAAATGAATTTTTATTACCTTTTTAGAGTCATAGTGTGATTATTTAATATTCCTGTATAATATAATTTCACATTTCTTACAAATAAATAGGGAAATGAATTATCAATATGTTTGACATTGGCTCGCTTATGGCGGCGATCTTGCCCCATGGCCATACCCTGTATATAAAGGTACCCTAGTATTTTTAAGATCGCAGCGCTGGGGTGGCAAGTTTTGAACTACAGGTCGAATGAGATACGATGTTAACCTACTGTCAAATGGGCAAACACATAATTTATAGAATTGTGTATTTTTCATAGTACTGTATTATATTTAATTTTCTTTTTATATTATTTTATAGTAGGTTATATACAGGGTGTTTCCTTTAAAACAACCAGCGCTTTTTTGGGCGAACTAATGACTTTAGAGAAAAATGTTATATACAAAAAATTACCAGGAAAAAGGGCTTAATTTATGAGGAATAATAAATAAAAAATTCAACCAGTGGTTCTCAAACGGTAGAATAAAATTATATTTTTTTAAATGGCAACCTATATAAATTTTTTGTCCATTAGATAGAGAATTTTTTTCTGATTTCTGCCACCAGATGGATTAGAAATATGTACCAATAACGCGAAAGTTGTAATTTTAGGTTTTCAACGGCGAACGAGTATAATTTATTTATATTCATTCATTTGTTTCAAAAATAAAAATGCAATAACTATTAAATTTATAGGGTGAAACCAATGATTGTGGCAATGAAACAAATGAAAAAAACAATTAAAAAATATAATTTGTTTATTTAATAACTGAGATCCCACTGGTGAGGCTCGAAAAACGGGCACTTGTATGGACCAATTGCATAAAACGCTGTTAGTTGATCAGGTATTTAACTGGACATTGTAATTATGGATACGTATCAAAAATATATTGGAACATAAGCCTTGTCAAAGTTAACGTGATTAAAGTTAGCAATGCTTTATGCAACTGAGCCTATATGTTTTTTAACAATGATATTTAATTTATATTTTCTATGTATGTGTTATACAAAAAAGATACATATATTCAGCATTGTACAGCTGTTTTTTTTTGTATTTTGTCCAGTGCCTTTGTAAAGTTGTTACGGTTTATTTTCTTAGCGCCTTTGTTTTAGACTACCTGGTCGACGTTCCAGTAATTTTGGTTATGGGGCATTTGTCCTATTGCCCAATTCTTCAAGGTTGTAATAAATAACCTTTTATGACGTCATACCGTCGAGGTTAAACCTGTTACTTCAGTTTAGCTGTTTTTTTTAATATCAGTCCGTTCTTCTGTGCCTAGATTTTGAGAACCGGACGTGACATTTTTCGTGCCGATTTATCGGTTTTAACCTCTTTGGAGTGATTTGGGCTCCGTCCAGTTCATTTGGAAATGTGTTTCCGCCGGAGGTTCCGAGATTTAAGCACAATGTTTCTGAACAGAGGCAATCTTCACTATGAAAGCCGTCCTTCAACTTTTTCATACGGTCCTCTGTGTACTACTTTACATTGCAAATTTGAGTACGGGAAATTGAACATTATAGTTCTGGAGCCGGGAAACATTTCGGGGACTGTTTATTTTTAACAAAAAAGCAATAAGAAACGTCAAACTTAATTTCTGACAAATCTATTTTAAGTAACATAATTTAAAACTTATGAACGATTAATATGGTATAATTATAATTTTCACAAATTCTAAAAGGTGACATGCCCCATCGATAGTTACTGTGGGTGTTGGAAACTTCTTGATCAATTCTTGGTGTTGCTGGAGCACTTGTACGAGTAAAAAATTGTAGACTTTTCATCAATCACGAAATAACCGGTATTCTTTTTCGACAATTTGGTGGGAACACGCTTCACCGTAACCCGGCCATGTACCACATTTTGAAGAAATTTTACTCGACAAACAGGGATGTGCGTGTAGATTACTCCACGCCGACAGTATAATAGTTGACGTGTGGAGAATGACGTAGACATATTCAGAAGAATAGACTATGTAGATCAACCTTTGGAAACTTATATGGCGAGTGCTAGGCCTTTGCCAGTAGTACTCAAATCCGGTCAATAGATGTCGCTAACGTCGCGTTAAAAACCTACATATTCAATATCGACGCAACTATTGGACTACGTGTTTTTCTGAAATGGAAAATAAGGATGCACAGGAAACATTTGAATTTGACAATATTTGCTTTTGATTCTATTTAATTTTCTTTAATTATTAATTGTACGATCCATGTTTCTACTGAGCGAGTTTTTAAAGTAATAATGTTTAATTTTATGTTTTCATATAAGATATTCGTGTTTTATTTTCAACCCAGTTATAATTATTTCAATGAAATAAGTTGTCGAATGTATTTTGAAATTAAAATTTTATTATGCATATTATTGAAAAATATATAGTTTAACATTATATTTGTGCACATACATTTTAATATCAAAATACATTTTTAACCCAACAAAACTAAAATATTTTGAATAAAATGAAAATCGGATTGCCTAATTTACATTTTAGTTCTATTCCAATCACCAAGTTCAAATACACATGAGTTTCAGGTATAAAAAAGAGTGTATTGTGTATGATTTAGGTAATAAAAATTGAATTTATTTAATGTAAAATATTGCACTAATTTAAATTAACTTAAGATACGTATATAAAATATCCCTGTTGGGCTCATACAATTATATCATACGAAATATCCCTATATTATTCATATGAACGTGAACCTATAATTAATAGTATTAAAAATCACAAAAGTACAATCCAACATAAAATACACCAAAACTGTTCATTAGTATTATTATTTTTTGTACGTACAATCTTTAGGAGGGTTAGAAGACATTGCCGCCTCTGGTCACAATCGTCATTCATTCATTATCTTCAGTGTCCGACCGAAACTACTTTTTACGGCCGAAACCGAAACCGAATTTCGGCTTCGGTCTGAGTTTCGGCCGAAACCGAAACTTCCATATAAGGTCATGTTTTCGTGGGAAGAAAAATAAATAGTCAATCATAATCAGTCAGTCTTTATTTAGTCTATGATATTTAAACTAATCATTAATATAACATATTATCACACCTTATTTCAAATAATTATTTGTACTTATTGAAATAAAGAGTTAATTTGAACCTACTAGCTACTATTTTTTTTTAATATTATTTACGAATAACATAAAATAAAAGGTACAAAACAAAATTCCTTTTTACCTAATAGAATTAGGTAAAGAAAACAAAAAATGTCTTTCATCTTAAGAACAAAATATTTTCTTCTACACTTTGGTCATTTTATATGGCACTCTTCACACTCTTGTTAATAAACTACAATAAAATTATGTCCGATCGCAGCGTGAAATCACTCACTCGAATTCTGTTTCGGTTCCGGCCGTAGTTTCGGCTGAATGGCAGCCGAAACCGAAACCCGTTTTTTTGCCGAAACCGAAAGTTCGGTCGGACACTAATTATCTTATTATTATTATCAAAACTAAAACTCAGTAGATTGTAGATGACGTAGCGATTGACAGAAATGAAGGAATGCAATTCGTGTGACATTTAATGTGAAATGAAACCAGGACCGGATCTAGAACAAAAGTTAGGGTGGGCAAGATCTAAAGATACCGCCCCCTCCCCAACCATACTATAATATACAATGGGCCACCATTGCTATCTCGAAAACTATAAGAGCTTCGAAGACAGTTAAATGGGCAAGTAATTTATATTTTCCAAGAAAAATGTAAAGAAAAGAAGAAATATTTTTTTCGACCAATGGTTCTCAAAATACGAGGCCTAACTTTTTTTATTTTAAATGAGAACATATATTTTTTATTTGCTCATTCGTTGGAGAATTTAATTCTGAATTCAGTGATATAATATTTTTATACCCTTATATGACTATATATTGTTTTCTTCTTTATTATCTTTTCTCTTAAAAAAAATACATTTCCAAATCAATTTTTGACAACTTGACTTTTGAATTGAATAATGATCAGATAAGTTTCTTTGTTTAGCCTACTCTGAGTTATGTTTTTAACACATTATACCTATATTAATATTATTTCTCAATATTTTGGAGTCCATGGTATTAATATTTTTTAGGTTAAATAAAAATGAAAATGTATTAGTGGAGTAAAGGAAATATGCTATGTCAAGTAAAATATATACATATATTATGTGAAATGCCGCCCCTTGTAAACTTTGGTGTGGGCTATCGCCCACCCCTAAATCCGGCCCTGAATGAAACTTAAAAACATAACCACGAAAATTTCTCTAAAATAAAAATTAAATTCCTAAAATTATGCAAATATCCCTAGTTTTAAGCAGAGAACGCAGTGCAAGTGGGTAGTGAGTAGAGTGGAGATTAGAGGCTGGAGGTTTATGGGTAGCGGCTGGATATAGCGCGGCCGCATTGCGCTATGAAATAACCTTGGCTCCAGTATACTCATAGAACAAAACTCTCAAATATCGAAGAGATTAAAATGTCTAAATTTTAAAAAAATGTTTTTATTGACTGATACTCCTTATCTCAGGTATAATATGATGAATATACATTGTGGTACATAAGTACAATATAGAAAAATATTATTATGGGGAATTTATACGCGTATATAAAAAGATGCGAAAGTACCCTGAAAAAATGTTCAATTACACAAGGATGAGTATTAACTCGTTTGACAATTTATTGAATAAAATTAAAGAAAAATTGGAGCGAACATCGACGAATTTCAGAGAACCAAAATCAGCCGAACAACGCTTGGTTATCACAATAAGGTAAGTAATTTAGATATGCATGTTTTATAATTTTTTATATATTACTATTAATATACATTAAAAAAACTAAATGACAAACACAAAAATGAAATACTTAATATCAGTAAATGATTTAATTTTTTTTCGCTACAACTAGTTCCAACCTCTCATGAGCCTTCTTGGCGAGTTTTAAAAAAATAGCTTTACGTTTAAATACAGCTGCTATCAGTTGTTTCTCCATGTTTTGATAGATCGCGCGTAGAGGCAAATATCAAACTGAACCCATTCGGTCAGTACCAGTGTTGCCAGATGCGACATAATTATCGAAAAGGCAACATATTTTTTAAGCTGCTACCATACAAAAAAAATGGGCACCATAATCCATAATTATAACATAATTTTAGAATTTTCCCATAATTATAACTACTGTCACCATTAATTTTATAAATAGAATTAAAAATGTCAAAAATCACACCAAAAATAGCGATAGCCATGGAATTGAAACAAATAAGATAACAAATGGTTAACGTATCATATATGGTTGGGTTAATTTATTTTTATTAAATTGATAACATTTGTTAAATTTTTTGTTTCAATTCCATGAATAACGCTATTTTTAGGGTGATTTTGCAACATTTTTTATACCTAATTTCTGCCGTTACAAAAGCATGCAAAATTGATTTTGTTTATTAATTCTGATTCTGATACAGAATTTTATGCTCTGCAACTTTTGACACTTTTTTTACCTAAACTAATTAGGGAAGCAGGAATTATTATGTGAATTACTTATACTTAAGACTAAAAAATGAAATTCCCACAATAACACCATTTTTTTTTTCAAATTCGATAATTTTCATAACGTGTTTCGATACTTAGTGATTTTAGATATGGCAACACTGGTCAGTACACGCCTGGCGACACGCGAGGTATATAGCGAACCTCGAAGCGCGCAATGCGGCTAGTGCCACCTAAAAGTATATGATTAATACATACCTTACGGCTTGCTTAGAGCCTACTAGACGCTACCCTCCAACCAACCCGCACTGCGGTCGCCGTTTTAGGGATAAAATCCCTAATATACCAACACCAACACTGGATCGAACATAACCTTACTTCACTATCCAATCATAAATCATAATCTTTTAGTACATTCTTGTTATGTTTATGGTTTCAATAAACAACAAAACTAGTTAGTTATTTATATTTAATTGAGATAATCAAGAGTACATTTTAACATTCAGTTCAGAGCTTCTTCTGGCAGTGGTGCCAACCTGTATATGTTATGACACCAACTCTTACAGAGTTTCCAATACACATCTCCCTTTTTCAAAAGAGACAAATAAAATAAATGAATAAAAATTCTTACAGTCAGTTTTAACTATAGTAAACTCACTTATCTAATTACTCTAGTACATAGTCTTCATATTTAGATGGAAATTTAATATTTCTTAAATCATAATAGCAATGAGTGGCTACAAATATTAAAAGTGAGTGGGAAAAATGTCATATTTAAGTAATTTTAATCTCATTCTTTGCAAGCGAGCTGACCCAATTTTATGTATGTCCTTATTTAAAACACCAAGCAGTGGCTTGTGATCCGTCTGAATCACAATCTTACGGCCATATACACAATTGTGAAATTTGTTAACAGCAAATATAACCGCTAATAGTTCTTTCTCAATCTGGGCATAGTTTCTTTGAGCTTCAGACATTGCCTTCGAAGCATATGCCACAGCTCTTCCATTTTGCATTAGACCACATCCTACACCACTTTTAGATGCATCAGTTTGAATAACAGTATCCAAATTTTCATTAAAATTAGCAAGTACAGGTGCACTACTTAAAAGTAATTTAATCTTATTAAAAGCGTCTTCATGCACCCTATTCCAGCAAAATTCTATATCTATCTTTAATAATTCTCTTAGTGGCGTTGTTACTTCCGCTAAATTGGGAATGAAGGACCTAAAATAATTTACTAAACCCAAAATTCGCTACAACGCCGTTTTATTATTAGGAGTTTCCAATGCCTCAACAGCTTCAATTCTTTTTTTATCAATTTCTAATCCTTCTTCACTAAAAGTTAACCCCAAGTACTTTACTTGTTTTACTTTAAATTGAACTTTATTGGCATTAAATTTTATCCCATTATCCCTAGCTATTTTCAAAACCTGCTCTAATGTCTTATCATGCGCTTCTTCTGATTCAGCTGCTATTAGAATGTCATCAAAATAGACTACAACATTTTCAAGACCACCAAAAAGTTTATTATTTAAATTTTGAAAGAATTCAGGGGCAACACTAACACCAAACGGTAATCTTAAGAATCTGTAACACCAAAAGGACTATTAAAAGTGCATAATTTACTAGATTCATCATTTAACTCGACTTGATAGAAACCTTTCTTTAAATCTAATAGTGTATAATTTCTTATTCACTAACTTAGCTGATATTTCCTCTAATGTGGGTATTACATAATGTTTTCTAATTATTGCTCTGTTGAGATCCTGAGTATCCAAGCAGATCCGCAGACTCCCATCAGTCTTTTCTATTAACACTAAGTCACCCACTCAGAAGGCTCCGTTTTAATTATTATTCCTTTCTTTTCCAGTTCATCCAATTTCGTTTTAGTTTACTTCTTAATACCATAGGTACCCTCGTAGGTGGACATGCAACTGGTTCTACTTCCTTATTGATTACTATTTGACATTTTTCCTTATATTTACCTATTCCTTCAAATAATTTAGCATTATCTTGTACAAAACTGTCTTTATCACTATATGACTTAATAAGATTATTTCGTTTTATAAGGCCTAGTTTGATACAACTTTCTAATCCCAAAATAGGTATGCTGTTAACATTTGTTATAAACCTCTCTAGATAAATTTCATTATTATGTCTTATTATTAATTGAGTTTCACCTAACGGCTATAACATACTACCACCATATGCTTCTAACGACGCTTTACATTTATTTAAATTATTTGTGGAATTTAATTTCTGCCATACCCATTTTGGTATTATATTGACCTCAGATCCAGAATCTAACTTAAATCTAACATTTTTCCCACTCACTTTTAATATTTGTATCCACTCATTACTATTATGATTTAACTCATGAACATTTTCTCTTTCTCTCACTTGGACACTATTTATACAGACACTTTGTTCACTATCACAGTCCTCGTTTGTATTCAGTTCTTTTACAGTTTTCATCCTACAACCAACTACAAAATGATTTAACTTACCACACCTTTTACAAGTTTTTCCGTAAGCTGGGCATTCCTTCATCCTGTGCATATAACAACACTTTCTGCACTTGTACTTTGCTTTCTTTTCATTCTTCATTCTATCTTCTTGTTTCTTATGATCTGGCATTTTATATTGTTTTACTCTGTGTAGTTGCTTCTTTGTTTCATCTTGTATGACTTCAACTTGATAATTAGTAACTTCACTGCTTCGACACTCTTCTATTACATTCTTTAATTCAATGTCTTTTAAAGTTAAGAGTCTTCTTTGTAGCGGCTTGTCATTAATTCCTAGTTCAATTCTATCTCGCAGAATGCTTTTCTCATCTTGAAACTCACAGGTTTTTAGTAATGTTTGTAACTCTTGCAAGAAATGATCAAAAGATCCTCCCTCTAATATATTTCTGGCATAAAATTTATACCTCTCATACAAGATATTCTTTGTTGGATTAACGTAAGTTTCAAATTCTTTCAGTACAGTTTCATAGCTTTTCTTTTCATTTTCTTTTAGTTCAAAATTATTAAAAACTACTATTCCGTCCTCACCTATTATATTCAATAGAATTGCAACTTTAACCTCACTTGGTTGTGCACTTTTCCCAAATGCTGTTAAATAAATATTAAACTGTTGTTTAAAATTCTCAGCTACATTGCCACTAAAACTCATTGGTGATGGGATTCTTGCATCTCCAGACATTATTATTTCTTCTTTTAGAATGTAGTTCAACAACACGTGTTCAACACTCATGCATCACGGCCACGGCATATACAACTTATTGACAACTGACAAGCTGCGACATGGCATCTGGTGGGAAAAATATGAACTTTCCGATTTGGTACTATATTGTGACTGTATGCTTGAGTTACATGTGGTTTGATCATTTGATGTGAATAAAAATGGGAAAAAGTCGTACAAATTGTTGTATATTCTGACGTGACTCTCAAGATCTGGTCGAGACACAGGCATTGGGTTTTATAATTTTCCGAAACATGGCCAAAATAAAGTTAAAATTACGACAAGAGCAAGTGTTGAAATGGATATGGATCGACGAAAAGCATGGGAATATGCAATTCGTAGTGCAAAACAAATAACAAAACATATGAAAGTTTGTTCTCGTCATTTTAAATCGGATAATTACATATTTCGTGGTCTTTATCAAGCTTTACACGTGCATTCTGCACTAATAATTTTTAAATTTTCTCTAAATGTATTTTGATTTCATGTGGTTTTGTAGAAATTGCACTGGTTCGCAGACAAAGTGCAAATATTACCCACATTATACCGTCATTTTTTAATACTCCACATAATATTATGTGGTTAGCGTTTATAATTCGCTCACCTGCGATCATCAATTTCGATTGATTAAATATATATAAAATTATAAATAAATTTTAACATATCTTCTATAATACATTTAGAAGTAGCTGTTGCTTCCAGAAATCTAAAATGTTCTGTGGTACCAAACCCCATTTTAAGTGAAAAAAATTGCTTTTGTTTGTTTTCATATGTCACAACACTGCGAGTACCAATTCAGAAGCAGCTGATCGGCCCGATGGTGCTGCCGCCATCGGACATGTCAGTTCTCAATAGAGAACGGGCAATCAGTTGTTTCCGGTAACCTTCGAAACAGCTGAGTGCCCGTTCTCTATAGAACTTTTCAGTTTTTCTTTCACAAAATTTCTTTATATTTATCTCAACGACTGCGCCATGTTATGTTTATGGTTTCAATAAACAACAAAACTAGTTAGTTATTTATATTTAATTGAGTTAATCAAGAGTACATTTTAACATTCAGTTCAGAGCTTCTTCTGGCAGTGGTGCCAACCTGTATATGTTATGACACTGACACCAACTCTTACAGAGTTGCCAACACACAACAAATGTCTACATTGTTTACATATAAATTTATTGTGTACGCATTGTCGACACGTAGATGTAGACAATTAAAGTCGACGCGTAGAAGCCCATCTCTGTCGACAAATCATAAATATTAGCAAAAGAATATGCAGCTGTCATTCTTGACAATCAGGAAAAAATTAAACAAATACACACAAATGTCACAAATTCAGAGATAATGTGACATGTGACCTAAGTTAAATAGACGTGTTTTGAATTGATATTAGTATTGAGATCTGATAAGATGCAACACGACAACTAGCGACAAAAATCAGAGCTTATCCGGAAGAGTACCTTTGTTGTAATAATAAGAAATCAAGGCGTTGAGCAACGAATGAACACACGGTAAGCATGGGAATGTTATTCGGTTTCGGAGGGGGAAGAAAATAACAGATAATATGAAAGTATGTTTCCTTCATTTTAAGAAAGATGATTTTATCTTTCTAATTGTTAAGTATAGTATTTTCTAGTGATCATAATTATAACCTAGAAATTAACCTATTTCTAGATACTCATCAACGTCAAAAAACTTCGATTTTGATGGAGATAAATATTTAACAGATGGATTAATTGTGCGTTTGACATATTACAATAAATTGACAGTACTCGTCGAGAAGCGATAGTGCTGCCTATATCAGTAATGTCAGTTCTCAATATTAAAACATAAGTTACAGAAGACAACGTATGCTAGAACGAGTTACAAATTTGCTCACGAGCGCACAACGGCGAGTGGGCGAACGAATTAATGCTTGAATTGTCTTCTGTAACACGTGTTTTTCACTATTTTCTCTGTTGGGGCTTTTTAAATATTATTTCTTTATAAAATTATTTGACAATTTCCAACAGTGGAAGTTTTTGGTAGAATTATTAGGTTGGTGACAGTGATTTGTTTTTTATTCCGTCCATTCCATGGAGGTAGGAATAATATGGAGGGAGTATTTGCAATCACTAGTGAAGCCCCTTTACAATGTATCCCATATCATTTTGAAATTACAAGTATGTTGTTGTCTATTGGGCATTGCATGTTTTTGTACGTCTACATTTGTTGGAGAAGTGTTTGCAGTTTGCGATTTTTTTTATATATTTCGTGTTTTATATTGGTTTTTCTTTAGATGTTTCGGGAATCCCCACTACAATCTGTACTAATACCAGTACCTGCGTCCGTCCCCACTTGGTTACATTTCCCTTGCCCATAATTCAAGTTTATGCTCTCTCCATATTACTCCTACCTCCATGGTCCGCTGCCTAGATATTTAGTGTTATTACTGCAGTCATGCCAATCTCAAATAACAAAATATCACTAAAAATTGTTTAAAAATGGAGCTCCTTCCAACATCAATATCCGTGCTAGATTGACATTCTAATTCCGAAACAGAAAAAAATGTACTCATGCGTTGAAATGTGTTGTTTCGCGTCGCCTAAGCAACGTCCGAAATGTCAATTTCCCACATCTCCAGCAGATAAGTGACCGGGAAATTTTGTAAAAAATAATATCCTACTTCTAAAGCATTTCTTAAAATTAAATTTATAATAAAACAGTATAGTTTCTCAAACATTCCTTCGCTTAATAATAATAAGAGAAAATGGTAAAATATTGAATGAAATCTAATTTTAAAGTAATGAATTTAATGCATTTGGATCACAATTTCTGCTCGGCGGAAATCGGCAAGACAGAGTACCCGGGAAGTTGGTAACACATAACCGGCAAACATAATGTAAATTGTAATAAAATAATAAGAAATTTAACAAGTTTCTAAAGTTTAAATATGCTATATACAACAAGTGAAATACTTAGTAAGTAATATATAGTTATTTACATACCATTATTAACACTATATTACATAAAAATAAACATTAAAACAATTGGAATTTAAATCACTCTGAAATTAGCTACAAATCAGTGTATATGTTTAATATTATGTAATAAAGTTTTAATAAATAAAATTATTTGTACAAAAATTACTAATTATTGGTTTTATACTTTTCGTACAAAAAATATTGTACAAACCGCGTGCGTGAAGTTGGTTCCCGGAATCGTTCTATGGCAAGCTCTGCCCCCAATCACTCATCTGGGAACCGAGCGTTCCCGCACTTGGTATGTAAATAATTATTAAAATATGTAGACAGTATGAAATAAAATGTACGTCATACAGCCGTGAAGTAGTATTACGGTACTCATTTCGAAATTCCTGACTCGGCTCCTTTCTCATCATTTCCGTAACTTCTCATTTGTACCGTAATAACTCACTTCCTAGCCTTATAACGTAAATAACTATTAAATTAAATTATTTTGCTCCGGTATCTTATTTTCTTCTAATTCTTTTCTTCTTGATGTCCGTTTCGTCCACATTAAAATACTACGAAAAAATACAAATAGTTTTAATTTTTTTTCCAAAAAATACGGTACATTTACCTTAATAATATAATATTGATGCCATGTATAGCAGCTGTAATAAAATTAAAAGTACTTGGAAATACATATAATGTTCTGTTATAAACGTAGGTATAAATAGGACTTGTTATTAAAGGTGTCACAGATTCTGCTGATGACGTTATTGTTAGTACTTGACCTGAAATTAAAAAAAATAATTTAAATGATTATCATATGGAAATAACTTCTTTTTCACTTCACAATCAATTTTTACGCAACACCCCAGGAAGTGTAATTTTCCGGTGATTCTCAAACTGTTCCCGAAAGTCATTACATATTTACGGTGATTTAGAACGTAGTCTATCTAGCCTCGAAACAAAAGACGGGCAATAAGGTCTGGTACTCATTGTTCGATTTTTTTTCTGACAAATTGAATAAAATTAATTTTAGCGTTTGTTACATTTTCTAAATGTGTATGGTTATTGAAATAAAAATAAATATTTCATCACGGCATATTACCCATTGCTGGGTGTGCCAATCTGCTTCATACACAGATATCGGTAATGATGGAATATTGTACCGTGCGGGTTATTGAAATATAATTATTTTACTGAATTTGAAATTACCTAACGCCAGACCTGTAATATGTGCGTTTTTTAATGAGTTGTAAAAGAACAACTAAATTTGTTTACAACTGTCATCAATCACTTATTAGCACCGTGAAATTTTGAATAATATAAAATATATTTTTTCGCTTATAATCAAAATAGGTTTTATTAAAATCACGAATAACAAAAGTTTTTATTTTACTAAAATTTGATATGAAATCTTTGAAATTAGTCATATTTTGTTAATTTGACAAGAAATATACATTTTTTTAATACCTACCGGATTCCATTATAATTTTATGATGCAAAGTTGTAGGCGATGGGAAATAAGATCGTAGCGTCAAAATGGATTTTAAAGGAACTAATGTTATCGGGATAATTTGACATTTACTAATTGTATTTATGCATTAAGTGTATAATATTAAGAGATATTACATATGTAAACGTAAATATTATAAACATAATAGATAACACTTGTGTTTATACAATCAAGAAAATGGCACGTTAAAATTTATCCCATTATCTATAGTTCCGCAAAATACCACCAGATGTCATATTGCTTATTATGTAAAGGTTTATGTACAAAAATTGAGTGAAGTGAAATAGCATTATACTCGTAAAGTTTTTGATAAATTTTTGGTGTATATTGTTTGAAAAACGTACCTAATTCATCCGGTGCAACTATTTTCGAAATTGCTGATTTTATCATTGGTCTGACTATACCTCCAATACTTTTAAAAAATCCAGCTGACCACAAACACAATTATTATAAAATATAAATTTATATGAAGTATATTCATACCTAAATATATTCCAATGTCGTTATTGGCTAGTCCATATGAAAGTGCAGTAGCTATCATAGCTAAAAATGCTATTACTGTCAAAATAATTTCATCTATTTTCAACAATTTATGACAAAAATAAATAATTGATAGGGTTAAAGTAATTCCTAGTACAATACATGCAGTACAATAAATCGTGTATTTTTCCAGAGACCACAGAAATTTTTCTCGAAGGAATAAGAAGAATACTTGTTTATCAGCATGATCTGCTAGCAGAAATATAGTCAATATTATCATTAGTAGACATAAAATTTTGGTATTGTGATATGGGCGTTTTTTAATGCTTGTTTTGTACATATCTTTTACTAATGATAGGCGGAACAGATTCTTGGATTCGTCCTATAAAATAAAATTATATTTAATGATGTGAAAAATACAAAAAATATACAAGAATATGCAACCCAATATACAGGTTCGTAAAGTTGCGAGTATATTTAATTATTCCACAACTTTTTAAATTGTACAAGATTTGATAAAAAAGAATAACTAGAATTTTTATTTGTTTCAAAAAGCAATAATTTATTCATCTATATTAACACATTCCATGCTGAAAAAAGTCGGCTAACCGCATCTGGAAGCTGAATGATTTTTGTAGAAAGAAGTAATTTTTTTATGCGTACAATTTGGTTTAAATAACAAATAACATAAAATATTACGCCCCAGTGCCCATAACGTCTATAAACCATCATGAGAAATTAATTTGAATTTGATCTCAGTAATTGGAAGGTGATGGAAAATAATGTAACCAAATATTTTTAATAATAAAAACCAAAGAAATACAATAAAAATTGAAATAAACAAACTTTGACATAAACATAAAACAAATAACATAAAGGATCTCTATCAAAAAATAAAAATGGCTTTTTGTAGGAACACATACATTATTATATATAAAAAAATATCTATAAACACTCAAAACATGAAAACGAAAACGTACAAAATAACATCAAAAAAATTAAGTGGGAGAGATGCAGCTATAGTTTCAAATCGCACTCGTGAGAAAAACATCCAAAAAAAAATATTGTCAGCTGCTTACAGCAAAAGCGCACGCAGTGTTGACATAATATTTCTTTGCTTAGTCCAGCTCGGCAATGGGGAAGTTTAGCGTGATTGAAATTACATGTGAAATATTTTTTAATCGTAAATATATGAATAATTATAACTGAAAATGTAATTGAAAGTTAAAATTATGTTCCCCTTTATTTATAATTAATTATTTATCATCAAACTTTTGTGAAGTCACAAGTGACTTATGCGCATGCCTAGAAAGGATGTGAGACCTGACTTTTTGAACGTATATTGCGGCATTACACTACACACTTCTGACTAGTTCACGTGGGTTTGTTTACATTTTCGCGAAGTGAGGTTAGGATTTTTTAGTTCGTATTGGAATTGTATTTGTTTTCAAAACTATTATTAGAACCAGTCGTTTGCACAAGAAGAACAACAAAACTATAATAATCACAACACAGAACTGTCACTGCTTATAAACGTCAAAACATGTGGATGCCATTTTTAAAATTTCCTGTTGCCATGTGAATCCAGTGCACACCTGCTTAAGGTAGACTATACGTTCTCGGTGAACTTTTGTGACGTCGTTATTTTAGAAAATTTCATTTTTTAAGAAATCTAGGCATTTTTGAATGAAATACAATATAGAATATCACTTTTGAAGACATTCTTAATAAAACAAAAAAAAAAATTACGCTAAACTTCCCCATTGACGCTTGAAAACGTCATGCGCACCGGAACATAGTTATGTTATGACGTTCATCAATGTCATGCGCAGCGAACGTATTAATATTATGTCCTTTAAAGAATTCTCCATCAGACCAACATTATTTCCAATCTACAATACACTTATAGCTTTTAGCTTCTACAGCGATTTTGCCTTTTCAATGTGCTTTATAAAGTAAAAATAAAAAATGAATAGTGAAATGTAAGCAGGTGCGTTGTCGTGGTGCAAAATCCAGAGTTTATTTGACCACAAATCTTTTAGCATGAACCTTATGAAATACAAACTCCTCAGCAACTTCCTTTAAAGTGATTCGGTTATTACTGAGCATTTTACATATCTTTATTCTTTGCCACATTTTTGTTAGTAGTTGATATGCTAGAACACCCGGCTCTCTAGTCATCTTCCACATCTTCATGCCCCTCTTGAAATGCAGCTTCTTTGTTCCCTCATTTTAAAAATGCTTCGTCAATACAAGTATGTAGCTATCAAAAAACAGACTACACGTCCAATATGACTGAAACTTAACATACACTTCACAGACCGTGGTACTAAACTAAACATGATAAAAATGAGCTCAATCAAAAAGGAATAATGCAGGAAATTCAATAATTATCGTTATTGTTTGATCAAATCTCGTACAGCTTTGCAAAGTTACCCGAACTATTTAATTATTGTAGAATCTTTTGCAGAACTTTTATAATTTAGATGATAATCTACTCTATTTAGCTCAAGGTGGTTATTCAGGTTTTCCCTAGTCAATTGAGAGTTGTAGAAATAGGTGTAAAAAACCCTCGTAATGATTGTAATGAATGGTTGTAAAATCCTTTTTAATTTAACATTAAATTGTAATCATGATTAAGCATTATTTTTAATTATTAAATAAAAACCAAACATAATATGAAAGTGTACTGGGAGGGAGTCATACGGCACCACAATTTGGCAATGTCACATTTATTTCGTCGCCGCTATACAAATCGTATTCTATAATTTTAAATTTTTTCGCGCGCTTATATTCTCTACTTCCTTGCAAAAAGTTGCAACGTTGCTAGCTAAAAAATATCACTTTTAGTGTTTTTAACGTTAAATACCTTTAATATTTACACGGTTACCCATATATTGTATGGAATCATTAAAATCTAACCACCCCAAGCTTTTATTCTGTCGTTTTCTATACATAGGAAATCTTTTTTACGCAAATAAGTGCATAGTTCATGTAAAAAGAGATGGTGCTTCCATAAGAGTAATGTTAAAATTCGCGTTTTTGAACTATTTTTTTCTTAAAATTTTACACGGCTACCTACCCTGACTCTAAGCTTAACGTGTGTATGGAAGATCAAAGAACATAATGCAGAGCTGGGCAAATTACTTTCAAAAAGTAATTGAATACAATTAATTTAACCAAAATATACTCAAATTACATTTAAAAATAATTACTATTAGAGAAATGTAATTAAATTACCAATTACTTTTTCATTGTAATTGACATTTTAGTTACTTTTTCAATTACTTTACTAAAAGAAATCTTTCACCTTACATTAATAAAAAATAAAATAAAAAATAATACTACACTGTTTAATATGAAATGCAACATAAATAAAAATAATAAGAGTAATAAAACAATTTTTTAAAGAATTGCCGACTCTGTAAAATTTTGATGTAGTCGTAACTACCTTTTTGGATTGAAATTATATGCAACTCGAAGGTTGAACAATTTTTCTTTTTTAAAAGGTCGATGCACCAATATCTGTTTAGGGTAGGAAAACCTTCCTCACTCCCAGGTAGACACGAAAGTGACCCTTTATATAGTGGGATGCAAATGTTTTAAAGTGATTTGGAATTTCCGTAACACAAGTTACCTATATACAGGCTGAGTCTGGGAAGTTGCTTATATATCAAAAATAATAAATTATGACTTAAGTAAAAGTCCAAAGTACGTCCTACGTCCCAACGCGCGTGGCAAGTTGCATTTGTAACCTGTTGTTGCACCCATAACGCAGATAAACTACGATACGTCCTTATCCCGGGGATAGGGTTGCCAGATTTGTAATGTTGGTAATCCGGACATAAAGAACGATAGTATTTTAAGATGCAAATTATATAAAAAATTCAATTTTTATTTCAAATTTAAACACAAAAACAGTATTCTTAGGTCAGGAAGTAGAAAAATACATATGTAGGTATAGGTATAAAAAATATAAAAATAAAAGTAGGTACTCTCATTTCAATAAACACAAAAACACCTACACTCCAACCTCGAACTAAATTATTACAAGCTAACTAAAATTTGTACTTTTGATTTAAAGATACCTGCAGATATCAAATAGTTCTCAATTAATCCAATACTACCTCATGGTACTATTTTTCTAACGCACCCTTAATGCATTACATATGTTAAATATATCATATATTATATTGGGTATGGCGTTTACTACTTCTTGGTTTTGTTTACACAAAATGTCACGGCAGACATTACCTTAAAAACCGGACTGTCCAGCTGAAACCGGACGTACCGGACATTGCCATCAAACCGGACTGTCCGGGTGAAAACTGTATGTCTGGCAACCTTACCCGGGGATTTCCTTACTTGTTGGTTCAAAATAGTAATTAATATTTGAAAAATCAAATTTTCAAAAGTAATTGAGTACAATTACTTTTTTTACAAAGTAATTAATTACAAATTACAATTTCGGAAAAAGTAATTTAATTAGTAATTAATTACCAAAAGTAATTAATAACTGCCCAGCTCTGATAATGATATACTTTTTTTTGTTGTTGAAATTACAACATCCCGTCCCCCACTTTAAAACAAGCGTAACTTTATGTTGGGTTATGTTTAAACAGTGTATTTTGATATTTAATATTTTTTAAAAATATGGAACATACCTTGTTTTTATTTGAAATAGATTCAGGTATAAGGAAATAAGTGTACAATATTGCTAATAAGCAACATAAGGCGCATATGGAGTAAATGAATGGATATCCAAAAGAATTATAGGCATAAGCACTTGTGGTTATTCCTATTAATGTCCCTATAGATATGGAAGCTTCAAAGATTCCCATCCTATAAAGGTAAGTTTTTTAAAATAAATAATATTTGTGTATCTCATTATACTTTTTTCCCTAACCAATTATGAGTAAAACATTTTGCTCTGTATTTATTTTTTAAATAAGTTTTCTATTTACCTGAATCCTCTGTTTTCCTCAGCTGTGGTATCGCTAATATAACAAACAGAAGCCATCAACAGGGCGGTTTCTCCTCCACCGATGGACGTCGTAAGTGACGTCACCAGCCACCACCAGGGGGAAACTCTGGGCATCACGCTAATACATATTAGCACCAGATAAGTTACGAAGTTGCCTTTAAAAGAATGTTAAATATGTTTGTATTTATATTTTATATATGGCAATTTCTGTTAATTAGTAGCAATAGCCATGACTTATGACATTAACAGTATATTACATTGCGAGAGCTGTAATAACGCATTTACACATTCGCACGAATGGAGAGTCGAATCGCAAGGCGAGTGACAGGGCAAACGTGTAGTCGGTTCATTCGTCATTCGCCTCGTTCCTAGAAGTGGTTTTTGGGGACGCGTCAAAGGCTTGTAGTGATGAGGCGAACTCATGATTTACACCAGATTTACACATTTATTAATGTAAGGTGAAAGATTTTTTTTAGTAAAGTAATTGAAAAAGTAATTAAAATGTTAATTACAATGAAAAAGTAATTGGTAATTTAATTACATTTCTCTAATAGTAATTATTTTTAAATGTAATTTGAGTATATTTTGGTTAAATTAATTGTATTCAATTACTTTTTGAAAGTAATTTGCCCAGCTCTGCATTATGTTCTTTGATCTTCCATACACACGTTAAGCTTAGAGTCAGGGTAGGTAGCCGTGTAAAATTTTAAGAAAAAAATAGTTCAAAAACGCGAATTTTAACATTACTCTTATGGAAGCACCATCTCTTTTTACATGAACTATGTACTTATTTGCGTAAAAAAGATTTCCTATGTATAGAAAACGAGAGACTAAAAGCTTGGGGTGGTTAGATTTTAATGATTCCATACAATATATGGGTAACCGGGTAAATATTAAAGGTCTTAACGGTAAAAGCATAAAAGTGATATTTTTTAGCAAGCAACGTTGCAACTTTTTGCAAGGAAGTAGAGAAGCAGATTTACACTCGGCGAGTGTAAAGCGGTCATTCGCGATGTGACGATGAATATGCGAATGCCACTCGTGAATGTTGGCGAGTGACGAGGCGAAACTCGAGCTCTAAAGTGTAGATGCACCTTAAGAAGCTTATTCACAAGCCGTTAGGCGAGTGTGTAATTGACAAGTACGTAATTTCTTTACAACTCTAACAATGTACAGTGTGTTAAAAAACCTAACTCGGAGTAGGCTATGAACAAAGAAACGCTTTAAATAATTGTTAAGGTAGTTATATCGTGAAACCACTATAACCAGAATTAATTGAAATTTTAAGTACATCTCAACTGAAGCATAATCTATCTGCTTTCCAAGTTTTAAAACAATTGACCACGCGGTACCTGAGATATTTGCAATTAAATTTGGCCTTTTTAACACGTAAGAATAGGTAATGACAAAATAAACACAACATTTTAAATTATAACATTTATATCCATAATGACATTTAATCGAAAAACTAGTATGTTATAGTAAACTAATTAACGGATTTTATGTAAAAATTAGAAAATTATTTACCACCCAGATTTAATTTTATTGCCTCTAGAAAATTATAATCTGAAGATACGATAAATAGGTAGAATTATACTTGACAACCATGTACAAGCGTTTCAGATGGAGTATCAGTTAAGTTAACACCCGCTTGGTAATATCGAATAAGAGCTGATCCTTATTTAAAGGAATTTCAGACGTACATTCGAAAGAAATATTTTTTAAATTGGTATTTTACATGAAAAGCATGAAAACTTTAAACAGTATAATACTACTTTTGTAATTTTAAGAAAGAAATATATTAATTTGTTTTGCAGTTTCCATTTGTAGTTTAGAATTAGTATTATATCTTAAAATATCTTACCTATTACTTTTATATCCGAATGTACCAATAAATGTCTTAGGTGCGACGATGCCACAGTTATTCTTCAACATTGAAATACGACACTTGTGTATGTGTTAGTGCGAGTGGTACAGTTAAAAAAAAAACTTTTCTACGGAAAAATAAAGAAAATTCATCTGTTACAGTGTTTGATATTAGCTTTTAACTATTTTGATGCAATCTGTGTATATAATATAATGTTAGAAAATATAAGTTATTACAAATATAAACTGCATTAGCTTTATTATTATTTTGAACATAGAACAAGTTTTTGAATAGGTACACTCGAGTGACAACTACCTCAATTTGACACGAGATAGTGTCAAAAATATTATCTACAGAAATCAAAGCTTTTCTTCTTGAATCTTATTTTAGAAATGGAAATAAATTAGAAAACGGCAAATGACAATATACTGTTTCCTTCTTTATTATATTTTCTCCTTGAAATTACATTTCAAGTTCAATTTCGACAACTTTATTTTTAAAAATGATCAGACCTCGAATCAGACATACGTTTCTCTGTTCATAGCCCACTCCGAGTTAGGTTTTTTTTGCGCAGTCTGTATGGTATGTATGGTGAAAATGATTAGGCAGAAGACTCACGTCATCAACCTGAAAAAAACCTTATAAAAAGAAATATAACTTGTAGAAATTATTTGTTGCTATTTATTTTTAAAAGAAAAGAAAAAAAATACTAGTATTAAAGAAACATATATAGTAATGAATTTACAATTATTTCTAAGTCAATCCTTATTCCTTTTACGGAATATAAAATTATTTGACACATGATCATTCTCAGTAGTGCCAACTTATGGTACGAAAATAAACTACAATTATTTCAAATAATTTTATATTCCGTAAGAGGAATAACGATTGACTTAAAAATAATTGTAAATATCCTTGATATAAACATTTATTAATACTAGTATTTATTCTTCTTTTAAAAATAAATAACACCCAATAATTTCTACAAGTTATATTTCATACTATAAGGTTTTTTTCAGGTTGATGACGTGAGTCTTCTGCATAATCACTTTCACTATATTAATATTATAAGTCATGGCTATTGCTAGTAATTTACAAAAATTTCTTTTTAAACTAGAAGAAACTAAAAACATACAAATATATGTTATGGCCAGCACAATACCTCGCCATTGACATTATATTATGTTAAACGTTGCATATCGTACATACTTGTACATACAAAAAATTCTAATTCTTTATGTACAGATTTTTTAAATAATTTTAACTCGTATGAGGATGTTTTTTTCGTATGTATTCTTTTATATGATCGTGACTCTTGCTTCAGTAATGTCATTTTTAAAACCGAACTTGCACTACCACCCAATAAGTACATATACATTACTCTGGATTTTTGACACCGAAATCATCGTAAAAATGTTAAAATCGTATTGTAGGGACCATAAAACGTTTTTATTCACTAAATGGCAAAAATATAAAAACAATTTTGAATGTAACTTGTAATTCTGAAGTACCTACAATAGTTTTTGCCGTAAAACGAAGTATTTGAAAATATTTCTCTTACCTGCTAAAACATACAAAATAATCGGTATTCTCCCATGTTTATCTATCCACGGTCCAATAAATAAACTTAATACAGCGGGTACAATACTTGCAATTAATATCTGTATCATTAATAACACAGAAGCAGTTAATTGCACTTCTTTTTCCAACATATTTATTTCTTCATTAACATTATCAGTTCCCAATAATATACAATCAGTTTCATTATATCCCATTGTTACATAGCATGTTCTATAGACGATAAAATTTGCCGTTACAGCAGCTGAAAAAGTCATTTTTAAAATTAATAGGTCAAATTGAATATGTAGGTGTATGTTTTACGTCTTACAAGTCCTTAGAATCAGAGATATGATTTTTTAAAAGTTGTCTTTAATTTCAAATATTTGGACGCTGACGTCACGGCTTATCATATTATTTTATATTACCATATTTAATAAATGACACGGATTACACGATTTTATAAAAAAACAATTTTTTTAAATGACCCCATTGTAGAAAATTTTGCAGTTTTTTCCCCAAATTTGCGCATATAGCTAGGTACGTGAATTTTTAGAGTTATGAGAATAAATTATAACATCAGTCATTTATATTAAAACTAAACCTTAAAACTGTATGATAGGGACTATAAATGTTTAATAATAGTTGTTTTGGTAAAAAGCGCGGAAATTAGTGATTCTGAAATTAATGTAAAGCGAGATCTGTGTTTCTAATTTTACTAATATTATTCCTATATTGTTACTAACAAAATGCAATAGCTATAATTAATTAGCGTAATTCATACAAATTGACCCACGGTTCTACAGGATAATATAGTATTGCATTTTGTTAGTGTAGTATATTCGTATTTATTGATAATTTTCATATTAAATATCCCGCCTTTACTAGTTAACTTGTGCCGCCAAATTCATTAGTGTTACTTTCTTTGTCTTTGATATAAAATGGCGTGTTATTATAAAGGTGCTATAAAACGTTAGATTAAATAAGTTTATTGGGCAACAGTGTTTTATTTACCAGTGTTTATTTACCCATAATAGCGTGGGCCACTTCACTACAAAATTTGGCGACGAGAAAAGTTTAATTAACTAATATTTGAGGTTAAGCACATGTTCGCAAGTTCGCAAAAAGTTTGAAACATGCCTACAGACCGACAAGTACCAAATGTTACGGTAATACATAGTGGAAATGTTGCCACTATTAATGGATTTAATATTGGAGATGATTGGGAAATATTCAGCGAGAGATTGGAGCAGTATTATCTCGCTAATGAAGTTGCTGATACTAGAAAAGTTTCAGTATTATTGACTTTAATACATGAAAATGTTTATAAAATACTGAAAAATGTATGTGATCCAGTTAAACCTGCAACAAAGACATTCAACGACTTAATCAGTATATTATCGCGACAATTTAAGCCAAAGGTTTCTATATTTCGCAAGCGAATTCAGTTTGATTGTTTAAGACAAACAAATGAAACAATTAAAGAGTGGTATGTGAAGGTGAAAACCGTAGCAGCACAATGCGAATTTGGAACCAGTTTAGACGAAAGAGTTAAGGACAAGTTTGTAGTCGGATTGAAACCGGGACATATACTTGACCGTTTGTGCGAGGAAAAGGTTGAGAAAACTGCGGAGGAGCTATTAGAAATTGCACTATCCAAAGAGGCGACATCAGAGGAATCAACGTACGCTGTCAACCGCATGCAGAGGATGAGGTCATCACCAATGCCCAAACGGACAACACCTCCATCCAGAGAAGACCGGAAAGAAGAAAAGAGTGATGCGAGACTTTGCTTTCATTGTGGCAGAGGCGAACACAATTTTAAAACCTGTAGATATAGAACATATAAATGTAAAGTGTGTGGCAGAAAAGGACACATTGCTAGAGCATGTAAAGCACAAAGTTCCCATACTAATAATTTAGAGACAGATAGCAATGTGGACCTTGCACTTGATATATTTAATTTTGATTCCAGTGTTAATTATGTACAACCTATTTGTATACCTGTTGAAATCGAGAGAAAGAAGGTTTACATGGAAGTAGATACAGGGGCAGGAATATCGTGTATACCCTTAAAAAAATTTAAGGCTTAAACACTTAAATTGGAGCAATCTTCAGCTACACTAAAAACGTATAGCGGAGAAGTTATTAATCCTGCAGGGCAAATACAAGTAAAGGTAACAATTGGAAGACAATCCGAACTGTGTACTATTATCGTAGTCAAGGAGGGAAAGAAGCTACTTTTAGGTAGGGATATTTTTACTTTATTTAAATTAAACATTCGGGAAAATGAAGTTAATTTAATTGAAAATTTTAATTTAACGGAAATTTTGGATAGTTATAAAAATTTGTTTAATAATGAATTGGTTTCGTTCATATTTAAATAACAGAACACAATGTGTGAAATTAAATAATGCAATATCTGATGATATTAATACGAATATAGTAGTACCACAAGGAAGTGTATTAGGGCCACTTTTGTTCATTATTTACATCAATGACCTACCAACAGTTCTAACAGTTTGTAAAATATACCTTTTTGCGGATGATACTCTTATTTATTTGGAAGACAGGGATGAAAATACATTAACAAGTAACATTAACAAAGATCTTAATAACGTAAGTATATGGATGGACAAAAATAAGTTAAAATTGAATGAATCAAAAACTAAAGTAATGATTTTATCCCTGTCAACAAAAATAAATGATAATGAAAATGTAATTAAACTGAATTCATTTGTGCTCGATGTTGTCAGTGAATTTAAATATTTAGATGTAATAATTGACAATAAACTGAAGTTTATTCGACATGTAGAATACATAAGTAAAAAAATATCAAAAAAAATAAGTTACCTCTCAAGAATATCTAGAGACCTGTCAACTTGGAGCACAATTGTTATATATTACTATTATATTGCCTCATTTTAAATATTGTTCCACTATTCTGTTCATGTGTAATAAAAATGATATAGATAAATTACAAAAATTACAAAACCGTGCCATGAGAGTAATATTAAAGTGTAGTAAATACACTAGTATCAATGTTATGTTACATACTTTAGAATGGTTTACTATTGAACAAATTGTAATTTAAAATGTGCTTGTATTTATATTTAAAATGTTGTCCGGTAAACTGCCGAATTATTTAAACAAAAATGTAAAATATGTTTCTGATACACATAATTATGCTACTCGACAAGTATCCAGAACTAATAATATGAAAACATGTAAATCTATCTTTCACAATGGACTATTAATGTATAATAATTTACCCAATAGCTTGAAGTCAGTAAAAACTACAAATGAATTCAAATCTAAATTAAAATTGTATTTATAGATGTTTAACCCATTGAATATAATATATTTTTTGTAACATTTATGTATGTATTAGCTAACGCTATTTAATAAAGTATTATTATTATTAGGAACGTATAACAATGAAAAGATTCATTTGCATTTGAAAGAATCGGCACATCCTATTTTTCATAAACCGCGACCGGTGCCATTTGCTTTCCGCAAAAAAGTAAGGAAAGAGTTAAAAAAATTAGAAAATGATGGGGTAATCGAAAAGGTCGATAATTCTAGTTGGGGAACCCCATTAGTACCAGTTATGAAAACAAATGGAAAAGACGTCCGTGTGTGCGCAAATTAAAAAATTACGGTAAATAAATATTTAAAGGATTTTAATCATCCACTCCCAAGAATTGAGGAAATTTTTGCTGCTTTACAGGGAGGTACAAAATTTACAAAATTAGACTTTTTGAATGCGTACAACCAATTAGTATTGGATGACGAAACCAGTGAATTACTAGCTTGGAGTATCCCGTATGGTATTTATAAAATAAAACGTCTACCGTACGGCACGAAACCAGCTTGCTCAATTTTTCAAAGTATAGTAGAACGCGTACTTCAAGGCGCGAAGGGCGTAGTAAATCTATTAGACGATATTGTAGTAACCGGAAAAACTGAACAGGAACATTTAAATAATTTAAAAGACGTATTAGAAAGCTTACAAAATGCCGGTTTTCGATTAAATAAAAATAAATATGAATTTTTTAAAGACGAAATAGTATATCTTGGTCATAAAATAACTAAAGTTGGATTAGAAAGAGATTTTGATAAAATAAAAGCTATTTTAGATTTTCCGAAACCGCGAAATGTCAGAGAAGTTCGTGCTTTTGCTGGAATGGTAAATTATTATTCTCGATTTGTACCAAATCTTTCATTACAATTAAAACCTTTATATGAACTAGTACAGAAAAATAAAACATTTACTTGGACTTCTAATTGCCAACAGGCATTTGAAAATGCAAAAATAGAATTAGCTTCTGACAAAATTTTAATACATTATGATCCGATTAAACCCTTACGGTTAACGTGTGATGCTAGCCATTATGGTATAGGCGCCGTTCTATCCCATGTGTTTACAGACGGTTCGGAAAGGCCAATAAGTTATATATCTAGACTATTAACTAAAGCTGAAAAAAATTATTCAATGATTCATAAAGAAGCACTTAGCATTGTACGGGCGACACAAAAATTATATCAGTATCTCATAGGTCGTAAATTTGAACTAGTGTCAGACCATAAGCCGCTTCTCGCGTTATTTGGGGAAAACCGTAGTCTACCGCAAATGGCCGCGGGTAGGTTACAAAGATGGTCAATTTTTCTTGCTAATTTTGACTATACTTTTAAATTTATTAAAGGAAAAGATAATGTAAAAGCAGATGCTCTATCTAGATTGCCACTGCCTACTACCGATAAAACTGAAATTAAACATGAATATGATTATATAAATTTTATTGAAAATTCATTTCCAATTGATTTTTACAAGGTAAGATCCGAAACGCGTCGAGATCCTACTTTAGGGCAAATTTTTAACTTTATTAGAAAAGGGTTTCCGAAGCACACTAATAACGAATTATTAAAACCGTTCTAACATCGTCAGGGCGAACTTAATATTGATAAAGGAATAATTATGTGGGGATATCGTGTGATAATTTCAAATAAACTCCGTTCACAATTATTATCGGAATTACATAATACACACGAAGGCATTTCAAAAATGAAAGCAAATGCTAGAGCCTATTTTTGGTGGCCAAATTTAGACAATGATATAGAAAAAATTGTAAATAATTGTAAATTATGCAATATGGCTAAACCAGAACCCCGAAAATCTAAATTAATTTCAATACCACGCACATCATATTTTTATGAAAGGTTACATGCCGATTTCCTTGGACCAATACAAGGGAAAATGATTTTAATAATAATAGATAGTTTTTCGAGATGGCCGGAAGCATTTATTATGCCGAGGTATGATAGTGAGAGTACTGTAGAAAAATTTAGAGAATGTTTTACTCGTTTTGGTCTACCGAGGGTAGTAGAGACAGATAATGGTCGTCAGTTCGAGTCTAAAGAATTTATTGAATTTTAAACCAAAATGGTATCAAATTTTTAACCTCTCCGCCATACCATCCTGCTACGAATGGGTTAGCTGAAAATTGTGTAAAATCTTTTAAAAACTCAATACTTAAATGCTTGAAAGAGCCAAAGAATAACCATGTAAGCCTTCAAACATTAATTAGTCGATATTTGTTTCAATATAGAAATTCTGAGCACATGACACTTGGGGTCACGCCTTCTAGTCTTGTATTTAAACATAAAATTCAGACACGTTTTGATTTACTATTGAAAACTAAATCATGTTCGTATACACCTGAAAAATGTAGAAGGGAAGAGAAATTTGCAATTGGTGACAAAGTATTTTGTCGATTATCGAAATCCGAATAAGAAGGCTTGGGCTCAATGTGTTATTGACGAAATTTTGGGCGATAGAATATACAGGGTGTTTCCTTTAAAACAACCAGCACTTTTTTGGGCGAACTAATGACTAGAGAAAAATGTTATATACAAAAAATTACCAGAAAAAAGGGCTTAAATTATGAGGAATAATAAATAAAAAATTCAACCAGTGGTTCTCAAACGGTAGAATAAAATTATATTTTTTTAAATGGCAACCTATATAAATTTTTTGTCCATTAGATAGAGAATTTTTTTCTGATTTCAACGATATAAATATGATATGGGGTTGTATAACAATTATTTCGAGAAAAATGATATTAAAAATCAGAAATAATTCTACAATATTGAAGTAGGCTATGCAATAAAGTAATGCAAACAAATGATACAGGTGACATATAGTTTTGTTACTTACGTTATTAAGTGTTTGTTTTCGTAATTGTTTAATTACTTATTTATAAAAAATGGCTTTGCAGTTGCAAGAATTAACAAATTTAAACTATTAATAGTTGTTTATTGCATAGCCTACTTCAATATTGTAAAATTATTTCTGATTTTTAATATCATTTTTCTCGAAATAATTGTTATACAACCCCATATCATATTTATATCGTTGAAATCAGAAAAAAATTCTCTATCTAATGGACAAAAAAATTATATAGGTTGCCATTTAAAAATATATAATTTTATTCTACCGTTTGAGAACCACTGGTTGAATTTTTTATTTATTATTCCTCATAAATTTAGCCCTTTTTCCTGGTAATTTTTTGTATATAACATTTTTCTCTAAAGTCATTAGTTCGCCCAAAAAAGCGCTGGTTGTTTTAAAGGAAACACCCTGTATTTATGTAAATTAATTAATGAAGATATTGTTTGGAAACGACATTTAGACCAAATAATCCCTGATAAATCTAATACTAATATTATTAATTATGATCATAAACTCAGTGATAATTTAATTGATAAAACAATGGATTCTTTTGTCGATGTCTCTCCCAAACCTATTATTACTAGCCCAGAATATAATGTATCCCTAGATACTAAATCTGTATAGCGAGAGTCTACAGCTGTCACTGTTCCTAAAGTAGATGAAAATGTAAATCAAGATGTAAATAGAAAAGAGGAACAAGACACTTGTAAAGAAATTGTACAAAGTCCAGAAAAGGTATCTTGGAACGTTAATGAGCGTCCAAAACGTAATAGAAAACCAGTAGTGCGATATAACTCGTGAAGGAGGGTATTGTAGTATATTCGTATTTATTGATAATTTTCATATTAAATATCCCGCCTTTACCAGTTAACTTGTGCCGCCAAAGTCATTAGTGTTACTTTCTTTGTCTTTGATATAAAATGGCGTGCTATAAAACGTTATATTAAAGAAGTTTATTGGGCAACAGTGTTTTATTTACCAGTGTTTATTTACCCATAATAGCGTGGGCCACTTCACTACAGTAAGTAACGATATAACCGAAGCATCCCGCGCGGTCGAATTCCACGCGGTCGAAATCCCAGGCGGTCGAAATCCCACGCGGTCGAAATCCCACGCCGTCGAAAAGGTCCCCCACCACTTTTTAATGAATGGAACAGAAAAAAAATTACCTATACATTTTTAGTAAAATTATCGATATTCTTGGCCCGCCATTTTAGATTAGCTGTTATATTAAGCCTGTCATGCTTTATTTCCGTTGTAAAATTATGTATTACTGTTTCTATTTTAAATGTTATGTTGATTTTGTTTCCAAATATACTTTCTACCAATTGACAATAACATATTTAAAGTACTATACTTGAAAATAAATTTAATTATTTTATAATATTTAATAAGTAATAAACTGCCATGTTTTAGTATTTTACGTTATAAATCGTGAGTTACCTGGTAATATGTCCTAAATGATTTTACATACAGTTTATAGGATACTTTTATATTACAATTTAAAAATTGGGACAAAATCCAAATCTCCTAATAAGTGAAAAATTCATACGATTTAAAAGGTACATGAAAACAGGAGAGATCCTTCAAAATATTTAAAAACTTTCCACATAGGAGTATTGTGTTATTAAATTTTTAATATAATAAACCGAAATACTTTCTTTTTGGCATGGAAAATTTATGTGAATATTACAAATATTCAAATATGTGCTTTATTTCTCATGTTTATTGTTTCAGAATAAAGTAAACCGTGTTAAGAACGATGTCAGTAATAATATTACCGTACGAATATAGTCATTCAGTTTCCGCCATGGTAACTAAGATGTAAACAAACAATTTTAATGCAGTTGTGCGTAAAATATTTTCAAATTATGATTATTTTTATTGAATGAGATGTTGCACGATTTTTTTCTTTGGTTTAATCAAAAGAATAAGAAAAAATATTTAACCCGAATTCGTTTATTTTCTTTTATATTACTCTCTATTTATGAGAAAATTGTCTCCTTTCCTGTCGCCTGATGACGTCAGAAAAATACTAACCAATAAGGAAGTGGCTTACATTTCCCGACAGAATTTAAACAAGTGACAGCTGTGACAGCTATCAATTATATATTAGCAAGTAGATTTATCCATATTATTGATTTTTATATTTTGTACAGACCCAAACATGGTTGTAGAAAAGAGTCATATGCTAGTGTGCCCAAATAGAAGTAATAATGGTAAAAAATATAGTTTTAGTGCCTCAAAACGAAGAAAAAAGAATTAAATGGTTATCTCAAGAAAAGATACAACCATTTATAAAATCATTCTGTAAAGATCATTTTGCAGTAACCATTAATATTTTTATAATTAAATAAGAAAAATTAATTACTTTTCAAATTTTTTCTTTTTAGTTCTGTCATTGGCTAGTATTTCTTGGACGTCACAGGTAGTGTAATTTGGCGCCAATTTATACAGTACACTTTTAAATTGCAAATGTGTTTAATATATACAGACATTTGAACATAAAATCATATTTACTATAGTTACCGTTAAATGAGTATGACTGCAGATTTCTACACCGCTGCCAATTCAGGGGCAATGTTGAAAATTATGAAGAAGCGGTAACACCGAAGGGCAAGGGATAGGGTGCGGAGAACGAAAAAAGTTAAGCATCAATCCATACATATTTGACGGCGAGTATAATACTATATAAGGTACTTCTTCGAATTTCAGAGTAAAAAAATATGTTAACACATCATTGGTCCTAAATAAATATAATGTGCAACAAATATGTTAAGCTTTTATATAATTGTGTAGTTGCACTACTCGCTTATGACTTACGTCGCAATTTGTTGTATACTATTTAATAAACCTACTTGGTTTTTACCTTCCGTCACCTTTAGGTAAGGAAGGTATTGTCTTTGGTCAAAAAATTCAATGATGAGTTTTTAGTGAATAAGCACGTTTTAGGGTCCATATAATACGATTTTACCATTTTTACGATGATGTCTGTATGTATGTGTGTCTGTGTGTCTGTGTGTGTGTAACAAAATTTCCGGATCCAATAACTTCAATACCACGATTCCAAAAATTATAATTTTTTCGTATTCCTCAAGTTTACATCCAGAAGAACAACTGATTAGATTTTGGTTATAATTGGTCAACCGGAAGTAGTCTCATTTGAAGATTTAGCAGTTAAATTTGATTTATTGACATTTAACGTTATTATAACGTAAAGAATATATTACTCTCCATACGATTTGATTACAATTTATACTTCATATTCAATAGATATAGAGTTGAAGAATTTTAAAGAAATTAAATTTTATAATTCAGCCAGCTATGCCAAACTTGGGAACTAGTAATATATTCATATAATTCAAATTGACAGATGTCAGTATCAATAAAAAGTAAATTAATGTGGCAGAGATGAGGATGTTGAAGTAGATATTGGGGAATACACGGAAAGATACGGTAAGATAATAACTCTAGTGTTACAAGTTTTTAGAAAGATACAAGAAAGACGATTACATTGGTTTGAACATGTCGTGAGGAGAATTGAAGAATTATATTGGAACAAGAATGAATAGTTTAGTAATAGGACGTTACAGAAACAGAGGAAGACCAAAGATAAGATGGAAGGACTGTATTGCGGAAGATTTGAGAGAAAAGGAACTGAATGAGAACGTCATGCAAAAATAGCGACCCCTAACGAATGGGAAAAGCTAAAGAAGAAGTAGATGCCAGTGTCAAGTGCAATTTGAATAGTTTGTTTATGAAATAATTTTACTGGAAATTTAGAATCTTTTGTAAGAAAAATTATGGAATTTATACATTATACACGAGAATGACGGAAGGTATTGTGCTGGCCACAACAGATTTTTTCATTTGAATTTGTATTTCTAATAATTTTTTGACATGTCAATAATATCAATTTGTTGTTGCATTCCTCATTTACCAAAGTAATAATAGTGTTTCCTGTTTGTAAATAAAATAGTTTAGAAATGTATAATACTACCCTACCTATTTTTTACGTTCGCTATCTTTTCCTATAAATTTCTTAACTTCTCTTCATAATAAATATATGGCTGTTTAAAACTGGTTATTATTAATGATACTGGCTTGCAAAAAAATCGCATACACCTTAAAAATCAAGTAACCGAGTTTTTACCTTTTTGTAGCTATGTAAATACGATTTTTTAAAAATAGATTATATATCAACTGCCAATGAAATTGTCACCGTTGTCACTGTCATGTCACTATTTTAGGTATCGTGGAGCAAGTTCTTCATTGTGCTTAAATTCCTACTAAATTACAAATATCTTCCAGAAAAATTAAAGAACAACGTAATATTTATTTGAAATGGATTATAAATAAGTAAAAATTATGACTGAAACAAATTATGGACGAAGTAACATTAGTAATTTATCATCGGCCATCATCGTGCATTTCTAAAATAATTTTCATCCTGACTCAAGGTTTCCCAAGTGTTTTCAATAACTCCCGATAATTTATCTTCGTTGTGAGGTTGAAAATTTCGTTCATAAATCCGTTTTACTAGCAAAAATTTTTGACCCTACATGCTGTTGACCATGACCCTGGAAAATTTGTTGCAAATGCAGCGTCTCTTGCTGTTGCAAAAGGATTTTCCCATAAATGATTTAAAAACGCTTCGTCGTGATCATTGGTGGAAATTTTGAGACGTCCGGAATCTTCTTTCCTTTTTATAATTCCTTCATTTTCCCACCGACTCTTCACCCTCATAATAGTACTTTTATTAATATTAAAATGTTCTGCTATTGATCTGATTGACCACCCCTCTTCTAATTTAGAAAGTATTACAGCGTTCTCGTTTTCTGATAATTTTGACCCCTTAATAGACACTAATGACACTGACAAGTTAACAATCGAGACCGACTCAATACAGCAAAAAAGATGTGTACGCGATTTTTTTGCAAGCCAGTGTATTTACATATACTTCTAATTTAAAGGAAGCAGAACTGTTTTTTTTGTTCTTTCTAATTATTAGGTTCTTCTGTTCTTTTCATTAAAATTTTAGAAAAGTACACAAAACAATGGATAGAGAAGAAAGGAAAGTGCAATCTAATACGAGCCATAAATGCAAATAAATGAACGTTGTGCATTATTTTTCTTAATTTACTATATTTGAACGAATAAAAAAACGAGGGATGTACCTACATATAATAATAAATTTGCAGGAGAGAAAGGGACAAAAGTCTGCGCCTATGGAAGTGTAGAATGTACACAATTAATGCACAGTAAGTTTATATTATATATTTGTAAGCATTTTACCTTCCATTTTTTTTTTGTAAATATAATACACCTAATTTCTGAAATGAATTATTCTTTGCAACGTATACTTAAAGATGGATGTAACTTCTACATTATTTACTTTATTGATGGTATGGCATTACCACAAACTTGTCATTTGCATATAAATTATTTACATATTATATTTACAGTGGAGATAAATTCAATGATTTTATTGTAAATAATGTTATATATTTTAGGTAAAATAACAAAATTCGAAATGCTTCAAAAGAACCACATATTATCACAAGTGAAAAAAGATAATTATGAATATAAAGTATACGAGAAATGTGATTGTCTTCCATCTTGTTCATCGTTGCAATTTAATACTGAAACTTCAAATGCAGATTTACATTTCATCAAAACAATTATGTTAACTGAAGAAGTAAGATATGAAATGGATGAAAAGTGAGTAGCCATTTAACTACAATTATACTGGTGACACTAAAAACGGGCCACTCAAAATAACTTTTTTTTATTTATAATTATTTTTTAATTCGCTTTAGATATTTATAAATGGTATTTGGCATGATGGTAGCGCACTAACTTTCGTGTTTCAAATGGGACACCTATATGTTTTTATATATTTGGAATCTACGGAAATTACGAATTCAACGATATGCTCCAGGTGAATTTTTATTGAAGAAATAAACAAAAAACGTAAAATTAACCTGATAAGTCATATCAGGTAGGCTGTGATAACAAATTGATCTTTTTTTAACAAAATATGTAAT